>CM022706.1:64181511-64237303 GCA_012295165.1 Asparagus setaceus | reverse complement strand
ACAAGAAGCTACTTTAACCTTGTGAAGACAATTGTATAAACAGAGGGGCAGTGCGTATGGCATTATGTTAGCGATTCTCGTGGTGCTAATTTAGCCTCCGCCAAGTTTTAATGGGAAAACAAAGAAGAATAGTGGGAAAAAGATTTTCAACATTGGGTTGAGAGCTTCAAATTCGAGTTTAAATTCTTATTTGGTCAAACCGATACTAGTTTTGTTGAAGATGGTTATGGTTTTGAATCGAGGGTTTTGCTCTTGAAGTAATGGGTTCAACTGGTCCGAAGGGGAAAGGAAGAAGAAGGCTATGGCTGAAATTTTAGAATCTGCTCCCAGAAAGATTTACACACCATTGCTCAAGTGGTGGACTTCAAGCTAGACATCTTTGTAAGTCTCCCTCTACTTTTAATGGTGAAAGTTCATCTAGGGTGTCGTGTGTGGACGTCTCGATATCTTTAACGGGAGCGATTTCATACCGTACCTTTGCTCTGTAGAACGAAATATATTGCCGCTTTGTTTACGCGACTATATTTATCGTTCTCCGGGTATTCGATATGGGTGAAATCGTCATACCCGTTATAAGGTCGTGACTCAATCTCATGGGCTTCTGAGAAGAGTTCTACGCCTTACGCTGTTTTCTTTTAAGATATTCCTCCTAAATGATCTGTTAACCCTTTGTTCTCTTGTGGTAGGCGGATGCTCCGATGATTATTCGTCTATTTCGAAGGCTCCAAATGTCAAGTCTCGATTCTTAAGGTCATCCGGGAGAACACCTCTTTCCACCGAGGAAGCGAACCGCAGCGAGGCGAACACCCGCAGGAAGAAACCAGCGAAGCCTGAGCCTACCATCATAATTTCGGATGACGAGTTTGAGGGATCGCTTCCATCATCCGATCCGCCGCCTTCCTTACAGCCTTGGCCGAAACCAGGATTTCCCGACCCTTCGAGTATAGGGCGCGGGTGGAGGCCCCAGGTTAATCTTGACGGACCACTTCCACGGATTCAACCTATCGCCGAGATTGCCCCGGGCCAAAAATCTGCTGTTCCTGATTCCAGTTCTGTGATGGGTCTCCTTCAGCTGTTGGAGAATGGTTTGAAACAGGCGATCTCTATTATCGAGGTTAGATGGGCGACCTTTATGGTCTTCTACCCATTCATATTGAGTAGCTTGGGGAAATTCAACTTTTGCTGGCCCTCACCGTTAACCGCTTGAGCAAAGGCTCACCACCGCTAACTCATGCATCGTGGAGAGTTTAGCCTTTTTGATTCATGCAATGAGGTGAGGCGACTCATCTGGCGAGGCTCTGATCATCAAGGCTTCGTGAACGCTGCGATTTCAGCGAGAGGAGAATATCGAGCAAGAGGTTATTTTCTAACTCATATGAGCGCATAACGCCACTTGCAAATACGATAGATCGGTACCACACCCATGTCGGCCGCGACAGAACTGACCGCTCAATGGGAGAAGACTTTGAAGAATTTCAGCGAGTGTACTAGAGTCCGTATGCCATCGAACGCGGAGAAGCAAGTCCTCGAGGCGACGCGTCGGGAACTACGCGGCGCTATTGCGCGGACTCAAGAGGAACTTGAGAGGGAAGCCAAAGCTCGGGTTCGAAATAAACAGAGGAAAAATAGCCGCCAAAGCCGACCTCGCCTTCACATTACTAGATTGCGCCAATGAGGTCTCGACGTGTTGCTTGGTCTTGAGACTTCTCTCGCTTTCTTTGTTCGCCACGCCATGTGATTATCACAACTTTGTTTGAATCGATTGTCTCGACAATTGTAGCTCCTTTATATTTGCTTCAAATGAATAAGATTTATTCCCTTCATTGTTTATTATGATTCTTTTACTTCGCCGTAAATAATTAACCATAATACTTATAGGATTTTGGCAAACCCTCACCATCAACGGTTTGATTAGCCTTTACCAACCACCGCTTGAGTTGGGCTAGCGCATGGATTATCCGATCCGCTCAAGACGCGGACGTTGTGCTAAAAGAATGAAACTCTTCTAGACTTGTTGCTATGATATTGAATACATAGGCTTTATACTCTTTACTTCCGCAAGAGACTCACTAAGAACGCTGGAGGCGTTGGCTTAATCCCTTCTTAGGCTTCGGATGAAATACCCCATCTCCATCTCCGTGTCTTCTTCAATCTAAAAGATTAAACCGCGACGCTGTTAGAAGGCCGACTTCATCCCTTCTTAGGTTTCGGATAAAATACCCTAATCACCGTGTCTTCTTCAATCGGGAAAGACTAAACCGAACGCGGTGTTAGGCGTTGGCTTTATCCTTCTTGGCGGATAAAATACCCCTGATCGAACTCGGTATTTTCTTCAATCGTAAAAGACTAAACCCCAAGAACGTTACGCCGACTTTAGGTTATTGGCCAACCCCGCCTTCAACGGGTTTGATGAGCCTTTACCAACTACCGCTTGAGTTGGCTAGATGTAGATTTTCTAAACCGCTTCTACACACGACGCTGTGCAAGGAATGAAACTCTTCTAGACTTAATGCCACGATGTTGAATACTTAGGCTTGCCTTTTATCACGAATAGACTACCCTAACGCTGGTAGCTGGCTTTATCTCCTTCTTAGGCCGATAAAATGCCCGTAATCGATCTCGTGTCTTCTTCAATCGGGAAAGACTAAACCGCAACGGTGTTAGACGCCGCTTTATCCCTTCTTAGGCTTCGGATAAAATGCCCGTAATCTAACTCGTCTTCTTCAATCTGAAAGACTAAACCCAACGCTGTATAGGCGTTGGCTTTATCCCTTCTCGTGCTTCTCGGATAAAATGCCCCAAGATGAATTTTGTGTCTTCAATCGAGAAAGACTAAACCTAACGCTAGCGAGGAAGCTGGCTTTATCCCTTCTTAGGCCGGATAAAATACCCTGTAATCAACTCGTGTCTTCTTCAATCGGAGAAAGACAAAACCCAAGAACGCTGCAGGAAGGCTGGCTTTATCCCTTCTAGGCTTCGGATAAAATGCCCCAAGATGAATCTTGGTGTCTTCTTTGACCGGAGAATGACCGAACTCAAATAAGATTGATTGAGGCGAAAAGAAGAATGTGTTCTATGATGAGGCTAACAACAGACTTTGCCGAGGAATTGAAAAGACTCAGTGACCTTAGTCCGGACTACCTCGGTTCGAAAATCTCTACAAGATACCTTCAGCCGGCGCTACCTAAGATGAAAGATGGAACTAAAAGTGGATCTCCACCGAGAACCGAAAGACTCAGCGACCTTCACCGGACAACCCGTCCGAAAATCCCTACAAGATACCTTCACCGGCGCTACCTAAGATGAAAGATGGAACTAAAAGTGGGATCTCCACTTTGAGAACCGAAGATTCAAAGCACCTTCAACGGACAACCTCAATCAAAATCCCACAAGATACCTTCACCGGCTACCTAAGATGAAAGATGGAACTAAAAGTGGGATCTCCACCGAGAACCGGAAGACTCAGCGACCTTCACGGACAACCCGGTTCGAAAATCACAGATACCTTCCGGCGCTACCTAAGATGAAAGATGGAACTAAAAGTGAGATCTCCACTTCGAGAACCGAAGACTCAGCGACCTTCACGGACAACCCGTCTGAAAATCCCTACAAGATACCTTCACCGGCTACCTAAGATGAAAGATGGAACCAAAAGTGGGATCTCCACTGAGAACCTAAAAGACTCGGAGACCTTCAACACAACCCGTCCGAAAATCCCTACAAGATACCTTCACCGGCGCTACCTAAGATGAAAGATGGAACTAAAAGTGGGATCTCCACTCGAGAACCGAAGACTGTGCTGACCTTTAGCTCTGACAACCTGCTCCGAAAATCCCGCAAGATACCTTCAAATGGGCGCTACCTAGGATGAAAGATGGATAGAACTCTTCCGCTTATCAAGAAAGGGATCTTACACTTGGAGAGGAAGAATTTTATATTCTATCTCCTGCGGAAAGGAATTTTGAGGGCCTCTTGTTCATAGAAGGAATCAAGAGGGATTTTGGTAATGTACGTGTAATTTTGTAGACCCACCACAAGGAATTTGATCGGTGGGAAATTATGATGGAGGATAAATCTAGGGTTATCCTCAAGAAAAGTGAGTGAAAGATCCCACGAGGAACTTCCTCGTCAAACGGTTATCCCAAGATACTAAGGGTAGTATTTTTCAGAACTTCCCATTTATCAAGATTAATTGCCTACCGCCATTTTGGGTAATCAGCGATACGCACTGCTAGAGTAGACCGCCTCTATTACAAACGGTCCCTCCCATTTAGGTTCAATTTACCTTTCTTTTGGAAGTGAGGATTATTGGTCATCGAAAGCAAATGAGGACCAAATCTCCTTCTTTGAAACTCCGCGTCGCACTTTCGTTGAAAGCTCTCGACATCCTAGCTTGGTAGAACTCAATGCATTGTTGAGCTTCCAGCGCTTCTCATCTAACATCTCAAGCTCTTCGAGATGCTTTGATGTTGTTCTTCTCGCCATCTCTGGAAAGGGCGAGCGGCGACGGAATCTGATTTCCAACGGAGAACCGCCGACCCGTAAAACCGTGGAGTATGGGGTCGCCCGGCCATGCGGCGCATCAAGCAGCGATATGCCCGTGAGTGCTTCCCGAGCTTATCGTCCAGCCCTCGCTTGTTGTTTTTCACAAGTTTTGACAAGATCTTGATAATCGCCTTGTTGAACGCCTAACTATCCCGCTTCGGATTATAGGCCGCTGAGACGCCTTGTATCTTGAATTTCTCGCAAAACCGGATGAAGAAATTGCCGATGAATCGGGGACCATTGTCATGCACGATCCGCCTTGGGACACCGCGGTCGGAGATGACATGGTGTTTGATAAATTTGACGACGCATCGCCTTTACTTCTTTTTAGCGGATTGCTTCACCACTTGGAGAAGTAGTCTGTGATTGCTAGGATGAACCGACGCTTTGACCGACGGAGGAAAATGGGACCTACAACGCCCATTCCCCATGTCTCGAATGGCCTGGACATGGCCGGATGCCGCCGAGGCCGATGCATATAATTCGGTGGAATCGACACGCTGCATTTCGAAGTGCATTTCGACCGCCATTAATCATCGCCAATGTAAGTAGCCCATCCTCCCCGATTCGATCGTAGAGCTTAGGACCAGTCAGGCAAGACCACATTCACCTTCGTGCTTCCCGGAAGGACCTCTTCACTTCTTTGTTTGAGAGGCATCGGAGTAAAAGACCATCGCATTCCTACGATATAAGCATCCGGTTTTCGTGGTCGTAAAAGAATCTTGAGCTCTTCACGATTGACTTCTCCTTCACGCCTTCCTCGTAGAATACCATGTAAGACGAATCGATGATAGGAAAGCCAATCTCGGCTCCAACTTGATTTGGGTTGCATTTACCTCTTTGGTAACTATCCCTTTGTCTTCTTGTACCCCATCATATATTGTACGAAGAGTCGGTGAGTCCCGACCGTAACCGCCGCTCGCCTCTAAGGTTGTGCCGATATCGCGCACGCGCTAATGCATCCGCATGAGCCGCTCGGCGGATATATTCGATGAAGAATTCTTCAAATGAGTTCCGCCATTTCAACGCTACCGATGATAGGGGCCGATCGTGGTTCCTAACTTCATAGTCACCACGGATCTGCTTTGACTATCAATTGCGAATCGCCAGATGCTTCGAGATACTCTACCCCAGCTCTTGGCTAAGTCCGATAAGTAACGCTGTATTCGCTACGCTATTGGAACAAGGTTCGTGAGTGAATAAGCACGGGCATGACATGATTCCTGGGAAACTAAGACAACCCCGACTCGGAAATCTTAGAACATCCGGGGCACTTGCCACGCTAGTAGCTCGAAGCTTCACAAAGTACCGCCATATTTGTTGGTGCGATGTAATGTTAACTTCGTGGATTTCATCCTAAGGTCATCATATAGCTCAACGCATCCGCGACAGAGAGATCAAAATCGCTTGTCCTTTAACCGACTTTTGTTGCTTGAAGTGCAAGTCATATTGGGACAAGAGTAAGGCCCATTTCGCCAAACGCCAACTCATTGAGGCCTACTGGTCATAAATATTCGGACCGGATTTACGCTAGAGATAACATAAATCGCTTGTCCGACTAAATAGTGCCGATTTTCTCAATCGCGAACACTAATGCAAGGCACGCTTCACCATGGATATCGAGACTCGCCACCAATGTTCGCCCGTAATACATCGCCGTCAGGACCGTCCGCCGCCCCAGTAAAGTGCTTAACGAAAGTGATTCGCTGCCTTGACGAAATCGTGAATGGCTTTCCGACGCTGTGCAACAAGAACGGAGGTTTAGCGAGATACGATTTGATCTCTTCAATGCCTTCGACAAGCGCCATCCCAAATAAACCACACTCTTCTTGTTCAACTTAGAGAACGGTTGGCATTTGCCGATAGGTTCGATATGAACCGCCGGATGTACCAATCGCCTTGTAACCCCCGAAGTTCTCTCGATTTCTGAGGTTGCAATTTTGAATCGCTTCACTTTGTCGATCGACGTGGATTCCTTTGTCGGTGACGACGGTTTAGGAATTTGCCACCGACATCCCAAGGAAGGATTTGGCGTGGTTCATTTTAGTCGATGGGCTCGCATGAGCTCGAAACCGCTCTAAGATCTTTGATGTGATCTCTTGTCACGCTCTTCACGACCAAATCATCAACGTAGCATTCGATCGCTTTTCCGAGATGATCTGGAAAATTTCCGCCATTGCTCGCCGGTATGTCACGGCGCTCTTAAGCCGAACGGCATGACCGTAGCAAAATATACCGATGGGCATTTTGAACGCCGGTGTTTAGCGCCATCGGGTGCATCTTGATTTGATTATACCAAAAGCCATCCATAAAGGACATCCTCTCAATCCACATGTATTGTCAACTATGACGCCGGTGATTGGCAGAGGGAAATCATCCTTCGCAAGCTTAGGTCTCAGAGTCAATAACGCATCCTAATCGAACCATTCTTCATGACCGGACTATATTCGCCACCCAACGGATGTTGAATTTCCTCGATGAATCCCGATTCTATGAGTTTCTTCACTTCGCCAACGATTGCCTAAGATTTGTGGACAAAACCGCCTTTGGCGGTTGCTTGACAGTTTGACATCCATCATGATGTTGAGGCGATGTGTCGCCACATTAGGGTCGAAGTCCCTCGCATGTCCTCGTGAGCTCCAGCTAATACATCGATATACTTCGATTAAGGCAATCAACTCTTCCTTTTCTTCCGAGGGAAGAGTATTGCTGATGTTTATGAGTTTAGGATGCTCTTCATCACCCATATTAACTCGACTACCTCATCCTTAGTGGGGGTTCTCTTTGTTCGAACCTATCCCCAAACGCTTTTGAGTTGATGGATCCATGGGTCTTCCCATGTTGGCATGTCTTCATCACTCTCAACAAGAGGGATCAATCAAGCCATATTTGACATTAACGCCTTGAAAGCTTCTCCGAGGCCGTGTCAAAATCCCAAGCCAAAGAATCGGACGAATGTCCGCCTACCTCATCGGGTGGATTATTATCAATCACCACGCAGCATTCGCTCTTCGAGGAGGATTCATATCCCAATCCCCGCCTCAATGCGATAATTATCCAGCTTCCTCTTGGGACATATGCCGCCTCGAGGGACTCGAGGACCTCACCAAAACATAGACCTTCCCTTGTGTCAAGTTATACCCCATTTCTTCATGATACCCTGTTTCGGACTATATCTGAAGGTGTGGAGGATAGGCCCATTGTTGTCTTCATCTACTTCAAAGAAATGACTCTGCTGGAACATCTCCTTTTCCAGTAAACCAAGTCTTTTTCATTACCGATCTTCGTGGGATGACGAAAGTGTTGTCCCAAAGGAGTCTCGAACGCTGTAAAGCAAAATGACCGAAGTTGGTAGGTGCAACCTCGATTGTTGTACAAACCGCCATCACATCATTCAAAGACAAAGGATACTCTAAATCGCATTTATTGATTCATCGCAATTTGCCAATTACAATGTTCATCCGACGATTCTTCATCGCCAAGATTGATTACAAGGTACAATGTCATTTAAAACAAAACCTCCACTATAACCAAGCCCGCACGCTTCACCGCTGTCCGTGCCTTAGGCCGATGATTCGCCGACTCATTAGGAGAGAATCAGTGAAATAATTCTCCATCCCCTTAAACGGTTGTTTGTCCGCGACCACCGTCTTGACCTCATTATTCGTGTCTACATATTTGAGACACTGATGAAGAGTAGATGGGACTATAACGTTATTGTGGATCCAAGGTCGACCCAACAATAAGTTATAGGAAGTCTCCGCGTCAATCACATAGCAGGTGACTTCGGACTTTAAGTCCCCTATTTGGCACTTTATTCGGATTTTACCAAGCGCCGAGACTACCGTGTTAAATCCGTGATCACCGTACTGCTTATGCCACCATCGGCAAGAATTCCAAGGTGATACATGAGGCGCAGGGGCATGATGCTCACAGCGGAACCCGGATCGACTTGGATCCGGTTAACTTCACTAGAGCCAATATACCCGGTGAAGTATAGCGACCTATCGTGCTTGGAATTCCTCACCGCATATCCTCCTTTGTAAAGGTGATGCAGGAAAGTGTTTAGCCCAAGGTTGCATTGTTGGGCGATTCTTCCAATCGCTTGATCCGCAGTGAGAAACACCTCGAGTCGCCCGTGAGCTTCTTGTAGAGCTTCCCTTCTTTTGACAACCGCAATAGTTCAGAAGAGTGATCCTTGCGGAATATTAGCCAATTGGGCCATAACGCCGAGGCGATATGGGGCGTTGGAGCTTCGGTTTGTCTCTTCTAATCGGGTGATTGAACCGAGACCGCTTCGAGCTGAACTTGTGGTCGCTCATTGTGGGTTTCGGCGTACCACTGGCTGCGCCTTCTGCAGTGAGGGGAGTCGTTGGCACCCCGCCGGCGACAAATCTTGGCATTAGGGTCGGGACTTCCGGTACTTATATTTGTACTTGTCCGCCCGGTGGCGTGGCTTCAGTTCTTCTGGACACCGGAATGTTTACCACTGCTCATCATCTCCTCCGAATGCGGAAGTAGCATGGCATGCCTTTCCCTTCTTTGATTTCTTCTTCAATGAAGAAGAGGCTACCCATTGCTCATCCTTAAGTAGGTCAGATCCACGTGACTTCCATTTGGGGCAGTATATGATACAAGTCCTTTCGCTGTTTGTGGGTCGTCATTCACCGCCTTCATTGCGACTTTGACCATCGGTTTGGGTTCAAACCATGTCAATGGCACCGACCAAAGCTTATGGACACCGAATTTGTTCGACCTTTTTCTTTGGACGGCTTCATAGTGATGACCCCTACGTCAATTAAAGCCTGGATTTTGTCCTTAAGGCTGAAACAGGATTTAGTGGGGTGATGAATTGCCCTGTGATACGCGCAGTATTTTGGGTCGTTCGTCCTCATTGCTTCCTCTTGATTCTGAATCGGAGGGAGTTTGATCTTGTTATTTTCGACAAGATATTTGAAGAGACCGGAATCTCGTCGTCCCTAAAGGAATAGGACTTCGGAAATCTTGGCTCGAGGCCTTCGCTTCGCGCCCCGGTTGCCACGTTGATTGTGCTCGCGGCGCTCGCCTTGTTGCCACTTGCCGCCGCCGGGTTGAAGTTGAACGTTTGGTTCACAACCGCTCGCTCTTTCCCTTTGCCACGTGGGACAAAGCGCTTCGAGCTTCCGCGTTTCGGCTGACCTCTTCCGCTTTTTCCTTTTGAGGAATCTTCGGCTTGCTCTCCACGAACCTTCAAATCCTTCCACGTTATAGACGGTTTGTCCCCATTGCCTCTAGCACGCCTATCGACAAGTTGTTATGGCGGTCGGAGGATGAACTCCTCCGTTATTGGATCCCGACGTTCATTGCCTTGTTCCTCATTTGACAAAGATATCCACAGCTCCGCCCTTCTTCTTCTCGTTGAGCAATGTCCCGATCGATACTTCAGTATCGTCGTCGAAGAAATTGGTGAGGAAGCTAGATTCCATGTCGTCCCAACTGTGAATGCTCCCCGGCTTGAGACGGCGGTACCAATCGAAGGCAGCTCCACGAAGGGTGCCAACGAATGACCGAACCATCAGGGGCTCGTTACCGGAAATAACTCCGAGGTGCGACTTGAAATAAATCAAGTGTTGTGTCGGGGAACCCTTCCCGTCAAACGGTGTGAAGTTTATTAAGTTAAACTTAGACGGGTACGGAATTGATTCCCACTTCTGTATGGGCAAGGAATACTGTCTTCTTCACCTCTTGGAGGAAATCAATGAGTTGATTTTGCTCTCGAGGTCTTTGATCTTCTCGCTTCCCGAGCAATAACATCACGTCGGCCCAAAGCGTGGTTCGGGGTTATCATCCTCTTGTATTTCCTCCCGTCCGAATCGCTGTCATCTTGATCAACGTTGATACGCTGACTCGATTCACCCCGATGCTTTGTCAAGGCTTGGATTTGTTGGTCATGCATTTCTCTCATCGTCTGCATGGCCAAATCCATCTCTAGTTTGAAGTTTTCCTGTTGTTTAGCCAACGCTTCGTCTAGCATCTTAGCCACTTGATCTGTACTGATCATGAGCGTTTCTTGGGGGCTCCCTTCGCTAGATACAGTATGATCAGAGGCGATTGCGGAGCCGATATCCGATGCATCATCCTCCGCGGGTATCCCTTTTAGAAGTTTGTCGATCTGACCGTGATAGTCCCACCGCAAACGAAGCAATTAAGGCGATACGGGATGGCTCGTGACGATGATTCTTTGCCGGTCATGTTATTAGTGACCTCGGCAATTCATCCTCCCGATGTCATCCTTTCATGGAGTCGCCTTGACCTAGGTCTCGCTGCGGTTGGTGCTAAGCCTCGGAAGACCGATACCCTTCTCGAGTTTTCGTCGGCAATTGCACTCGAGAGTTTTGATGAGCTTAGAGCACAAGCACGACCGTATGAGTTTGAGGGAATCCTCCAGATTTCCTCGCACTTCGCCGTAATACCATCACATGTGTACCGGAGGAATTTGCCGTGTTACGCCATCTCTATAACGCCGCCGCCATCGACGAGAGCGTCTCCTTCCGAATGGCCAAAACTACAAAGTAACTCGCCCTTCTTCGCTTATGTGAGCGTGAAGTTTCAGGACTCTCGACTTCGATCTTTAATCCGGTGGGGTTGCAGGAATCTCCGGTCCTCGAACGTGCAGCCTCCCTGATGAGGAGTGACCGATCCTTCTCGAGGACCCAAGCGATCCTTGATAGTTGGTTTGGTGGTGATGACGGAGCTGGCTTCACCACGGTTCAGTGCACCTTTGACCTTGAGGCCGCCGGTATTGGGCTTTGATTTTGAACTTGAGATTTATAGCCTTGCGCCGTAGACAGAGCGTGGGCAATGGGGTTGGGGCACCGTTAGACTTGGGCCTCCAACTGGTGGTACATCACGCTTCTTTACCACCTTCTTCAATTCACGAGCTTGTTGTACCAAAGCTCGCGTTCGCTGCAGGAAGCGCTGGCGCTTCGGATACGCCCTGAAGCGTGGAGCGGTTCCGCTTGACACGACTCTCATGCCGGACGCTTGATGGGCCGTCGATCTCTTGAGATCAAGCCTCGCGTAAGTTCGATCTTAGATCCGCTTCGTAGGACCCCATCCATGGATTGCACGGCTGCATGTTTGCGCGCCATGTTTTGTCATCGCCTTTGGCCTCGCTGAGAGTGCGGGCGCGTCATTGGCGTTCATCTCAGCGCCGTAGTTCGACTTCGACGCCGAGGGGATTTGCACTGCGCAGCGGCGTTGGACTCGCCGTCCGCTCTACATCGAGGCCCATCGGTTCTCCTTGCAGCGAGTCCTTCTTGGAGCGGCGGGAGAGCTGGATCTCGAGGACGAGGAAAGATACTCCTCGATTTGCCGGTCGAACTCGAACTCGACCTCTTCCTCCACCGATAGGGATCCGCGGTTGCGCACGACGATCTCCGATCGAGGCGGTGGTTCTCCTGCGGGTCGCCAGCCTTGTTCGCGGAAAGTCGGTTTGATTGTCATTGATTTGAACTTACAAACTTCACCTCAAATAAATTCAAAGAAAAATATTGCCTTTTTATAAGGCTTACAATGAAAATCAAAAAGATTACAACTTCTTCCTCAGATGAACAAACACGAGGATCTCGCATATCGGGATCCTCGCTGCATGGGTTCTTTGCCGCTGGGGACTTTTGTGTCCGTGGACCACCGCAATTTCGATCCGTGGAAACCCGGTTTCGGAACTACAGACGTAAAGGGCTCGCTTCACGAAGGAAACGGCCGAGGGGATCACACTCACGAAGGAGAGGATCCTCGGGGATCGCGACTCAATGGGAGAGGATCACGAGCGGGTGAGATCTACTAGGAGAAATCACAGCTATCCCCGAGATTAAGACGAAGCTTAATCTAGAGGGTATCTCAGAGTTCGACCAATTCAGCCATTTTGGCGCTAGATCTCGACGTTGATCGGGTTCAGATCGCCTGCTCTGAATCGGCAAAAATCCGCCAAAGTCCAAGCAGATCCGCCTAAAGTCAAGCTTTCCCAAAGCCCAGCCCCTTGTAATCGAAGACCCCAAAAATCCACCCTCTTCCAGCCTAAAAATCCCCTCAGCCTCCTCCCCCTATTTATACAAGTCGGGGGTTGGCCGAGGTGCCTCCTAACCAGTCGAGGTGCCTCGCCGAATTTGCCGAGGTGCCTCAAGACGAGGTTCAAACGAATGAGGTTCGCCGAGGCGAGGTTCGTCAGAAGGCGAGGTTCGCCAAAATGAACCGAGGTTCGCCGTACTGCGAGGTTCGCCACAAGGAACCGAGGTTCGCCAAAATGAACTGGGGCTTCGCCAAGTGAACACAAGGCTCGCCAAATGGCGAGGTCCGCCAGAAGTGCGACGTTCGCCAGAAGGCGAGGTTCGCCAGAAGGCGAGGTTCGCCAAACCGCGAGGTTCGCCAGAAGGCGAGGTTCGCCAAAAGGAGCTGAGGCTTCGCCAAGTGAACACGAGGCTCGCCAAATGGCGAGGTCCGCCAAAAGACGAGGTTCGCCAGAAGGAACCGAGGTTCGCCGAAATGAGCTGAGGCTTCGCCAAGTGAACACGAGGCTCGCCAAATGGCGAGGTCCGCCAAACCGCGAGGTTCGCCGTGGCGCGACGTCGCGCATAAGCAGGTTCGCCGGGCGAGGTTCGCCAAACCGCGAGGTTCGCCAAAAGGCGAGGCTCGCCAGATGGCGAGGTTCGCCAAAAGGCGAGGTTCGCCGGCCAAGTTGGCCGAGGTGCGCCGTTTTCGTTGTTTCCCGTCGTTTTCTCGGTCTTCCGGGCTTAGGCCCTGCCTATTCTGACTCTTGGCCTTCTCCAGACTTAGGTTCCGTCTGTATTTGGTTCCGGGACTAACTCTTGGTTCGTTCCGGTTCAACGGTCCTGGAATCCGATCGTCTGTTCAAGTCCGGTTTAAACCGTGCTTGTGACGCTGGTTTGCCGGTTCGCTTTTAACGATTCGACGTCAGATCATTCGATGGGTTGTCATTCGCCGACTCCCCGTCACGAGTTGGTTTCGGGGATCTTGTAAGTATTTTTCAACGCCTACAGACATCCTTAGCCAGTTTTGGCAATATCGATCAGTGAGCATAGATCAGATTGATATGGCTAACACACAAGGTATCACCAATACTTTCAACCTTGCCCTCTACATTGTTTAACACTGAAATTTCTTTATATATTGATGTTAGGTGGAATTACATCTTGTGCTGCATAATTCAACAGTATTGCTGTTCATGATCTTGAATTAAAGGAGGCATAGCTCACAATTGTTATTGTTTGCAATTCTTATTGTTTTAGCAGCTGAAGTAGCATTATGCTGTATCAATAAGAGTATAAACACACGATGAATTTAATATGTTTTCAGCTCCAGAAAAGACAATGCTTAGAAAATAATATGATTTTGCATCTAGAATATAACGTATTCCAGTGAGTAAATGTATCACAATTTAAAACAAAAAACAAATAGTAGCTAATTTAGGAAATCCAGCGACCCGGTACTTTCTGTTTTCCTTCCTCAGAATAGCACATAATAATCATTGCAAGATCCCAAACTTCCAGTAGGCAAAACTGCTGTAAGTTTCTAAAAGTCTGTTTGAAATCCATAATGTAACTTGGGAATTTAAAACTGAAGGTGGAAAAGTTGTTTTCTATGAATAAAACCTGGGGTAACTCTTTATGCTTAAAACTTGTAGGAAAAGTAGGTCTGTAGAAAAACAAAATGAAAAAAAAAACTACAGTCCATATCCTGTTTATGGCTACTTTATTCTAAAACAATAAAGAAGGGGGAAAGAGAGGAACTTGAAATAGCAGGGATTTGATATGCAATGTATATTATAGTGTCATGTGTTTACAATGAAAAGTTGTTGCAAGGCCCGTGTTCCGCCGTTGCAGTAATCCGGTGCCGTTGAATATTTCTGTTAGAAATATTATTTTGTTTGACTATATTGTTGGGGCGTTTTGTGTAAAAAGGCCCAAACTAATGAACTTCTGCTTTATATTCCTTTCTACCTAAAGTTCACATAAATAACTCCAAACAATTGGCCTAGAGGTTGGGCCTTGGGGCCTTAGCTCAAAAAGCCAAGGATCGATCCGTGTCTATGGCATGTCTATCCTCAATTTCTAGTTATTAAGCATTGCAATACTTGCGCTATTCACCTGGCCTGGACTATGAAAGTGGGACCCCAGGCCCTAGGGCTTACTTGGCTAGTTCCAAACGAAGGTTCCTCGCACCACATTAAAAACACATAAATATACGTGCAACTAAGTGAGCACGTATCCTTTTATTAGTTCAGCCAATCAAATGGATGCGGACCCATGTGCTTTTTCTAATTTAGTATATCACAAAATCCAAACTTGATTGCAATTGGACAAGTCCAATTTTGGTTTCGGCCAACACTAATTGTATCCTATACCCAACAAATTCAATTTGATCCTTACATCATACTTCTGCCGACCCTACTTCTTTTTTTGTACAAAAATTCCAAATATAGGAGACCTAGAGAATATAGAGAAAGAGGTATCTCTATTATTTGTGTTTCATTGTTCTCTTCATCTCAAGCGGGAGTCAATGGCCGCTATGTTTTTGCTCAAGGGATAAAGCTCAAATTTTGCTCAATGAGTCATTGACATCCGATGTCAGATCCGATTCCGACCTAAGGCAAGTACGGAACTTACTTATCAATTCCTTTGAATCCTCTTATTCTCTGCGCATTATACAGAAGCCGCGGAACCCAAATTATATGTCCTTAATTTCTATATTCTATTACATATTCGATCTTTTTATGTATCAAAGTGTTAGATAGAGATCAAAAGACCGTGGAAAATTATAGTTTTATAAATATACTGTTAAGGTTATAATTTTTATAAAATATTTCAAATAGTTATTTTTGTGCTAGAGTTCAACCTCGCATGATATGTCTTATAAAATTTGACCTTGATCACAATTTGTCGTTGTATCGGTCCTTGGACTATAAATTTTGACACCTAAACCTTAGACCCCTTTCCTCCAATAAGTGTTAAAGAGTTGTAGTTTTTCAACCCCTAACAACATTCAAGAAGATAAGAGGAGACTGAAGCAAGATCGGTGAAGAAACGGCGTGGCAATGAAGCCGAGCAGCAGTAGCCTGGCGGCAGTAGCCAGTTGAGCCTTGTTTTCTGAGATTCTCTACAAAACCGGCTTGCTCTATTTTCAGCCGACTATCACTTCATTTCCAGCCTGCTGATTTATGTTTTAGCTTGCTTAATTTAACCCTGTAACTCAATTGTCTTCTGTTGGGTAATTTGAGCCGAATGAGCACAACTTTGAGTCGGTCAGATGGTACAGTATTTTAAGCCCGTTTATCTTTTGTATTGGCATACTTTTGCTGCATGATCTATTAGCGTACCTAGTTATCTTCTAAGACCTCTACTGCTCTACACTATCTCTTTAGGTGTTTAATCCACCCTTAGATTACTAAGAATATATCATACTTTTTGAGTTGCGAAGTTGTCAAACTCTCATATATGAGGTTCTACATTATACTTTACAAGTTTATAACTTCGCAAATCAAGGGGTCTAGGGTTAGGATGTCAAAATCTTAATCTAAAGACCGATACAAAGACAAATTATGATCAAGTTCAAATTTTATGAAATTATCATACGAGACTGACTCTAGCACAAAGATAATTATCTGAGCTATTTTATCAAAATTATAATCTCAGCAATATATTTAAACCTACATTCCACAGTCTTCTAATATCTATATAACAATTTGATACATGAAAATATCGAATATTTAATAAAACATAGAAATTAAGAACATGTGACTTGGGTACTACGGCATGCGTATAATGCGTAGTGATAAGAGGAATCAAAAGAATTTGATAATCAAGTTTCATATTTTCCTTAGGTCGTAATCAAATCCGACATCGGATATTGACGACTTCCTGAGCAAAGTCCAAGCTTTATCCTATGAGCTTAGATCCAAACTCTTCCATGGTGGCCATTGACCATTGACTCTTGTTTCAGATGAAGAGAGCGATAAAACACTGATGATGGAGATCCGTCTCCCTCTCTTTCTCTCTTTATTCTCTCGGTTTCCTCTCTAGATTTTTCCGAACAGAAAAAGTAGAGTCGGCAAAAATATAAGGTAAGGGTTTAATTGATCACATATATAATCCACGAATAGGACTCAATTGGTATTGGGCCGAAATCAAAATCGGACTTGGCTAATAGCAACCAAGTTCAAATTTGTAATAGACAAAACTAGAGAATGCACATGGGCCTACATCCATTTGATTGGCTCGACTAATAGAAGAATATGTGCTCACTTAGTTGCACATACATTATATTTATGTGAATTTTGTAGATAGGAATATAAAATAGAAGTTCATTAGTTTGGGCCTTTTTACACAAAACACAAAAACAATATAGTTAAGAAAAATAATATCTATTACTGGTTCATTTGATAAAATTTCTAATCAATAGAAATTATTATCTCAATTTCTAACAGAAGTATTCAACAGCGTTAGATTACCGTAACGATGGATCACGGCCTCTTAAGAAAAGTTTAGCCCTCTTATATTTACACTAGTATATCGAGACGAGGTCCCACACATATGTTGCAGGGGAGCAACTTGAAACGAGCTTTTAGCCAGTATAGTCTCACAGAATTGGTAGTACTTGGAAAGTGTAGCATAACAAAGTGTAGACTAGCATATACCCACAACCAAATACTTAAAAATAAAATATTACCTAATAGGATTGGATATTAACCGTAACAGTGTAACTCCTCAACTTTTTCATGCCCTTTGGTTGATCAAGCTAGATATCAACACGGTCCTTGTAACCAGATCCTACCCAAAAAACTTTTCTTTTTTGTTTAATGGAATCAATAGGTTGCATAGTCAAAGAACAATTGAATGTTTTGCTACTTATCATGCACTTTATTAATAGAGCTGATTGTCCTAAAAAGCAACATGTATCGTGACTATGAAAAACATTAGTTCTATTGATTATAAGTTTAAACTTGTACTAAATCCATCATAGGAAGCAACTACTTTAAGGTTGTATTTAATTAGAAATAGTTGAACAAGTACATTTACAGCATCATGTAGGGTGCTTTTGGATATTAATTGGATCTCCAGACTCCATGTTGTTCCAACTACATCCAAATTTTAATATATATGTTTCATTGAGAATGTTGTTGCGATAGCAAAAAGTTATTGCAAAAACGAATAGGCTAAAAATATAGGAGTTATTGCAATCAAATTGAGGAGTGCCCCAACAACAAGAGTTGGAAGTGCATGAAGTAGTAATACATTTATTGTTCGAATATCTCCTAACTAAAACACCCGCAGTTTCAACTCATGATGTAGGAACAGTCCTTGATTTGAATGAGGCAACAACTCATTTTTAAGTTATATTTTCTTACAATAACCATTTGGAATTGCAAAAATACCTAACCAAACATGTATAGTAAAAATTTAGATTTAGTTAAAACAACATGAGATATAAACTAGTTGTATCCAAACAAACCTTAAATCTCAGGAATAATGATATTACCTATTATCATAGCTAAACCCCAATCCTCTCTGAGTTGTTCCCAGGAACGGATCCAAGGCTAAAGGGCCTCGGCCCCCCTTGAAATAATAAAAAATGTTACCTTTGTCTCTTCTTCTCACTGTGGTGTCTAGATTAGTCAAATCTTTGTGTTCTAGTGTTGTTTTACTGCAATAAAGATTAGTGTGTTGATGACTATGGTTTGAGTCGCCCGTGTTGTTTTACTTCAGCAAAGCCTGATATGTTATTTATTGCACTAGCCTTTATGTCATATATTTTATCTGCTGAGCATTACTGACTGTAGGGATTGGCATGGGAGTACTATTTGTAATTAATGCAGCCCCACAAAGGTGGTAAATAGCTCATTTCATGTTATGAAATTTAAAAACTGGATCCTTGATTAAAGCATTATTTTAGGACTTTGGGGTCTAGATCCAAATGATTTGGCACACTATAGACCGCAAATTACTAGGAGTGTAATTTTAGTGCTTTTTGTAATTTGCATGAGATAGCGATATTGAATATGGAAGATGATTTTGTGATGGTATACCAAAGCGCAGAGTTCAAATGCCTACAAATCTTCATCACTATCAAATTGAATATTTCAATATATTTTGATAATAGTAATTTGGAGTTGCTTTCTTGTGTGACATGTCTTGAACATAGTAATTTGTTTTCGCATGATAAGGGAAAATTGATTTGATTGGCCGAGTTTTATCCTAAAGATTTTTCGAAATAGATCATATGAAGCAGCAAATGAATATTTCACATCCTTTGGTGCAAAAACCAGTGAAGTTGGCATTAATCTAGCCCATTGCGATGGGAGGTTTTGAAAAAGCATTTTCATAGCGAAATTATTAACAATGACATTCGAAACAGAATGGAAAATGAGTATACGAATGATTGTTGGTGCCTTATATTGAAAAGATATATTTTAGAACATTGATGAGGAACATGTCATGAAACAATTTTAAGAAACAAAGGAAAAAGAATGTTATAGTAAACAGTAAATTTTCAAAAAGACGTGTTATAAAATGGTATCTAGCTGTTAATCAATCATGCAAAAAAAAATTTATACGTTTCTTTAATTATTTTTTGAACCCCTTGCCAAATTCCTAGCTTTGCAACTGGTTCCTCCTACCATAAATCCTCCTTTCTGAATCGATGAACACTAGGCTTGACCATCAATAAAGCTCCTCTCACCACTGTCCACACTTCCACAACAATTCTTACTTTGATGTCTTGTTTTTTATTTCTCTTTTTTCTTTGTATTCTATGACCACTATGGAGACTCAAATCCTCTCTTCTTTCTTTTGCAGTAGCTAGGCAGAGGCACCAAACATTGCTTCTATCAACAAACACAGCCGAAGGTGAAGAGAGAATGCGAAGAACAAATAAAGAGGTATTTTCTTTGTTTTTCTTCTTGCAAATGGATTTAACGAATGTTAATGCCTTCCAAAACATTGTTGGACGCATGATAGCTCTTATTTTTTAGCTCCATATCTTTCCAACAAACAATTGGCAAGTACATTTCATATTTTAAATTTTAACACAAATATATAAAAGACAAGGAAAAAGATCTGATATTTGTTACAAAAACATCAAACATCTAAATAAGTTTACTTCACACACAAATATGTAAGCCGCTCTCACATCACTAGAAACAAAGTAATAATCATAAATGGCATCACAAAGATGTGCTATGACCTATTTTAAAGTAAAGTAATGAACTTTCTGATTTAAAATCACAACATCCTGCAAGTGAAGTTCTCAAAACAACCCCCGAGGCAATGCATGCAAAATTAATCAAATACACAACATTGAACTGAGGAAAAAAGAGAGAGAGTGATACCCATCCCAAGAGCAGAAAGCTCGACCTCGTTGTGCTGCTGCATATACCTCTACAAACAAATGCACAATAAAGTAACATGAGATCAAAACCCTAGAAAATTTAGAGAGAGAAGAAAGGAGGAGATCGAAATTTGTCAAAAACCTTGGCGAGATTAATGTAGAAGAAGAGGGGTTTATTGGTGTTGGAGACCTGGATCCTGTTCTTCTTGTGAGAATCCCCGATGCTGAGGCTCCCTACTGCGTCCGTGATCTCCTCCATCGTCATCGCTGAGAGAGAGGAAGCCCTAAAACCCTACAACTCTAAAACCCTAACCCTAGAATTTGAAGCAGAGATAGAACAGAGGTTCAAAGAGAGGGAGGAGATGAGTAGGATTTTTGTACCGTGGGATCAATTTTCGACCGTTGATCTTCAGACGCTGATGCATTTTCAACCCAGAAGCCTGTCTTCTTTTGCATTTTCACAAAGTAGTATTTTAACACTTTGATACCATAAACTTTGCATCTAACTTCACTTTAATACTCCAAAGTATTTATTTAACATTTTGATGCCACAAAGTTATGATTCTATTTCACTTTCATACCCTATGCAGATTCGGTTAGATTCTCTGTTAAATTTGTAAGACGTCTTTAGCATATGATACATTTAGATCTATTGTGCGTAGTATCTAAACACCAATACAAAAGTAACAAAAAACCTAACAAAATTTTGACCAGGATATCAAAATAAAATGAGATCCAAACTTTAGGGTATTAAAGAGTTTAAAAACTAGTTTCAGGTATCAAACTAAATGGGATTGAAACTTTAGATTATCAAAATTGTTGAAATAGTACTTTAGGGTACCAAAGTGAAGAGCTGGTAAAATTTGTGGCGTCGAAGTGAAAATAAGCCCACAAAAAATACCATAAAATGATGAGCAGAGATCAATACATTGTTAGGAGACCATAAACAGCTTCAAAAATTAAAAGTTAAGATTCCTACTCTATCAAATGCAACTAAGAATGCCAAACAAAATAATCAAACATATTACCAGCTTTCCTACATCCACACTGACTGACTTCTGATTCCTACATCCACACTGATTGACTTCTGATTCCTTCTACTCCACAACTCGAACAAATTCAATTTACAAAATCAAAACATCAGTGGCTTCCACCAGTGCTACAGTAGCTCACTAAATCCATCACGGTAGAATACAAAACTTCAAGAGTCAAGTACCCTAAGAACATTTTGTAATCCGATAAACCATTTTCTGCCGATAACTGCCCCTCCTCTGAGGAACCGTGGTCGACAATGAGCCACCATGAAATGCACCCTCGGACATCATGTGGGTCAATGTGAGCGACTAGGCTGAGGGTCTCGCCTTGGTCCAGATTGAATTTTAGGCTTAGGAAGTCTTGACTTGCTTTCATACCGACTACTGAAGCCTCTTCGTGAAGCCAAAGGATAACTTGACTAGCAACCTGGTTGGAAAGCGGAGTTAGCATAATGGAAGTAATGTCAAATGACTTAAGATTTCTTTGAGAAATTATCTCTAGAAAGGGTTTTCACCGAATTGACAGAGCAGGCAGGGGACAGTGTGTAGTTTCTCCAAGTATCTTCTTAGTTTCTAGAGCAGAAAAAACCAAAACCCTCAACCCTCACTGTATCTTTGTGGTTTTTGGTGTAGTAGAAGGAATTTTAAGATCGTATCTGAGTAAGCCATGTTCAAATCCCACCATACCCAAGTTTAAAGTGGATTTTGAAAAAATGCATTGATGCTTAACATAACCAAAGTTTTGCTTCATGAAAAGGACACTCTATCTACAGAGGAATATTTATAGTATAAAATTATAATTCTCAACCCTCATCACAATTTCGGAGCTTTTGTGTAATGGTTAGCATATGAATGCTTCCACAGTAGGCCTAGCTAAAATGATTTTGGAAATTATTGATCCATGTCACTGGCCAATTATTTCCTCCCAGAGTTGAATAGCATAGCTCATAAGTTTCATACCTTGAAATTGAAAACAATTTAAAGCCCCTTTCGTATGACAGCCTAGGTCAAGGCACTTATCCGTTCATCAAACATTTTTCTCAATCTTCAGGCTATGTATTTTGTTAATCAGCCGTACATGGCCCTATACCATAGAAACAGATCGATCTTCAGCTGAATTCACATCCTGTTTTCAAGCTTTTCTTGTTTCCGCTTGATTGGCCCTAATTTTGACATTACTGATAGCTTTTGGTTTGAGTTAGGTCCGCTCTCTGTATTTTATCTCCAATACTGTATCTCATAGACAACTTACCAAAAAACTGCAGGTCACAGGCCCTAATTTTTAAAATTACTGATAGCTTTTAGTTTAGGATAGGTCAATTCTTCCCGTATATAATCTCCTCTATGGTTTCTGTTAAAAAATGTACTGAGAAAAATATCCACTTTTCATCCTCTTAGTTCCAAGTGAACGTAAGTTATAAGATTCTTCTATGTTGATCTTCTTAGTAACTGACTACAAGTTTTAAAAAGGCCAATCACTACACAATACTACACATCGTTAACTATGGATTTTTAGGTGGTAAGGCAACAGTCTGCTCATAATATTTAATTCAAACAAAGTGTATATGAAGTATTAACAATATGCAACAAATAATACTGAATATGATAATATAGTTTTCTCAACTATAATTGCTCTAAATACTTGCACGCTTGTGCCCTTCCTCAAAACTTGCTTTTCATCCATACTTTTGCTGTGTATCATTTTAAATTAACAGGTAAAATTTTTTGGTGCTCGGATTCTATCCCATTAAAGATGTACTAGTCAGGGGAGGAAGTAGACCAAATAAATCTCAAATAGTTTGATTTTTATTCATCTAGTTATTCATTCGAATTCATTTCGAAGATCATATAAGAGAATCAATAAGTTTCGTATTCAGATATTAAATGAATCAAAATGAGATTTATACATTTGATTCTTTTCCTTATCAAATAATCATTTCAAATTTAATCCCTTAAAACTTGTGATGCTGTATGCATGATGTTATGTTTGACCACCACCTGCATTTTTTTACTGTAGGCTGTATGCTTATTTTATGAGACTAAGAGATCCAAGTTGATTTCTTAACCAAACATTCAAACTATGTGTACAAGAGTTATGTGCATTAGGCATGAATTTATCTTTATTTGATAGACCAACATCTTATGTAAGTAAGAGAATTTACTCCCAGAGTAAAAATACATACTCAAAGAACCATATATGCAATCATACCTGCTGCAAGATCGTCATTGGCAGATCTTCCAAATCACAGCCATAACTATTTATCGAGCAAACATTGGTAGCATTCCCTCGGAATGAACCTATGATACTAGGGGCGCCTTCTGCACTCACACTAATTTGATCATTATTCACCACCACCTTAGTATGAAAATGTGTCCTGGTTCCCCTCTTTGCATCATGATTATCTGATGCTGTAATTCGTCTGCCAGAATGGAGAATAGATTGAGGAACCTTCAAAGAGACTGACCATGAAGAGGTTCGAGAACTCCACGTAGGATGAGAGAGTAAATGAAGATATGGAACCCTGCTCACCTGCAGCGTAAGGTTATAAAATCAATAGCAAAAAATCGTGCTATTCTCAGGCTTGACCAATAGAAGTACATGCAGAGGTAACTCAGATAAGATAGTACCAAAGTTTCCAGCCTGGAAAGTACTTTCGTTGAAAAAATCCTATGAGCTATTGTCAAGCAGAAATGACCCAAAAGACTACCCCCTTGGCCTGCAGACTGACCAGAAACTTGTGACGGGCCATGAGAACGCTTTTCTCTTGCTTTTACTAGAACAGTTTCATGAAAAAGATATTGCAAATAAATTTCCAAACTGACTGGATCGGGAAGACCTGAAGACTTCACCTTAGTTGAATCATGTTTCTCATCTATAACCATCAGCTGTGATTGCTCAGGACATGAGTCCCCATTTTCCTCATTTTGGGTCTGACCTATAGATGTGTCCATTTGAGGCTCATCATCTTTTCCAGAGGGCACAAGGTACAAGCATATAGAAGTCTCTTGACCAATTGCCAACTGCAGAAAGTCTTCTCGCATCCCAGTCATGTTAACACCTGGGGAAGGATTCCACGTCTCACGGTTCACCATATCAAAAACCTGAAAATAGACTCAATGAGTGATAAAGAACACAGAAAGCACTGGATAAACAATTGTTAGAAAAACTACCTGCTCTTGAAATATAGACTGATGAATCTCACGAAGTGTTGAATGTGTATCTTTCACACATTCATTGACATCTTCGTCAGTCAAAGCATCTTTCTTAACTTCCGGAAGATGATCTTTTGACCCATCTACTTTCCTTCTGGTAAAGCTCCTTGGTTTTCGATTAGCACCAAGAAATCCAAGACACAGAGAATGGCATGACTTCAGTGGCCGCTGTACAGCCAGAATGCCCGTAGAGTCTTCATCAACTCGAACTGTTGATAAAGAAGATGGCCTAGACAGTATTGCCCCATCTAATATTGAATTATCTTGTAGATCAATTGTGAAACTCTCATTGCCTGGAACAGTCCCCATTAAACGCTGTCGCTTCACTTTCCAATTATGTTGCAGTCTGTCGGTTCATCAAGTAAGGCAATGCATGCAGTCCAATATGAATGAATTTTGTCAATAAAAAAACATATACCTGATCAGCGAACCATAAAATCTGGCTTCTCTTGAGACCTGCTGCTCTAATGCTTTAGAAGATTGTTTAAAATACCTCCCTAGATGCTACAGGACAGGCATAACCCAAAAGAGAAAAATGGAGTCAGTAAGTCCAACAAATTTATATGATGTTGTAGTGAGGTGACTAAAATTGGAAAAATAAATATGTAAGCAATTAAATACTGTAGAGATCCATCCACGAGAAGCCAACTCAAAATGTGCCATGATTGTGATCCACTGTTTGACTGATGTGAATCAATACATGTGTATGCGCGCATGGGCGTGCGTACATATACAGCAGAGCAACCAGCTAACATTTTGACGTAATTAGGCCTGCAACCTCCAAATTTTCCCAAAGTAACTTCCTCAAGAGTCAAAAGATTTGTTTTTATATTAAGTCGTGAACTTCCAATAAATTACGAGGATAACGCAGTTACCAATGCTTGGCATAACTTCTAATCATTCTTCAGATCAAATTTAATGATCAACCTCACCAGAGGGATTACTTAAGCTCAATGGAATAACTACCTGACCACATCCAAGACAAGCATACACGCATCATGCATGCATCTCATGCACAATAGGATACATTAGATATAGAACACGAAAGATGCATACTAAATCATATTCCATACATTTGCATCATTAGATATGTGACCACCGCACTAGAACTGAAAAGATGAAAGAGTTCATGGATCCATGAGTAATACTAGCACTGGGCTTTGCATGTCGAACATCAAATGATCAAAATACCAAAATGCATTAGCATGTAGATTTGCATACAAACTGTAATTTAGTTCATGTACACAACTAAGGAGGACAAGTTTTGGTAAATTATTTTCCTATTGCCTTCCAAAATGAAGAGAAAAATGGTAAAGACGGACTTTTTGCTCTAATCTAATGTTGTATGACTGCTAATTCTTTAAATCTATTGACCCATACATCATACATGACCCCTCATCCAACTAAAATCCATTCAACTATGAAATTTGATTTCCTCCTTTTCAATAGTCTATCCACTTGAGATGATAAGCAGCATATAGTAACGAATTCCTAATCAACTCTTTCCAGGATCAATGAAACGACATATCAAAACTTGACATGGTATCCATTCTCAAAGTTCTAAAAGAAAAATCACTTTCCAATACCTTTACGACCACCTACATGCTCTCCATATCTTAAAACCCCCTACATATTTATCATCCTGAACAACATCCTTAGGTGATGCTTGACATTCTCTCCACTTCCTCGATACACCATCTCCCTGCGTCACAGGGAAGGATAAACCCCAATCTTAAAAAGTGTTAGCTACCAGCTACCAGGTCCGTGCCATTCATGACATCACTGTCATTATCATTTCCATAGAATTTTTCCAAGTTTCTTTTAGGAACATATCCACCATACATTCTTCCTCTTGGTGGACTACAGAAAAACAAAGACATTCCCCATGAATTTCAAACATGTCAGATTCTTCTTCTTCTATCTTCCTATCAATGTCGCCTATTGTCTGTGTATGTGTTCGACTCTGTAAAGCTTTTTCATGATAAGTTGATAGCAAAGGACAAGTTTAAGCTAATCAATTGTCTAGCAACATGGGTAAATAGCATGACCCCATACTCAGCGATTAAATAAGCTGTTTTACGGGGAATGTAAGAAAATTTATAAAATTAGAAAACAAGATCGCATCTTTAAGCTGAGAAATTACCCGCAGCCGCTGCAGCTTAGTAGCCGCAGAGACCGAGAGATCCGATAAAACTTCATTAGGCAATTGTTTCGGCCTCTGCATCCAAGCAACTGTGACAGCATCATTTGCTTCAACCTACAAATTTTATCTTGAACAAAAGCACAAAATGAGCATAAAATCATCGTAATTAACACTTAAAAAGATTTTTATAAAAAAATAAAGAAAACTCACGGTGTTGATGAGATCAATAACAACATTCAACTCCTGATGAGCCTGCCTCAGATTCTCCACCAAACTCTGCCATGGCCACGCCGGCGTCGCCGCCGCCGCCGGAGACTCCTTAGAGCTCTTCGCTTTCTTCGAATCCCTCTCGATGATCGACGAGAAATCGATTCTCCGAATCGCATTCAGCCCAGTCTCCTCATTGCTAATTTCCCTGAAAATTAACAAAATCATGAGAAAATTCGGAAAGAAATTCAGAGGAAAGAGGTTAGAGATGATGATTCGTACGAAGGGAAATGCTCGACGCCGGATTCTTCGATGGCTTCGAGACGCTTGATCGGGAGCTTGTCGAGGTCGATCTTGATGTTTGAATCCATCAATGGAGCTGAAGATTTCGAATTTGGGAGTGAAAGTAGCAGCAAATTTTGGGGATTAGGGTTTAGGTGTTGGGGGAATGAAAAGAGCTCAGAGGCGCTCGTGGTGGTCGGGGGAATTAGAGAGGAAAACGGGCATGGATTTTGGGGGTGGGGTGTTAACTAATGGATCCATGTTGGATCCGTTAATAATTTTTAGGGGGTTTTTACATTAAAAACACATTAACTTTTAGTCAAATTGACGAATACCACCTACCTTTTTTTTTGACAAAAACCACATGAATTTGCTGTTATCGTTTCAATGTCACACCAATTTATGATTTTTTTATCGTTACCACCTAAACTTTTTTTTTGGAGATACAGTTACCACCTAAACTTTTATAGAGTAAGTATGACTTTCATAAAATAGCAGGTGGTTCATGTCAAAAGTTTATAAAGATAAGGTGGTATACATATCAATTTGTATTTTATAAAGATGGTAACCATAAGAAATATAAAAGTATAGGTGGTAAAGAGATATAAAAGTTTAGGTGGTAACGGTAAAAAAAATAGCTTGGTGTTGTTTCGGGTTCTTTTTATTGCAATTGACAATGATTACAATTCAAAGAAATACAATTGAAACTTAGAAAAATTTATATTTCGGGTTCTTGTCCATGCGCCTGGAGCGGAATCTTGTAATTCGCTGACGAACCGATCGACACCAATCTCTTGTCGTTGATGAGAGTTGAATTGCTTACAAGCTAGCTCGCCTCTTTAGCAACGCCTTCTAAAAATCACGGAGCAATATTCTCTTCGGCGTGTATTCTCTCACGGTATGTAATCGTCTTTTTTTCAATGATTTTTCACTCTCCTTTTATAGGCTAAAAGAGAGAGTTAATGGCCTCCTAAAAACGTGGGTTAGTGGCCATTAAATCGGGAGATAATGGGGGCAGTTATCCCCTTAAGAATAGCTTTGAAACGGCTATTTGGTGAGCTTCGCAGCCTTAGCGACGTTCACTGGCATTGCGCGAGGTCGCCGGTAAAGGGCAAGGGTCACAAATGACGGGCTTAATGTCGCTACTTAACATGGGTGCCCCTTCTTCGGAAGTGGATGACTCAGTCCACCTATGTAGGCGGATCTCATTAGTTGGTAAGCTTCGCTTGGTGGGCTTGAATTTGACACAGAACTCGGCCCATATAGTTGAAGTTGACTTGTATCCGCGCTGGCTGCACGCTTAGCTAGTTCGCTTTCCAATGTTGGGCTTCTTCGCGGACTTATCGCTGGCTTGAATTTTAGCCTCCTTCAAGTGTTTAGCCCGTATGCTCACTTCTTGGATTAAGCCCATGATTGGTCTTAATGAAAATATATTTTAACCGTCTACAAGACCCCCCCCCCCCCAAAGTTTTCGTGAAATCCTGTGTTCAGATTTGTAACAGTGAACGAAATACTTTGGGTAGATAGTCAGAGGTGTACTAATAAACATGACTTCGGGTGCCTTGGTCAGGTGAAAATTTATCTTCATTTGCCTACTAGGTTGCCAGAGGTGTACTGTTGAACGTGGCTCCCTTGGATGCAGGCTAGTGTTGAAGACTTGATGTAGCTCATGTTCGCCCAAATCTGTATCTGGAACAAAGTTCGCCTTCTCAATTGTTGAGGCAGGGTTGGTGAATGAGCGAAGGTGGCTCAATTTTGAGTTGCTGAGCGAAGTTATCGAATGAGCGAAGGTGGCTCAATTCTGAGTCGCTGGGTGAAGTTAGCGAATGAGCGAAGGTGGCTCAATTCTGAGTCGCTGGGTGAAGTTCGTCGTCTGGCGACGTTCACCTAGTGATGAGTTGTCTTTGGCGGAGCTCGTGGTTCACTGTGAGGATAGGGTCTGTTGAAATTCTCCTCTTGATTTGTGCCGCGATCTGTGGCTGAGATCTCTTTACGAGATTTGCTGGGGATTTGATCGAGTTTTAGGCTAAGATTTAGCCTCGTTGTCCGGTCCCATCAAATCTCGAAGGATGAGATATTCTCTGTAATTAAAGATTTGAAAAGGCTATAAATAGTGGCCTATCCCATCCACTTCTTCATCACCTCTTCATCTTCTTCTTCTTCTTCTCCATGGCTGCGCCGACATCGCATAGGCCGGAGATGCTCCTCGATAGAGGAACTGAGATAAGAAAACTCCAACAGGAGTTAGCCCAAGTGAAGGGCAATCAAGTGGATGAACTCCGCATACTCCGCCATGAGTTGCCGTTGGTCGAAAAGACAATGCTCGAAAGCGATCATCGAGACTCGCCAACACTTGGCGGAACTTGATCGCGATAGAGATGCGTGGAGCCATGAGTGCCGCTTTCTTTAAGGTCGGGCGACCGAAATGGCTTTGAAGAAAGACCCTTGGGTCTCCACGAACGAAGACTCGACAAGAACTAGGTGTCACAAAGTGAACCTAGATCGTAATTAGACGTCGTGGGTCGACTCAGCCCGACGCCATTTTGACCATAGGAAGTGCTTCTTCCTCTGACTGGTTCTGCAGTGTGAGAGGGGAACTTCCTGCTCGACAGCTCTCTCTCCTCCTCTAGCATAGAGTCTAGGAAGGAGCCACAGACGCTATTTTTTCTGGCCAAGTGTTTGATCTCCCGGCCTTGTGTGGCTAAGGGCGCACGAAGTTTACTTAGCGTACTCGTGGTGCTCCTCACCGGCCACACTACCCATATCTTAGGAATATAGGGTAGTAGCAGATAGCAACAAACACCTATCATTCTTGTAATTAGATAGTTCGAGTGTCATCTTGTTTTCGCCATCTTTTGTAATAGCGTCTTTGATCAATAAAGATTAGCTTTTTTTCTTCAAGTTGAAATTGTCCATTTTCTGTGAAACTGATCTGTATATTTTCTTTGTTGCAAACTTGAATTCTGCATGGCTTGAACTTTGCATGGAGTCATCGTGTTTGGAAGCGAAGCCCAGGCTTCCTTTGTGTTGGCGAGGGTTAGTTTGAGATTTGCCAGATAGAATCTCGAACAAATTGCGTTAAAGTTTTCTCAATTTGGAGATCCAGTAGACCTTTGCCAAGTCACTTTGGCGAGTAGACGTCTCAAACAAATCAAGTTAAGATTTCCTCAATTTGGAAACTTAGTGAAATTTTCACTATAGCCTCTTGGCGAGGTTCGCCTCAGTGTCCTGTTTGATTGGGCCAAACTCAACTTTTGGGGAACAGTTGCCTTAGGCGAAGTCCGATCAATCAACTTTTGGTGAATCTTGTTTAGTCAATCGTGCGAGGTTCAACCCAAAAATATTTAACTCAAGTTTTGAGTATTTGGCGAAGTTCGTTCGGGGCAAAATTCCGGGCGAAATTCAAGGCTGGAATCCCGAGCGAAGTTGGAGGCAAGATCTTCGGCGAATCTGACAGCGATATTTTCGGTGAAGGTTGTTAGCCAGTTACTTGGCGAATCTAGAGGCAAGATCTTTGGCGGAGTTCGCGGATCTGGGGGTGAGATCTTTAGCGAAGTTCGCAGCGAAGAATTCTCAGCGAGATTCGGGGGTTTGAGCCTATAAATAAGACTATTCGTCTCCCTCCTCTTCACTCTTCAATTTTCGAACCCTTAGCTTCTTCTCAAGAACTTCCAGAGCTCGTGAATCATGGCCCCTCGTCGTGCTATTTCCCGGGGAAGAAGCCCTGCTCGAGGAGTTCGACGACCACGCGCCGAGGACGCACCGACGCGGCTTGAATTAGCGATGGGTAAGTAAACCCATTAATGGTGATCTTCGGATCTGCCTTAGCCCATGGGGCTTTAATCAATGCCTTATGGCATCAAAAAGTCGTTACGTCGTTAAGGGCAAGACTTTTTAAGACTATAAGTAGTCTCTTCCGGCGAGCCTTCATCGTTGGCGATGAGGTTCTGTCAGTGGCCATTAGTGGCACTTCAAAGCGAGCTTCGGTTCTTGGGCCGAGTTCCATAGCCCCTTGGGCTTCTACAGCGGATTCCGCTTTAGCGAAGTTTGCTGTTTTTACCTCGTGCGAACCTCGCTGAGTTGATGTTCGCCCTTTTGGATGACGTTCGCTTGAGCGAGGTTCGCCTATAATGAAGTTCGCTGAACTATGGTTGAACTTCGCTTCGTACTTAGTTGGTGTTCTTGGGCGAGGTTCGCCTTTGCTTCTAGACTTGCTATTTGTCGACTAACTCATTCGTTGTCTTTGTGCAGTTGCATATCCCCAAGATCCAGTGGACCGACATAACCATTTTGGACATAATGGAGATCAAGATCCTGAAGCGGCCTATGTTTTTCGTGGACAAGTCCCTTTGTTTGCTGAAGGGAGCACCCCTGGGAGAGTAAGTGTCATCCGTGCAGGTGGTTACAGAACTTTACGGGAAATAATTACTGACGCTAAGTTCACGGCCCCTGGTGAATCGGTATCGATGAAGTCAGCCTTGCGTTTTGGGGATAACGTTCCTGGTGGCAATTTCCATTTCCACTGGGGATTGGAGTATTGGTATTTCATCCTGGGGGATCGTTGATGTGCTCTGCCGGAGATAGAATGCCAGGTCTCCTCTTTATATTTACGGAGTTTGGCTGTCCCCCGTCCTATGTTCTTTGACCTCACTCATAGAGAGGATAGCGTCAAGATAGGATTCTTGAAACATGGGGGCGGTTTCGGCCAAGAAGGAGTCTATGGGATTAACATCATAGGATTGCGTCCGGGCTTAGTTCAAGAGGATGCACCGGTTAACGAAGTAGCGGTCACACCAACTACTTTTGGGCATGAACTTACTAAGAATAAAGCCCAATATCCTGAGGTGGACGCTAGATTTCCTAGGTGGATCAGGTCGATAGGGACTTAGTGGTGGTCTCGTTTGGTCAACTTCGCTCTCGTTACCTTTGGGGATAGATTGCGAGACCTAGGGCTTTATGCTGCTGTTAGGGCCTCTAAATATGGTGTAGAAATTTCTGCACCAGCTTTGTACGGTATTCTAGAGCTGTACAATTCTGATAGCAGCACTTTTTTCACTCCGGTGGGGGAAATTAGTATTGCACTTCATGAAATGTTCGAAGTCTCTCATCTGCCGATGGGAGATCGTCCGTATGAGGAAATCTTCCCTACCAATGAGGAGTTACGAGTTTCTTCCCTTACTACTCAAATTTCGGAGGCATTCCGGGAATTGGTTTGTCATTTCTTCATTCATCAGAGACTCTCTAGAGGCGCCGGTCACGATCACACCGTCGCTCGCGTTCCTTGGGCGGAGTACCTATTCCCCAACGTGAGCAAGAAGGGGATAGTAAATGCGCTTTCGGTTGTTTCGGATGAGGGGATTGAGAAACAGATTTCCGCGGAAGAGTCCGCTTTACTACAATCCGCGATTCTGTGTGTGGATTCCATGTGATCGGTTCAAAGTTTCCACCACCAGCGAGAGAACCAATATCTCAATTATACTCACGTGATTCTTCTCGACCGGTCAAGGGTTGTGTGGTACCTTCTACCAAAGGATCGGATTTCGACAAAGTGTTATATCCCGCAGCGAGTTGCCGGATACAATATAGCTCTTCTACCGCAATGAGCGATTCATCACGGTCTCGAATTGAATACAGAGTACCAAACAAGATGAGACGCGCCAGGAAGCAAGTACCCAATCCTAGAGTGGAGTTACCATATACTTATCTGGTCATATGGTTTACTCAACACTGTCCGTCCTTGATGTCGACTGCTGCATCTGGTGGAGGAGACATCGCGTTACTCCAGAGATTTGAATGTTTCAGATGGTTGATCAAGTTTCTAATCGATTTCAGAGCTCTTCACCGTGGAGAAATATCGTCTTTATTGCTGCTTTCCCTTGATAACCGGTGTTCAACCTGGGGATGAGTTTGAAGACCGTAGTGGCAGTGGGGGCTTCACCTATTTACCTAGTGGTTGTTTTCACTGGTTAGTGAACATTCAGCCGGTCACCTTGTCGCAAGGTTGAACGGGTCGGAGTGTTACACCGAGCCCTATTTGCCGTGTCACTTCGCTCGTCAATTTGGCTACGATCAATTATATGTTGGGAATCCGAGTTTGGGGTTGTTGCGTACAGGGAGCATAGTTGACTGAGCTGGTTCAGTATCATTTTATCGCTGGTGCCATCGGGCTAAGTTCTCACTCCCACAGCATACCCCTAACTGTTACATGACTTTAGAGTTTTGTAAGTGGTACAGCCAGGTGGTTGGGTCTCATCCAGAATTTCGAGTGAATCAGACTGGTTTGGTTTGGATCACCAAGCGGTATAAGGAGTCTTCAAGGAAGGGTTTGAGAAGTAGAATCTCGGGCATGAATGAGTTTCTAGCTGAGGATTTGCCAGATAATGACCCAGAAGGACCCGGTGATCAACCTGATTTCCCAGGGCAAGCTAACGTTGACGTCCAAGAATCAATTGAGCCCGACGTTCAAGAATCACTTGAACCTCTCACAATCGTTCAAACCGAGTTAGACGAGGCTACCGTTTAGCGTGAAGCACCTGCTGAGCCGCAAGGGAAAGGCAAAAGACCCTTGGAGACTTCTCCCTCCAAGCTAAGTTTGAAAAGGCGATGCACGGCTGCTCCTGAGTCTGAACCTAAACTTGCACCTGGTGGTTCCTCTGGGGTTGTGAAAGAAACTCCTACGATCCTATCACAAGGAGTCGGAGATGGTTCTTCAGGTTATTTCTTATCCATGTTCTAGAAATTTGAAGCGCTTTGAAGCTGATATGCTTGTTTCGTTTGCAGATAAAGAGCCCATTCCTCTGGAGGATGACGAGGAACCTGTGGATTATGGGCATTATGACACCGACACTTATCTAACTGAACCTGAGGATGCAGGTAGAGCCGATGACGTTGGTAGCTTCTCATGTATGTTAGGTGTCTCTAGTCAACTCTTTGTGATTATTTCATATTGATGACTGATATTTCTATTGCCCGTTACGTAGATGATGAATTTGATTTCGAGGGTGGATCAACTTGTTCGTCGTTTCCCATTGGTGATGATCCTGAACCGGTGGTTGATGTTGAAAGAGCTTCTGACATCTCAGGAATCACACCTGGAGTTCTCTCAGAGGGTGTGCAAATGGTGCCACCAAGTCCGCGGCCCGCGGCTGATGAAGACTTCGGTCGTGGCGAGTGTTGCTCACGACTTTGTCTGGGCCTAACTATTGCTACGGATACGCCAACCACTATGGCATTGGTCGTGGCCACCGTTGCTCCATCCGTTGAGGTAACCTCTACAATACCTCCTGCCGCGTCGGATTTGCTGACTAAGCTCGCGCCATTTTTGATGTCGGGTTGTGGGCGTATACAGGTTTTGTCGTCTTTTTCTCCGGGCGTTGCAGATGCAATAGTGGCTTCTACAGAGGATAATTCTTCTGGCGTTATAACAACCCCTCAGTCTCCCGACCCGATAGACTTGATCGAGATGGAGATCAAGATAGTAATGGACGGCTTGGCCAAGTTACTCAATTTGAGTATTACAAATGCGCTTCGTCTGAGGAGGAGCTTATCCCCTCGCGCTCTGAAGTTATTGCGAGATCAGCTCGATGTTTTGATATCCACCGCCGGTGCGGCTCGTGCTGAGCCGTTTAAGAGGGCAATTGATGGGGCCAAACTTTATCTTGGGCAACTGCAAACGCTTCATACAGCTGACCTTAAGGGTATTGCTGAACTCGAGTTTCGCTGTTTATCAACTGTTCACCGTCAATCTCTTGAGTCTACTCGCCAAGAGATGGCACAAGTTGCTGTGAGGGTTCAAGACCTGAACGAGAAGCTAGCTTCCAATGACGAATATCACACGGAGCTGCAAATGGCCATCTAAGAGAAGGATACTGTCATCACTACGGCTAATGCCGCAATTGTTGCAGCTCAAGCGCATTTGGAAGAAGCTCTATCTGAAAAGGAAAGGCTTGAGTCTGACTTGGCCGAATCCGTTAAGAAATGGGACTCGCAAGACGCAGAGCTCCAAGCCGAAAGAGAAAAGCTTGCTGAAATCCGGGCTAAGATGACTCCCGTTAATCCTGAGGTCCTGAGGGAGAGAGCTCGGAAAGGTGCTCAAGAAGCTAAGGAAGCTAATATAAATGAATGTATGGCACAGATAAACACCTTTTATCCTTTGTTGTTGTTGGCACTATTTGTATGCTTTTTAGCTTCTTTTTGAATAAAAGAATTTTGCTATCATCTTTGTTGGTGTCTACATAGTTTAAACTCTTAAGGTGTTGGAGCATGGAAAACAGTTTATACTCATGTATCTGTTAGAGTCTACACAGTTTAAGCTCTTAAGGCGTTGGAGCATGGGAAACAGTTTATACTCATGTATCTGTTGGAGTCTACACAGTTTAAGCTCTTAAGGCGTTGGAGCATGGGGAATCAGTTTATACTCGTATACTCATCGGAGTGTAGGGAGCAGTTTAACCTCATATACCAGTCGGAGGTTAGGAAGTAGTTTAACCTCATAATCCCATTGGAGGTTAGGAAGCAATTTAACCTCATAATCCCATTGGAGGTTAGGAAAGATCGACAGAGGTGTAATGTTAACCGGTCGACGGAATCAAACTGATAGAGGTGTAATGTTAACATATCAGGTTTGTAAAGTTAATCGTCGACGTAGTGTTAACATAACAGTACTAAGGAATTTTGACAGAGGTGTAATGTTAACGTGCCAAAGGGAGTGACCGACAGAGGTGTAATGTTAACCGATCGGTTCAAAGAGTCCAAGGGATGACTACCGTTTGGAAGTGTAATGTTAACTTAACGGTAGGAAATCGATGGAAGTGTAATGTTAACTAATCGATTTTTGGTATGAGCGAATTGACAGAGGTGTAATGTTAACCGGTCAATTTTGCTAAGATAGGTCGACAAAGGTGTAATGTTAACCGGTCGACGAAATGGTTGTAGGCGTTAAAAATTGCTTATCAGTACCCGAACAAGACTCGTAAAACCGACGATCCGTCCGACAAATACGACCCGTAACTCACGACGACGCCGATTAAGCCGCAAAACGCTGCAGCGCAGTCGATGGGCGATAAAGTGAGTTGGCGGCGTGACGAAGCGGATAAACGACGCGGTCGGAAGAAACCCGGCGACGGTTCGACGAGGCGAAGTTGACTAAACTCAAACGCCGACGAGACTAATCAACTCCACTTAATCCGCCGAATGCAAACGAGCCGCTTGAGCTCGAAAGTTGATCTGATACGACTCAAACACAACGGCGACATCACCGGAGAAAACTAAGCCCTAAGACCGAGAAAACGACGAAACGGCGACTCGGCCAACTTGGCGAACCTCGGTTCATTTTGGCGAACCTCGGTTCATTTTGGCGAACCTCGCCTTCGGCGAACCTGCGGTTTGGCGAACCTCGGTTCATTTTGGCGAACCTCGGTTCATTCTGGCGAACCTCGCCTTCTGGCGAATCTCGCAGTTTGGCGAACCTCGGTTCATTTTGGCGAACCTCGGTTCATTCTGGCGAACCTCGCCTTTTGGCGAACCTCGCCTTCTGGCGAACCTGCAGTTTGGCGAACCTCGGTTCATTTTGGCGAACCTCGGTTCATTTTGGCGAACCTCGGTTCATTTTGGCGAACCTCGGTTCATTTTGGCGAACCTCGGTTCATTTTGGCGAACCTCGCCTTTTGGCGAACCTCGGTTCATTTTGGCGAACCTCGGTTCATTTTGGCGAACCTCGGTTCATTTTGGCGAACCTCGCTTCGCAAACCGCTTTGGCGAACCTCGGTTCATTTTGGCGAACCTCGGTTCATTTTGGCGAACCTCGCCTTCGGCGAACCTCAGACTTTTGTGAACCTCGTGTTCATTCACCAAACCTCGTTCACTTGGCGAAACTCATATTTTAGCGAACCTCGAGTTTGCTTCCACTCGCCAACTTAGCCGAGGCACTCGCCAACTTAGCCGAGGCACTCGCCAACTTAGCCGAGGCACTCGACCAGTGGCCGAGCCACCTTCGTGGTCGCATTAAACTCACTTGTATAAATAGGGGGTCTTCTGGTTCCGGGCGGATTTTGGGGAGAGAAGGGATTTTCCAAGGCTTCCAGGAGGATTTTTTGACCGAGGCGGATTTTCTTGGACTTCGGGATTTTTGAAGAGTTCTCGCAGATCCACGAGCCAACGCACGCCGAGCATCGGCGAGCACAAGTTCACGACGTCGATTACAAGCGAAGGTAATCAATTCGGTCGAACTACAGATACCCTCTAGATTAAGCTTCGCCTTAATCTCGTGGATAGCGCCAGATTTCTCCTAGTAGATCTCACCCGCCCGGCCGATCCTCTCCTTCGTGGAGCGATCCCCAGCGCATCCTCTCCTTCGTGAGTGTGATCCCTCAGCGCTTCATTTCCTTCGTGGAAACGAGCCCTTCACGTCGTAGTTTCGTAACCCGCCACCGTGATCTCGAATTGCGCGGTGGTCCACCTGACGAATAAAAGTCCCCGCGACAGCGAAGAACCCACAAGCGAGGATCCCGTGATAATAGAGATCCGAAAGGCTTGTTCATTCAGAAGAAGTTGTAATCTTTTGTTTTCATACTTTAAAATAAAAGGCATTTCTTTCTTTTGAATTTTGTTGTAGGCTAACGGTTGTGTAAACGAAGTTCAAAATGCATAATGAGTAACAAAGCAACTTTCCCCGCGAACAATGGTCTGACAGAAGTATAATGTTAACCAGTCAGGTCATTTGAGATGAGAAATCGTTCAGAGGTGTAATGTTAACATGATGATTTGATCAAATTGGTACTGTTCAGAGGTGTAATGTTAACATGACAGTATTGGAGTATTTTGGAGTTGACACTGTTCAGAGGTGTAGTGTTAACATGACAGTGGTGATGTGTTTGGAGTCAAACAGAGGTGTGGTGTTAACTTGTTGACTCTCTGGGGATTTTGATTGGATTTTGGATCAGGAAGATCAATATTTCTAGTTCAGAGGTGGAAAATTAAACATGACCAGAATTTTAGTGGGGAGATAATATTGGCCAGGATCAAGGGTAGTATTTCTTAAGAAACTTCCCATTGATCGGTGCCATGAGCCTATTGCCATTTTGGTCAATTAAGCGATATGCTCCATTTGAGTAGACCGTCTCTACCACAAATGGTCCTTTCTATTTGGGTTGGAATTTGCCTTTAGTCTTGTACGTCATGACCATGGGTTGACGAACGGCCAAGGCCAGGTCGCCTTCTTTGAAGGATCGTTCTTTGACTCTCCTATTGAAGGCTCTCAAAATTCGTGACTGGTAGATTTCGATTCTTTGCTGAACTTGAAGTCTCAGCTCATCTAGCGCTTCTAGTTCTTAGAGGCACTTTTGATGATATTGTTCGGTTGTCATCTTTTCGGCAACTGCGATTCTTAATGACGGCATCTGAATTTCAAGAGGGATCACGGCTTCGCATCCGTAGATCAAAGAAAATGGCGTTGAGCCGGTGGGAGTGCGGACTGTTGTTCGATAAGCCCATAAACACTCTCCAAGGTTCTCATCCCAATCTCGTTTGTTGGAGGCGACAAACTTCTTGAGAAGTTTGAAAATGGTTTTGTTGAAGGCTTCAGCCAGACCATTTGCAGCTGGGTTGTATGGCGTAGATGCCACGTCTTGGATTCTGAACTTGTTGCAGAATTTGAAGAATGGTCGACTGATGAATTGCGAGCCATTGTCGTGAATGATTCGTCTAGGAATGCCGAATCGGTATATCACGTGATGCCTCAAGAATCTGATTATTTGAGATGTTTTGACTTCTCTAAGGGGGACTGCTTCGGCCCATTTGGAGAAGTAGTCCGTAATGGCCAAGATAAATCAATGGCCTTTGGCTGACGGTGGACTGATCGGTCCGACAATATCCATGCCCCAAGCTTCGAATGGCCAGGAAGCTGTTGTCGGATGTAGTTCTTCCGGAGGTTGGTGTAGGAAATCAGCATGAATTTAGCATGCATGATGTCGTTTAGCATATGCAACCGCATCTGCTATCATTGTCGGCCAGTAGTAACCTAGACGACGCAGTCAGTCCTGAAGTTTGGGACCGGGCTGATGAGCTCCACATGTACCGTCATGGGCTTCCTTTAATGCTTCTCGAGCTTCACTTGGTGACAAGCATCGGAGCAATATACCGTCGAAAGATTGTCAGTATCACATCTGCGTAGCAAAGTCATAGAAAAAGCGTGGCGCTCTCCTTTGAATGGAGACTGCCTGCTTCGGATCGTCAAGTAAAATTCCATGCAAAATGTAATCGATAATTGGGAACCGCCAATCGTTGCCTTCGAGATGGGTCGGTAAGGCCCGTACCTCATTTGCTTCGAGAATATGCCTTAATGAGCATAGTTGATGACTAGCCACCGTGATGTGTTTAGTGTCCTTAGGCGGTAGGGAGAGCGTAGCCGCGAGAGATGTGAAAGCATCTGCGTAAGTATTCCCTAGGCGAACTACATAGTTAATGTAGAAGCCTTCAAAAGAATGTGCGAGCTTCATTTCTGCTTTTTAGTAGGGCACGAGGTCGTTGTGTCGGACCTCATATTCTCCTTTGATTTGATTCACGATTAACTTAGAGTCACCGTGGGCTTCAAGGTATTTGATACCCATATCTTGGGCAAGTTGCAAGCCAATTATGAGAGCATTATACTCAGCCACGTTGTTAGAACATGACTCAGTCAATGAGTATGCCCAAGGGAGAACATGCCCATGGGGGTCAATCAGCACAACCCCCACTCCTGCGATAATTACTCCTTTATGGTTGCGTCTTGAGGCACCATCAAAGTGCAATTACCATATATGGTGGTTTGAAGTAGCGTTTGATTCAAAGACTTCGTCTGGGATATCTTTATAGAGTTTAGAAGACTCAGGGATAGGGTGCTCAGCAAGGAAATCAGCTATTGCTTGACCTTTGACTGCTTTCTGTGGTACCAGGGTCATGTCGTACTGTGAAAGCAAAATCGCCCATTTTGCTAACCTAGAGTTCAATGAACCGGGTTTTGTCATGAGTATCCGTAGAGGATTGACTCTCGAGATGACGTGGATAGATTGGCCAGTGAGATAGTGTCTCATCTTCTGGACCGCAAACACTAAGGCTAGACATTCTTTCTCAACCGGATTATACCGATGTTCGGCGCCTATCATAGTCCGGCTGAGGTAATAGATGGCTTGCTCATGGCCATTATCATCCTTCTGAGCAAGGAGCGCTGAGAGTGGTCCATTGCCCTAACATAGACCAGGAATGGTTTACCCGATACTGGTGCAGCTAGGACCGGTGGCTTTGTGAGATAACCTTTAATCTCGTTAAAAACTTCTTGGCAGGCGTCATCCCAAATGAAGAAACACCTTTCTTCATGAGTCTTTGGAATGGTTGACATTTTCCGGATAGGTTAGCAATGAACCTTCGGATGTAAGCTAAACGTTCTTGTAGACCTCTGAGTTCTTTGAGGTTTCTCGGAGGTGGCATCTCTTGGATAGCCTTCACTTTCTCGTGGTCGACGTGTATTCCCTTGGATGTTATAATGAATCCTAGGAATTTTCCTGATGACACCTCCAGAAAGGATTTAGTTGGATTCATTTTGAGTTGGTGTCTTTGTTCGCGAGGAAAATTATAAAATTGATCTATTCTATTTGAAGAATAATGAATACAATCTCTCGAATGCAATCTCTCTAACTGACTTAGATAAAAAGAAATTACAACTTCCTCGACGGCCTCGAATAAAAAGAGGGAAGGATCAACGGAGAACCTTCCCTTTATTTAACTGGTTCTTCACGCGGGAGCTTGAATCTTGTATCCCGCGACGATCCGACCGCCTTGACTCGCTGATTCGATGTGTGTGGATTCCACACTGATGATCGGTTTGAAAGTTTCCACCACCAGGCGAGAGAACCAATATCTCAATTGGCGTTACTCGCAGATTCTTTTCGATCTGGCTGAAGGGTTGTGTAGTGCCTTCTCGGCCAAAGGATCAGATTTCGATCAAAGTGTTATATCCCTGATGATGTTGCTTTGGATACAAGATAGCTCTTTTACCGGCAATGGTGAGCTGCATTCATCACGGTCTCTGAGAATTGGCTATGGAGTACCTGAAACAAGATGAGACGTGCCCAAGGAAGCAAGTACCCAATCCTAGAGTGGAGTTACCATATACCTATCTGGTCATATGGTTTACTCAACACTGTCCGTCCTTGATGTCGGCTGCTACATCTGGTGGAGAAGACGTCGCGTTACTCCAGAGATTTGAATGTTCCAAATGGTTGATCAAGTTTCTAGCTGGAGTCCGTAGAGCTCTTTTAGCCAGGGAGAAATATCGTCTTTACTGCTGCTTTCCCTCGATAACCGGTGTTCAACCTGGGGATGAGTTTGAAGACCGTAGTGGCAGTGGGGGCTTCACCTGTTTACCTAGTGGTTGTTTTCGCTGGTTAGTGAACATTTGGCCTGGTCACCTTGTCGCAAGGTTGAACGGGTTGGAGTGTTACACCGAGCCCTATTTGCTGTGTCGTTTCGCTCGTCAATTTGGCTACGACCAATTGTATGTTGGGAATCCGAATTCGGGATTGTTGCGTACAGGGAGCACAGTTGACGAAGCTTGTGCCTGGTACCATTTTACTATGGGCGTCACTGGGGCGAAGTTCTCACTCCCACAACATACCCCTAACTGTTACATGACTTTAGGATTTTGTAAGTGGTACAGACAGGTGGTTGGTCCTCATCCAGAATTTCGAGTGAATCAGACTGGCTTGGTTTGGATCACCAAGCGGTATAAGGAGTCTTCTAGGAGGGGTTTGAGAAGTAGAATCCCGGGCATGAACGAGTTGTAAGCTGAGGATTTGCCAGATAATGATCCAGAAGGACCTGGTGATCAACCTGATCTTCCAGGGTAGGTTAACATTGACGTCCAAGAATCAATTGAGCCCGACGTCCAAGAATCACTTGAACCTCGAAGGCCAATCGATGTTCAAATCCGAGAACTAAACGAAGCTACTTTTGTTGGCGTGAAGCACTGTGAGCCGCAAAGGCAAAAGACCCTTGGATGCTTCTCCCTCCAAGCTAATTTTGAAAAGCGCGCGATGGCGTTCTGAACACGAACTGAACTTGCACCTAGTGGTTCCTCTGGAGTTGTGAAAGAAACTCCTACGGTCCCATCACAAGGAGTTGGAGATGGTTCTTCAGGCTATTTCTTATCCATGTTCTAGAGATTTGAAGCGCTTTTAAGTTGATATGCTTGTTTCGTTTGCAGATAATGAGCCCATTCTTCTGGAGGATGACGAGGAACCTGTGGATTATGGGCATTATGATACCGACACCTATTTGACTGAACCCGAGGATGCAGGTGGAGTTGGTGACGTTGGTAGCTTTTCATGTATGTTAGGTATCTCTAGTCAACTCTTTGTGATTATCTCATCTTGATAACTGATATTTCTATTGCCCGTTACATAGATGATGAATTTGATTTCGAGGGTGGATCAACTTGTTCATCGTTTCCCATCGGTGATCATCCTGAATCGGTGGTTGATGTTGAAAGAGCTCCTGACACCTCAGGATTCACACCTGGAGTTCTCTCAGAGGGTGTGCAAACGGTGCCACCAAGTCCGAGGCCCGCGGCTGATGAAGACTTAGTCGTAAGCGAGAGTGTTGCGCCTACGACTTTGTTTTCGGGGGTTGAAACTATTGATACGGACACGCCAACCACTATGGCCTTGATCATGGCCACCGTTGCTCCACCCGTTGAGGTAACCTCTACTATACCTCCTGCCGCGTCGGATTTACTGACTAAGCTCGCACCATTTTTGATGTCAGGTTGTGGATGTATACAGGTTTTGCCGTCTTTTTCTCCGGGCGTCGTAGATGCAATAGTGGCTTCTATGGGGGCTAATTCTTCTGGTGCTATAGCAGCCCCTTAGTCTCCCGACCCAATAGACTTGATCGAGATGGAGATCAAGATAGTAATGGACGGCTTGGCCAGGTTACTCAATTTGAGTATTGCAAATGCGCTTCGTCTGAGGAGGAGCTTATCCCCTCGCACTCTGAAGTTGTTGCGAGATCAGCTTGATGTTTTGATATCCACCGCTGGTTCATCCACCGCTGGTTCAACTCGTGCTGAGCCATTTAAGAGGGCAATCAATGGGGCCGAACTTTATATTGGGCAACTTCAAACAGTTCATACAGCTGACCTTGAGGGTATTTCGAAACTCGAGTTTCGCCATTTATCACCTGCTCATCGTCAATCTCTTGAGTCTACTCGCCAGGAGATGGCTGATGGGAAATAAATGATTACCTCCTAAGTTGCAAGTATACAACCTTTATCAAGTTATAGTATATAAGATTATCGATCCCACGAGGAACGGGAAGTAGGAAGAGTTTTGTTCAAGTTTTGGTTCTCAAATTATGCGCATGACAATTAGGAGTTATTCAAATAAAATGAAAGTGAGAAAATGGTGAAAGTGGTTCGTGAGAGATAAGAGAGTGGATTGTGGATTATGCTTAATAAAGAGGAAGAAATGAGTGTGAGGGTTTAAAGATGGAAGTGGTAAAGTGAAAATAAAAGAAAATGAGTGTGAGAGAAGAAGGGTGATTGTGATTTGTGTAAATAAAAAAAAAAAGAAATAAAGAGAGAAAGACAATTAAAATAAACAAATGAAAAATAAGGATAAGTGCAAAATCAAGAATGTAAAGTATGGAGGATTAGTTAAAGATATGAGGAATCTAGAGTAGATCCACTTAGCTTATCTCAATCTCACGAGAATGAGTTGGATTTGTTAGCTAGTTTCAACAATCTCTAGGGATCCCACATATTGGCTCCACACTTAGAAAAGGGTAATTCCCAAGAGGGTTCTAGCCTCAAGGTGAATTAAAGAAAAGAAAAATCTATTCTAGAAAGGAAATACAATAATTAAATACATTGCATGAAAGTAGCATGAAATTAAATTGCATGAAAGTAAATCTAAGCTACAAAGCAATAAATGAACAAGAAAGAAAATGAAAAAGAAATAAAATAGAAACCAACAACTCGATCTTAATCTAATCCTCCTTTTGGTCCTTGGATTAGAAGAAGAAAAGGAAATTGAAGTGAAAAATTTCATTTATTGTGTAACAAAAGTTACAATTTTGGAAGGTCTCCTCAATTAAGAGTGACCTCCTCTCCAAATAGAGTTTTTACAAAATATTTCACACTCAAAACCCTCACCTTCACCCTATTTATAGCCCAACGGAGTTGATGTGAACCATTGGATCAAACCTAGCCAAAAGGAAGAGAAATCCACCATTAATTCAGAATCACGTTTAAACCCGATCGGTTGGCCGTCGGTTAGCCGGTTAGCAAACGTTGTATTGGTCCCAACAATTTGTCTTTTCTTGATTTTTCTTCACGAATTTCTCTTGGATCAATTTGGTATCTTGGGCCTTTGTTTGTCTTGATTTGGGCTTCAAATATTGGTAGAAATTGAGAGAATTTGAGTCATTTGGGCTTTTATTCATTATTTCTTTATTAGCTGCAAAATAAGATAAAATGATTATTAGTAATATCGTTATTCATATAACATAGGTAATAAGGGTATGAAAATATAATTAAAATGTGATAATCAAATACCCCCACACCTAAACTTTTGCTAGTCCTCTAGCAAAGAAAATAAAAAGAAAACCTAACTCACTTTCAGCGGGATGTGGCGGTTGTATTTAGCACATACAACAAGCCTTTAAACCCCTAGGTTACCCTAGTGGACGAGTTGTAGTCTCGTGAGGGTTTTGATGAATATACCCACAAAATTCAGTCGACTTGCCAAATTAAAGAAGTTAATAAAATAATTAACTCATTTGATATCTTCAAACATTCCAATTGAAGTTGGTTAATACTCAAGAAAACATTTTTATCATAACTCCAATGTAATTTTCTTAAGAAAATCCTTGCATTATAGTTATACAAAACCAAGTTTAACTCAAAATTTGAAAGTTTTGAAAAGAACATGCTAACTCTTTGTTTTAAACAAATTTCAAGTCTTTAAATCCATTTAATTTTTCAAGAACATATACAAATATAACTATATATAAAAACATGATTAGTATGACAATTTTTTTTTATGTTTTTTAACTCTTTATTCCTTGGTGGTTTTGTTCTTTTAATCGGACTTTCTAAGTGACCATTTAGCAAGTTTTGGGCCAATGAATCCCAACCCAATTGGGCTTAGGTCATTAAGTATAGAAATACTCCTCGGGCTTAATTACTCAGTCAACTTAGGCTTAGTAAAATAGAACCACCAATGATTTTAAGAGAAAATTTTCTTCTTTTGTTAAGTTAGTATAATATATATATGTGTATATGTATATATATTCTGAACAATATTTGGATCAAGACAACTTAAAAATTATTTTCAACTCTAAGTTAGGCATGCAAAATTCCATTACTTTAATTAAAAATCTAAGTTAAAACTTAAGTAAAGTATACTACTTGAAAATCATTTCTTAAGAAATTTATTTGGAGTTATCATAAAAGGTAAACTTGAGTATAGAACTAACTAAGGATTAGAAGACTTAAATTCTAAATTAATCAATTATTCATCAACTCTATTAAGTTGGCAAGTGACAATATTTTTTTTATTTATTTATTTTTTTTTTTGAAAAGAAAGAAAAAATGACATAAAAAAAAAAAATAACTAAGATAAAGTGCAAAAATGACATAAATGACTAATTCTCACCCCACACCTAAATTTTGCATTGTCTTCAATGCAAATTTTATTATGCAAAGTAAAAGCAGATAAGAATGGAAGCACTTACATTTGTTCGATTGACTTGAACAATAAAAATTCGTAATTACCTTCAAGATAAGGGGTGAAGCCAAAAATTATTTTTTTTTTGAAATCTGAGAACAACAAAAACTCTCACATGAGAGCGAATAAATTTTGTTATTATTATGAGACAAAAATGTAGAATAAAAGATGAAACATGAGAAGCTCACATTCTACATTAAATCCTACCTTATTCTGAAAATTCTGAAATTTAAAGAATTTCAAAATGATATAATCAGCTGTGTGCTTAAATTCCAAAATTTCGGGGTTTTAGTGATGTTGACAATGGAAGGTAGGTATTAATGGTTGTATGCTTTTTGAACTTAGATTCGTTATTAACAAAAATTTCATCAAAAAAAATCTTGTTGTTTTCTATTTTCCAAAAATCTAAGTTCATTGATAAAGGGTTCTTCAAATGTTGGCTTCAAGATGCATGTATTCAACGTAATTCTCTGCTCAAGGACTTGATTATTAACACAGTTACATTTGTGAATGGATTGCATTCACTTGATCTTGAAAAGTTGAACTTGACCCGCCTTCCTTGGATTGGTCACGGGTTGACTCGGAAATGATCCTTTCTCTCTCTCACTTATAGCTAGCTAGTTGACCAAGCCGGGTTTCTAATCTAGCTATGGCTTGAGTGTTGGAGTTGAGAATTTGTCCTGTTGATTGTATAAAGGAGTTCATCGTGCTAGATGTTTGAGTCAACAAGTTAGGTAGTGCGTGAGAGGTTTTAATCAAGGCTTCCAAACCCCTTTCCAAAACAAAAGACGTTTCTCAACATTTGAAGGAATATGATTTGTAGATTGATGATGGAAACTAATTTGGAAATGGTGATTTGGTTGTGGAAAATTGGTTTGAGCTGAAAAAGCTGCGTTGCCCTAGGGAATTGTTGGTTTGAAGAGAGTGAAATTTTGATTTCAGAAATTACCGATTCCATGCAAAATTGGATGATTTCTCCAACACGGATTATAGGTTGGAGAAAATAGATCATGTCGGATCTTTGGAATCGACATTCATCATTCTAGAGATTGAGTATTTCCTAAGAGTGGACATTGCTCTGAAGCATGGGTACGTAGAAAGCGATTATGACACCTGAAACTTGATTGATTTGGTAGGAGCTCGTTCTTTGGTTTCTAAAGTTTCTAACTGCGTGGAATTGTAGCCATCCCGGAGGCTATGTTTGACTCTAAGGAAGGACCTCTAGAAGCTGGATTGGGTGTGATGAATCACGATGTTCCCTTTGCATGGTTTCTCGGATAAATTCTCTAAAAGTCCCAAGCTTCATCGGCATTTTTCTTCATGAAATCCCCTTGACACATTGACTCTAAGGAAGTTTTGAAGAATAATCCAATCCTTCATAAATGATTTGGCATAATCGCCACTTTTCAAGACCATGGTGAGGACATTGGATAAGAAGATCTTTGAATTTATCAAAATACTTCCAAAAGGTTCTCCGGGACAATTTTAAAATTTTGAATCTTGTTTCTAAGCTTGATTGTTTTGTGGATAGGAAAGAATTTTTGAAAAAGCTGTTACAAATTCACCCCAAGTTGAGATGGAATCGTGGGCAAGCTATCTGACCATTTTTGGCTTTGTCCTTAAGGGCAAATGGAATAAATCGAAGTTTGATCATCTTGGTTAAGTCCCTCATTTTAATCATGAGGCAAACTTCTTCAAATTGAGATAAAGATGTATCGTCTTGGTTTGACTCCTAAGAATTTGGGAAGCATGTTTATGAGATGTGGTGAAGTTCAAAATTGGTTCCATTTACCTGGGGAGTTTATGCACGAGGGAATTGCATTTCTAGTGGGGTAACAAACATCTTGAAGAACGGGTGGGTTGGTATTAGCCATTTCGTTTGGTTCAAGAGATGGATCAAAAGCGAATTAAGCGATTAGTATTATCCCTAACCCAAGTTTGCATACACCAAAATCAAAATTTTTTTATTTGAAAAAGGACAAGAGAAAAAGTTAAGAAGATGAAAAAAAATAAGGAAAAACTAACTAAAAATAAATCAAGGCAATCACTTTCCAATCACCCAAACTCTAGGGTTAAGCCTAAACTTGACTTAGACCAGCTCTAACCAAGATTCCCTTAGTGAAAAGATCAAAGTTTACTTGGGTAATTAGCCGTAAGGATAGTACTAGAGGAGATCAAAGATCAATTAAGTACCTCTTTCCTTTCGGATATACATAACCCTCCTACCTTAGACACCAATTAATCCAAATAAACTTGGATCTATTCTATTTGAAGAATAATGAATACAATCTCTAATGCAATCTCTCTAACTGACTTAGATAAAAAGAAATTACAACTTCCTCGATCGGTCGCCCGACAAAAGAGGGAAGGATCAACGGAGAACCTTCCCTTTATTTAACTGGTTCTTCACTGGCGGGGGAGCTTGAATCTTGTATCATCGGGACGACCGACCTTGACTCGTGGGACGAGGTTGAAAACAAACTCGCAGAAGCAAGTTTAGGAACCCAGCAAGTTTATAACTCTAACGAGTTTGATAACTCAAGGGATGAGTTTTGTAACTCGATGAGTTTGTATGCCTAGCCAGCCAAGGGAAAGCCAATCCAAAGAAGCCTCCCTAAGCCAACCCAACTTCCTCCAGTCCAATCGAGAAAAAGCCCCCTCTATCCACGAAGTCTTTGGCTATTTATAGGGTTTTAAGGGGTGTAATCAATATAATCGCTCCTAAATGAGGGTTAATGGCCCTCGATCGCGGCAAAAACGCTTTTGAACTGTTAAGATCGTTTGAACGAGTCAAAACGCCGGAGTTCGCTCGAACAAGCCCGCTGGGCTCGTGTTTGAGCTTCGAACGCTGGCCATGCGTGCCGCCGCTTGATTAACGCTGGCTGTGTGCCGCTGCTTGAGCTTCAACGCTGGCCGCAGGCTTTGCTCTGCTGGCCATGTGCTCCGCTGCTTTGATTGAAACGCGGGCCATGTGCTGCTGCTTAGCTTCAACGCTGGGCCATGTGCTCCGCTGCTTTGACTTCAACTGGCCATGTGTTCGCTGCTTGGCTTTCGGAACCGGCCGCAGCCATGTGCCCCGCATTTAGCTTCAACGCGGCCATGTGTTCGCTTTTGAACTCAAACGCGGATAAGTCCGCTTTTGCTTTGAAGAGATCAATACTTGTGATCTCTTTTCACAAGGATTGTCAACTTGTAATCCTTGTACTGGAGACATTAGCTTCGATTCTCCTTTGTTATCGCGGAAAGTCGCCGCCTTGTAACCTTCATCGATATTAGCGGATATTGGTCGCTTCAGAATTTTACGTACCATTGAACCCTCCAAAGTTTTTGTTCAAGGGCTGACTGGGACGAAGCTATACTTTGATATCTTCTTTGCTTGATCCCGAGAAGGTATTGTCCTCATTCGCCTTCAAAGAAGTCATGTTCGCTTTTGTCCATGCTAGTCATTCATCTTGCATGGGTGAACTCCGACATTTTGCTTTTTGCAATGCAGAGTGACCGTAGCGCCTTGAACTTTGCTACATGGGACTGATCCTCGCTGAGGTTGAAACACGGAAATGGCCATCGCTCAGGTTTAAACGCTAGCGACTCGCCATGTTAAACGCGGGGTGGTCCTTCGCTTTATGAGTAAAACGCGAATGAACCCCACATTTCCAACTAAGTCTTTTAGACTTTTCTTTAAGGTGCCAAAAGTATAGTGTTAACTTGGCATGCCTTTCATACTTGTTGTTTGAACAAGCTTTTGGAGACTTATCACTCTATTGCAAAGAGTTGATAAATTGGTTTTATCATCAGAGGTGGAATTTTTAACTTGATGATGATTTTGAGGACTTATCGCTCTATTGAAGAGAGTCGATAAGTTGATTTTATCAGAGGTGTGGGGTTAACTTGATAAAGTTGGGTATTTGTGATTTGAACAAGATTTTGAGGACCTATCGCTCTATTGAAGAGAGTCGATAAGTTGATTTTATCAGAGGTATGGAGTTAACTTGATAAAATTGGGTACTTGTGGTGTGAACAAAATTTTGAGGACCTATCGCCTATTGATGAGAGTCGATAAGTTTAGGTTTTGTCGGGGATAAAATATGAAACCCGGATTTGAACAAGGTTTAAGCACGTGATGTGAATAAGGCTTGCATGGCTTGTGGTGTGAACAAGGCTTTGGGCTTGTAGTTTGAACAAGGTTTTGGGCTTGTGGTTTGAACAAAGCTTCAGGCTTGTGGTGTTAACCAGGCTTTGGGCTTGTGGTTTAAACAAGGCTTTGGGCTTGTGGTTTAAACAAGGCTTTGGGGCTTATCATCCTATTGAGGAGGATTGATAAGTTGATTGTCGAGGTGAGGTTACATGACGATATGCTATGATTGGAGCAACTTCGTGGACTTATCATCCTATTGAGGAGGATTGATAGTTGGTTATCAAACTCACGAGAATGTGTACAGATTTTGATAGGATTGTGTTGTAATTTGAACAACTTTGTGGATCTATCATTCTATTGGAAAGGAATGATGAGTTGATTGATGGGGTTTAGTTGTGATTTGAACAATTTTGAGGAAATTATCCGCTAGGGAGGATTGATAAGTTGATTATATCATCGAGGTATAGTGTTGACTTGATGAAGATACGCTATGATCGGAGTAACTTTGAGGACCTATCATCCGCTGAGGAGGATTGATAAGTTGATTGGCGCATTTAAGCAAATTTGAGGAGTTCGCCAAGACGCGACGCTGTGCTACGATGTTGAATAATGACTTTGTCGCCTTTTACGGTAAGAGACTAACCGCAACGCTGTTAGGCGCTGACTTTAGGGTTATCGCCAACCCCTACCATCAACGGACTTGATGAGCCTTTACCGACACCGCTTGAATCGCTAGCATGCGCATTATCTAAACCGTCAAGATGTGACGCTGTGCTAAAAGAATAAAACTCTTTAGGCTTAATGCCACGATGTTGAATACGAGGCTTCGGCCGCCTTTACGTAAGAGACTAACCCAAGAACGCTGTTAGGCGCTGACTTTGGGTTATCCAACCCCACCATCAACGATCTGATGAGCCTTTACCGACACCGCTTGGTTCAGCATGCGATTATCTAAACCGCTCGCATGTGACGCTGTGCTAAAAGAATAAAACTCTTTAGGCTTAATGCTACCATGTTGAATAATGTAGGTTTCTTTCTTCTCACTGAATAGACTACCCACCGCATGTATTGATGCGCTTATCTCTACTTAGGTTTCGAGATAAAATTCCCCCTTTTGAATTCTCGGTGCCTTCTAAAGCTAAACCGCGAACGGTGTTAAGCGTTGACTTACCCCTACTTAGATTCGATAAAATCCCCACACGCGTGAGGCGTGGATTGTGGTGTTATTAATAACAACCTTGAGGACTTATCGCCTATTGAAAAGAGTCGATAAGTTGATTGTCGAGGTGTTAGGTTAACATGACAAGAATACATTGCGATCTGTTATTTGAGGACTTATCGCCTATTGAAGAGAGTCGATAAGTTGATTGTCGAGGTGGAGGTTAACGGACAGGGTATGTTGCATTGAGCAACTTTGTGGACTTATCATTTGGAGAGGATTGATAAGTTGGTTGTCGGTGAGGTTAACATGACAAGGATAGGTTATGATTGAGCAATTTGTGGACTTATCATCCTATTGGAGAGGATTGATAAGTTGGTTGTCGAGGTGCATTGTTAACCCGACCGGATTATGTTATGCATTTGAGCAACTTTGTAGACTTATCATCCTATCGAGAGGATTGATAAGTTGATTTTGGTGGTGTCACGCACGCTGAAGTGCTTACATTGTCAAAAGTATTTTGTTAACTTGACAATATTTAGAATTTATTATTCTACTCGAAAATAATGATAATCAACCCCCACCGTAATTATTCTAGGTTGATACTAACCGAAGTCTTCTACCACATTTAGTGGGTCATCAATAGCCGTGTCTTCGAGTCAGCCTCCTCCTTCAATCCTAGCAATAATTATCACCACCACTCGAGACTAGTTGTTTCCAGAACTACATTTTGCAACCCCCATTCGAAGCTAGGAGATTAGTTTGTAAATTGTGCCGACAGTGTCAATTAGAGCAGATCAGGTCATACCCGCCGAGCATCGAAGAGCCATGCTTCTGAACCGCTCGATGAAGACTTTGATAGGCTCTCCTCCTTGCTTAAGGGCAAGGAGAGAAGTGACAAGAATTTCGCGGTCATCTTCAAAGAATCGCGGACAGAAGAGTCTCTAAATCGCCCATTTCTCGATACATCCGCAGCCATGAACCATTCAAAGGCAACCCCTGAGGGTGCCAATGAACAAACGAGATGTTATGGCATCGTTGACATCCCATTCCCACCCGGACTTAAAATGGTAGATATGTTGGTTCGGTGATCCCGTCGCCGAAAGCTTGTAGCGTAGGGACTTTGAATTTTGAGGATAAGGAACCGTATCCCATTCTCGCAGATACGGCCCGACAACCCCGATTGGAGCTCGCACCTATTAACCATGGCATTGAGGCGGCTTCCAGCCTCGATTTTTGCCGATTGAGGACTTTGCTCGCTTTCGCCCTCCCCTTTCTTCTGAGGAGGATTCTACGTGATGAGCTTCTTGATCGGAGCTTCATTCATTTTTCTTCTCGCTTTGAGGATTCACTTCTCCGTGATGATTTTGGTCGAAGTGTTGAGTCGGCTATCCAAGTTGAGCTCTATCCGCAACAAGTTGGTTTATCATATCTCAAGTTGATCGATGGACTCTTGTTGTGATCGCAGGCCTCTTGCATCATAGCCCGATACTCTTCGAGCCTCTTCTTGAAATCTTCAGCGTCTCCGCCGTGTAGACAGCCACATGCTCTATGAAAGAACTAGAGGATTGAGATTCTCACATGGTCAATGCTCATCATCGACTCAATTCCTTTAGCCAACTTGTGATAATTGACGGTATGACCCCGCTCGAGTCCGAGTATGTCCAGAACTCCGCCGGAGTCATTCAAAGCCTCTTCCAAGTCGGGGACCGATTTGCTTCGCTCATTGAGCTAGAGATTGACACCGCTCACTCGATCATGTTAGAAGTGACTCAAGGTATTCGACCTCCAAGTCTCCTTCCTATTAGAATGTCGCCGCTCGGGACCAAATGCTATTTGTCAATTGGTCAAACACCGACTTGGCCGCATGTGAGCACGCCGATATGCCGATGATTTGGCACTTGAACGAAGATCGCTGCTTGAGCATTTGAACGCCGGTTCGCACCGCTTTAGATTGTGAACGCCAGGTCCGCTGAATGCGCTTGGACGCTGGGTTGAGACCCGCTCGTGATAGGGCTGAGGGTCGCCTGCAACCTCTCACCAACGCCGGGTTCGCGCTTGAAAATTGAACGCCGGGTTGTGACCCGCTTTATAGTGGGGACGCGAGATCGCGCGGTAACTCCCCACCAACGCCAGGTTCGCTGAGCAATTGAATGGTTGTGACCCGCCGCTTTGACCGTGAAACGGGCCATTGAGGGTTGCGCTCTCCGCTTTTGGCGCAGGCTCGATTCGCACATACGCAGGCTTGGCGTTTCTCAGAAAAGAAACGCCGTCGATCGCTTTACTCGCAAACGCCGGGTTCGCGCTGGTTGGTCGACGCCATCTCGGTCGGTTCTTTACAGCAAACAGCCCTTTCGCTCGATTTGAGGCTTTTGCAATGACATCACCATTCTATCGATCGATTAGCCACGAACCAAGGGACTTTGGTCTCCTTAGAGATTTTGTGGATCTTGGCGATAGCCTTGGCTAGGGATCCGGAGGAGAGTGCCTCCTCAAACTTGGCTTGATCGAACTCTACGGCCGAAGTTTCAACAGCCGCCCCAATGAGCTTGACGCCGGATTGCCACCACCTCTTCATGGTGAAAGAAGTTGTCCCAAATGAGTCGCCATCTTTGTTCGAGGAAAATTATAAAATTGATCTATTCTATTTGAAGAATAATGAATACAATCTCTCGAATGCAATCTCTCTAACCGACTTAGATAAAAAGAAATTACAACTTCCTCGACGGTCACTCGATTTACAAAAGAGGGAAGGATCAACGGAGAACCTTCCCTTTATTTAATCTCGGGTTCTTCACTGCATGTGGGAGCTTGAATCTTGTATCCCGCTGACGATCCGACCGCCTTGACTGTACGAGGTTGAAAACAAACCTGTAAGCAAGTTTAGGAACCCAAAGCAAGTTTATAACTCTAACGAGTTTGATAACTCAAGGGATGAGTTTTGTAACTCGATGAGTTTGTATGCCTAGCTGCCAAGGGAAAGCCAATCCAAAGAAGCCTCTGCCAACCTAACTTCCTCCAAAAGCCGCCAATCGAGAGAGAAAAGCCCCCTATCCGGCCGAAGTCTTTGGCTATTTATAGGGTTTTAAGGCGTAATCACTCTATAATCGCCTCCTAAATGAGGGTTAATGGCCCTCGATCGTGCAAAATAGTTTTGGAACCTTAAGATCGTGTTTGAACGAAGTCAAAACGCCGGAGTTCGCTGCTCGAACAAGCCTCGCCTGTTTTGAGCTTCAACGCTGGCCATGCGCGCCGCTTTTGAGCTTCAACGCTGGCCGTGGTGCCGCCGCTTTGAGCTTCAACGCTGGCCGCAGTGCCATGTGCTCCGCTGCCATGTGCTCCGCTGCTTTGATTGAAACGCGCCATGTGCTCCGCGATTTTGAATTGAAACGCGCCATGTGCTCCGCTTAGCTCAACGCTGGCCATGTGCTCCGCTATTTCAACGCTGGCCATGTGTCTGCTGCTTTTGGGTCAACGCTGGCCGCAGCCATGTGCCCCGTGATTTAGCTCAACGCTGGCCATGTGCTCCGCTGCTTTGAACTGAAACGCCGGATAAGTCCCGCTGCTTTGCTTTGAAGAGATCAATACTTGTGATCTTTTCACAAGGATTGTCAACTTGTAATCCTTGTACTGAGACATTAGCTTCGATTCTCCTTTGTTATCGCGGAAAGTCGCCGCCTTGTAACCTTCATCGATAGTGTTTCGCTGGATATTGGCCGCCTTCGCATTTTTACGTACCTACAGCCTTCGCGATGAGCTCAATACCGCTTCAAATCTTTGACGGGTCTTGCTTGTGACGACTTTTGATTGCGCAGGTCATCAACGTAGCATTCGACCGCTTTGGCGCAAATGTTCGTGGAAAGATCATTTTCATTGCGCTTGTAAGTAGCACCGTGATTCTTTAGACCGGCCAAGGGCATCACTAAATGAATACCCGAGGCGCTTCTAAAAGCCGGTGTTTTGGTCATCCGGATGCATTTTGATTTGATTATACCTGAGAAGCCGCCCATAAAGCGACATCCTTCAACCCGCACGTATTGTCGACCATGACATCCGTGATAGGGAGAGGAAATTCATCTTTAGGACAGGCGAGGTTGAGGTCACGGAAGTCGATACAAATTCGAATCTTTCCGATCTTCTTCATTACCACCACAATGTTGGCTAACCAATCAGGGTGTTGTTCTTCGCGGATGAATCCACATTCGATGAGCTTGCGGATTTCCTTCTCGATTTGTTCCATCAGTTCAGGGCGAAACTGTCGTTGTTGTTGCTTGACTGGCTTGACGCTAGGGTTAATATTAAGACGATGCACAGCCACATTGGGGTCGAGGCCCGGCATGTCTTCATATCTCCAGGCGAAGACATCAATGTATTCTCGTAGAAGGACTACGAGTTCTTCCTTTTCAGTGGGCGATAGGCTTTCATTGATAAAGATGGGCTTGGGGTTAATTTCACTGCCTATGTTGATTTGAATCACTTTATCCTCCGTGGGCGGTTGTTTGACTTCGAAACGGGATTCCCATTGCTTCTCAAGTTGTTTTGTCCAAGGATCATCTTCAGGATCTTTGAACACTTCGGATTCATCGAGATCTGCGGTCAAGTCATATGAAACCATATTGGCTATGAAGAAAGTCCCGAGGCTAACGTCGGAATCCCAATTGGATGTATCTAAAGAACTGCTTAAAGAATCATCGGATGTTGGTCCTAGCTGGGAGAGATATAGCCGAAGCCCTCGTGATGGTTCGGATTGTAATAATCAAGATTTCTCGCTCGCATACGTGGGATCAAAGGAACTCGTAATCCTTTGTTGAAATTCAGCACTTGTTTTGCAAGAAGATCAGATCCCATTTTTGCCATAATTTATTGAGACTGCTTACTATATCGGAGAATTCTCGTGCCCCTTAGCTTCTATGTCGGAGTTTGATAGTTGAGATT
>CM022706.1:64074363-64181411 GCA_012295165.1 Asparagus setaceus | reverse complement strand
CATACTTTGGGATTTTGTGCATCCCACTACTAATATACATCGGTTATACAAACCCACCAAAGTTATGGATGATAGATCAAATGTCTTCCTTTTATGTTGTAAGTATCGTTTACTTATAATTATTACATGTCCGCATTTCTAATGTTACACATAAAATTCTTTGCTCAGCAGGAAATCATGGACAACGATCCTGTTAACATAAATGAGTTTCAAGAGCTTGCCAGACAAAAACTCCTAAAATGTACTATGATTACTTCAAAGGAGGAGCAGAAGATCAATTTTCTTTGGAGGAGAACATCAAAGGATTTCAAAGAATTATGTAACTCCTTTTCTTCAATTACTTGAAGCTTTTTCCAGGAGATACTAGTTGCAATTTCTATGTTTTATTTAAAAAATTTATCATGGAATTTCAGGTTGAGGCCAAGAGTTCTTGTTGATGTTAGAAACATAAACATGTCAACAAATTTATTGGGCTATGATCTGCATTCACCCATCATTGTTGCTCCTACTGGAAGTCACAAATTAGCACATCCAGAAGGTAATTATCTTTGCTAGAGAATTATGTAAAACTTAAATGTACTTTTGATTAATGTCTCAATCCTTTTGTTTCTTAGGAGATAGCAACTGCGAGAGCTGCAGCATCATGTAACACGATAATGGTACTGTTCTTGTTAAGTTGAATTTTAACATCTTTTCTTTGTTAAATTTAGGATAATTTCACAAAATTACCATGGCGTTTGTGCACAAATTGTTATTAATGGCATTAACATCTATCATGTGGAGGGGTTATTCCAAAGGAGGGACATTATTGTCCGTTCGGATATTTTTAACACCGTTAACCAAATTCAAATGGCTACCAACTCGGGGTTTTTTTTCTGCTATATTTTGTAACTTGGGGTATTTAAGTGCTACAAGAGTGAAACTATAGGGTATATAAGTGTCATTTAGCCTTCTTATGGAGAAGTATTTGATGTTTATCAATTATGTCATTACAGTTTCTGCAGAAAAACAAAGGGTTGCTGATGAGGTTGCATCTATTCTAAAGCTGAGTGTTGATTTAGATACCAGCCCATCTGAAAGGTTTGCTTTCTTTCTCTCAACTAATGTAGTTAATCTTTCCTCAGCAATATTTGAATTTGTGGATTACTGTGAAAAATATGAATCAACCTAATATAAAATTCAACAAGCACATCCCTCACGATGCTTGAATCTCCTCACCTTGCACTAAAGACATCCTTCGTGAATTCGTTGCCTCGAGGATAAGAGATCTTTGAATTGAAAGGAATATGTTTGGGTATGTTAAAGTTTAGATTTTTAATTGGGTTCATTTGGTCAATTTTTAAAGTTTTGATTTTTTTTTTTTGTCTAATTTTATAGGTCAATTATGTTAGGTACTTGTTCTCATCTACAATAGCAGTAAGTTTTTATTATTTAATTTTTTCTCAAATGTTCATATTAGATTCTGGTTTTTTATTGTCCAAATTCGAAAACGTTTGAAAGACGCATGTATTAATTTTTCTTCTTTATGATTTAAAATTGATTTTATTTTAATTCAATTGATATTATTCCAAAGAAAGAGCTGGAGCTGATTCTGCATGGTGCAGAGAATTTTACAATGGAGCAATGTGACTATTTTTAGTTAGTAGGCAATTGTGTTTGATGTTTAGCTATTTGTCATCGCTTATCTTTTTGAGTTATTTACATTTCAATACCCTACAACTGTGACTTGAACCTAAGTCTTATGGTAATGGACATGGACAGGTTATCAAGCCTCTTCTTAACATTGCAGGATTCTTGGTAAGATTGATATTGCTTTATTATTGCATATTTTACAGGGACAAATGCTCTTGAGAAATATTTACTTTTCCTTTTTATTAGCAGTGAATACAAAAATGTGGCTATGTTAGATATGCAATACCAATTACAGACAGCAAGAGGGATATTATAGATACCCCTTCACAGACTCAGCATCAGCTTCCATTAGCATGGCTTTCTTTGCATTTTTATCCATTGCATTATCCGCTCTAATATCAGGATATAAACCCTCTACTCAAACCTATATATAACTACTATACAATTTTGTTCATCTTATCATTTTTAACAGAATCAAGTAAAATTTCTCATCATCGTCAGAAAACATACATGGGTTGTGTGCACATTTTCACTATATCAACAGAAAAAGGAAAACTAAGCACCCAAAATGAAATTTTGATGGGTTTTTTTTCTTTTTTTTTTCCTCCAAATACCTGGGTGTCGTCGCTGCATCCATCTCCTATAGCTCCAAATTGGGAAACCGAGAGAGTGAGGTTAGTCCACTGCCTTCTCCTCGATCTAGCTCTCGATGAAGGCAGCTTCAGCCCACTCTCAAACCCATCGACCACAATCAAATTCAGCAGCAAGATCCCAACGAAAACAACGAAAAGGAGAGAGATTTGGGAAGTAGAAGAAGATGCCATTGCAGAGGAGAGAAGGGGGGCATGAGGAAAAGGAGATATAAAGAATGTCTGTGGATCTTGATTAATTTATAGGAGAGAATGTGCGTGTGTACGTGAGGTGTTTGATGAAATGCTGCAGATGGCGACATGTAACAGTTTGTGATGTAACATGAGATCGAGATGGTTTTGAGCTGGAGATACTCTCTCTCTTGAAATAGGAACCCAGCCGACACATAAATATGTGCTCTGTATAAACCCCCTTAAGTTTTGAGAAAAAGCCCTCTTTTGACTTTTAGATTATCACAAAACTCCCTTACCTTTTAGAGTTTATCAGAAAACCCTCTTTAACTTTCGTATTTTTAATAGATAACTCCCCTAATTTAGGGGGGGTTTTCTGATAAAATCTCAAAGTTAAGGGGGGTTTTATGATAACCCTTAAATTTAAGGGGTTGTTTTTGATATTATCAAAGTTAATGGGGGGTTTTCTGATAATCACTGAGATCGAAATTTGTCAGAAACCTTGGCGAGATTAACGTAGAAGAAGAGGGGTTTGTTGGTGTTGGAGACCTGGATCCTGTTCTTCTTGTGAGAATCCCCGACGCTGAGGCTCCCTACTGCGTCCGTGATCTCCTCCATCGTCATCGCTGAGAGAGAGAGTTGGATTTTCGACCGTTGATCTGAGACGCTGATGCATTTTCAGCTGTTCGTTTCGTTTGGGATTTTGGGATGGGCAATGTCTTTTGGAGGCCTTATTCAAGAATGGACCAAACTTATGTTGCATTTTCACAAGGTATTTTTTTTTAACACTTTGATACCATAAACTTTGCATCTAACTTCACTTTAATGCCCCAAAGTATTTATTTAACATTTTGATACCACAAAGTTATAATTCTATTTCACTTTGATATCTTATACAAAATTAACAAAAACCTAACGAAATTTTGACCAGGATATCAAAATAAAATGAGATCAAAACTGTCGGTATTAAAGAGTTAAGAAACTAGTTTCAGGTATCAAACTAATTAGGATTGAAACTTTAGAGTATCAAAAGTGTTGAAATAATACTTTAGGATATCAAAGTGAAGAGCTGGTAAATTTTGTGGTGTCAAAGTGAAAATAAGCCCCAAAAATTCATAAAATGATGAACTGAGATCAATACATTGATAGGAGACCATAAACAGCTTCAAAAATTCAAAGTTACAGATTCCTACTCTATCAAATGCAACTAAGAATGCCAAACAAAATAATCAAACATATTACCAGCTTTCCTACATCCACACTGATTGACTTCTGATTCCTTCTACTCTACAACTCGAACAAATTCAATTTACAAAATCAAAACAAGATCAGTGCCTTCCACCAGTACTACAGAAGCTCACTAAATCCATCACTGTAGAATACAGAACTTCAAGAGTCAAGTACCCTAAGAACGTTTTGTAATCCGATCCACCATTTTCTGCTGATAACTGCCCCTCTGAGGAACCGTGGTCGACAATGAGCCACCATGAGATGCACCCTCGGACATCATGCGGGTCAATGTGAGCGACTAGGTTGAGGGTCTCGCCTTGGTCCAGATTGAATTTTAGGCTTAGGAAGTCTTGACTTGCTTTCATACCGACTACTGAAGCCTCTTCGTGAAGCCAAAGGATAACTTGACCAGCAACCTGGTTGGAAAGGGGAGTTAGCATAATGGAAGTAATGTCAAATGACTTAAAGATTTCTTTGAGAAATTATCTCTAGAAAGGGTTTTCACCGAATTGACATGGCAGGCAGGGGACAGCGTGTAGTTTCTCCATGTATCATCTTAGTTTCTAGAGCATAAAAAACCAAAACCCTCAACCCTCACTGTATCTTCGTCGTTTTTGGTGTAGTAGAAGGGATTTTAAGATGGTATCTGAGCAACCCATGTTCAAATCCCACCATACCGAAGTTTAAAGTGGATTTGAAAAAATGCACTGATGCTTAACATAACCAAAGTTTTGCTTCATGAAAAGGACGCTCTATGTACAGAGGAATGTTTATAGTATAAAATTATAGTCCTCAACCCTCATCACAATTTCAGAGCATTTGTGTAATGGTTAGCATATGAATGCTTCCACAGTAGGCCTAGCTAAAATGATTTTGGAAATTATTGATCCATGTCTCTGGTCAAGTATTCCCTCCCAAAGTTGAATAGTATAGCTCATAAATTTCATACCTTGAAATTTAAAACAATTTAGAACCCCTTTCGTATGATAGCCTAGATCAAGGCACTTATCCATTTATCAAACATTTTTCTCAATCTTCAGGCTATGTACTTTGTTAATCGGCTGTACATGGCCCTATACCACAGAAACAGATCGATCTTCAGCTGAATTCACATCCTGTTTTCAAGCTTTTCTTGTTTCTGCTTGATTGGCCCTATTTTTGACATTAGTAATAGCTTTCGGTTTGAGTTAGGTCCACTCTTCCTGTATTTTATCTCCAATACTGTATCTCGTAGACGACTTACCCAAAAACTGCAGCTCACAGGCCCTAATTTTTAACATTACTGATAGCTTTTAGTTTAGGATAGGCCAATTCTTTCCATATATAATCTCCTCTGTGGTTTCTGTTAAAGAATGTACTGAGAAAAATATCCACTTTTCATCCTCTTAGTTCCAAGTGAACGTAAGTGATAAGATTCTTCTATGTTGATCTTCTTAGTAACTGACTACAAGTTTTAAAAAGCCAATCACTACACAATACTACTCATCATTGACTATGGATTTTTAGGTGGTAAGGCAACAGTCTGCTCATAATATTTAATTCAAAAAATTTGTATATGAAGTATTAACAATATGCAACAAATAATACTGAATATGATAATATAGTTTTCTCAACTATAATTGCCCTAAATACTTGCACGCTTGTGCCCTTCCTCAAAACTTGCTTTTCATCCATACTTTTGCTGTGTATCATTTTAAATTTACAGGCAAAATTTTTGGTGCTCGGATTCTATCCCATTAAAGATGTACTAGTCAGGGGAGGAAGTAGACCAAATAAATCTCAAATAGTTTGATTTTTATTCATCTAGTTATTCATTCGAATTCATTTCGGAAGATCATATAAGAGAATCAATAAGTTTTGGTATTCGTATTAAATGAATTAAAATGAGATTTATGCATTTAATTCTTTTCCTTATCAAATAATCATTTCAAATTTAATCCCTTAAAACTTGTGATGCTGTATGCATGATGTTACGTTTGACCCCACCTGCATTTTTTACTGTAGGCTGTATGCTTATTTTAAGAGATTAAGAGATCCAAGTTGATTTCTTAACCACACATTCAAACTATGTGAACAAGAGTTATGGGCATTAGGCATGAATTTATCTTTATTTGATAGGCTAACATCTTATGTAAGTAAAGAGAATTTACTCCCAGAGTAAAAATACATACTCAAAGAACCATATATGAAATCATACCTGCTGCAAGATAGTCATTGGCAGATCTTCCAAATCACAACCATAACTATTTATCGAAAGCAAACATTGGTAGCATTCCCTCGAATGAACCTATGATACTAGGGGCCTTCTGCACTCACACTAATTTGATCATTATTCACCACCACCTTAGTATGAAAATGTGTCCTGGTTCCCCTTTGCATCATGATTATCTGATGCTTTAATTGCCTGCCAGAATGGAGAATTGATTGAGGAACCTTCAAAGAGACTGACCATGAAGAGGTTCGAGAACTCCACGAGGATGAGAGAGTAAATGAAGATATGGAACCCTGCTCACCTGCAGCATAAGGTTATAAAATCAATAGCAAAAATTGTGCTATTCTCAGGCTTGACCAATAGAAGTACATGCAGAGGTAACTCAGATAAGATAGTACCAGAGTTTCCAGCTTGGAAAGTACTTTCTTTGAAAAATCCTATGAGCTATTGTCAAGCAGAAATGACCCAAAAGACTACCCCTTGGCTCATGGACTGACCAGAAACTTGTGACGGGCCATGAGAACACTTTTCTCTTGCTTTTATTAGAACAGTTTCATGAAAAGATATTGCAAATAAATTTCCAAACTGACTGGATCGGAAGCCCTGAAGACTTCACCTTAGTTGAATCATGTTTCTCATCTATAACCATCAGCTGTGATTGCTCAGAACATGAATCCCCATTTTCCTCATTTTGGGTCTGACCTATAGATGTGTCCGCTTGAGGCTCATCATCTTTTCCAGAGGGCACAAGATACAAGCATATAGAAGTCTCTTGACCAATTGCCAACTGCAGAAAGTCTCGCATCCCAGTCATGTTAACTCCTGGGAGGGATTCCACGCCTCACGGTTCACCATATCAAAACCTGAAAATAGACCCAATGAGTGATAAAGAACACAGAAAGCACTGGATAAACAATTGTTAGAAAACTACCTGCTCTTGAAATATAGATTGATGAATCTCACGAAGTGTTGAATGTGTATCTTTCACACATTCGCTGACATCTTCGCCAGTCAAAGCATCTTTCTTAACTTCCGGAAGATGATCTTTTGACCCATCTACTTTCCTTCTGGTAAAGCTCCTTGGTTTTCGATTAGCACCAAGAAATCCAAGACATAGAGAATGACATGACTTCAGTGGCCGCTGTACAGCCAGAATGCCTGTAGAGTCTTCATCAACTCGAACTGTTGATAAAGAAGATGGCCTAGACAATATTGCCCCATCTAATATTGAATTATCTTGTAGATCAATTGTGAAACTCTCATTGCCTGGAACAGTCCCCATTAAACGCTGTCGCTTCACTTTCCAATTATGTTGCAGTCTGTCGGTTCATCAAGTAAGGCAATGCATGTAGTTCAATATAAATGAATTTTGCCAATAAAAAACATATACCTGATCAGCTTAACCATAAAATCTGGCTTCTCTTGAGACCTGCTGCTCTAATGCATTAGAAGATTGTTTAAAATACCTCCCTAGATGCTACAGGACAGGCATCACCCAAAAAAGAAATATGGAGTCAGAAAGTTCAACAAATTTATATGATGTAGTAAGGTGACTAAAATTGGAAAAATAAATATGTAAGCAATTAAACACTGTAGAGATCCATCCACGAAGCTAGCTCAAAATGTGCCTTGATTGTGATCCACTATTTGACGGATGTGTATCAATACATGTGTAAAGCACGGGCGTGTACATATACAGCAGAGCAACCAGCTAACATTTTGACCTAATTAGGCCTGCAACCCCCAAATTTTCCCAAATTAACTTCCTCAAAAGTCAAAAGATTTGTTTTTATATTAAGTCATGAACTTCCAATAAATTATGAGGATAACGCAGTTACCAATGCTTGGCATAACTTCTCATCATTCTTCACATCAAATCTAATGATCAACCTCACCAGAGGGATTACTTAAGCTCAATGGAATAACTACCTGACCACTTCCAAGACAAGCATACATGCATCATGCATGTATCTCATGCACAATAGGATACATTAGATATAGAACACTAAAGATGCATACTAAATCATATTCCATACATTTGCATCATTAGATATGTGACCTCTGCACTAGAACTGAAAAGATGAAGGAGTTCATGGATCCATGAGTAATACTAGCACTGGGCTTTGCATGACAAACATCAAATGACCAAAATACCGAAATGCATTAGCATGTAGATTTGCATACAAACTGTAATTTAGTTCATGTACACAACTAAGGAGGACAAGTTTTGGTAAATAATTTTTCTATTGCCTTCCAAAATGAAGAGAAAAATGGTAAAGACGGACTTTTCGCTCTAATCTAATGTTGTATGACTGCAAATTCTTTAAATCCATCAACCCATACATCATACATGACCTCTCATCCAACTAAAATCCATTCAACTATGAAATTTGATTTCCTCCTCTTTCAATAGTCTATCCACTTGAGATGATTAGCAGCATATAGTAACGAATTCCTAAACAACTCTTTCCAGGATCAATGAAACGACATAACAAAACTTGACATGTTATTCATTCTCAAAGTTTTGAATGAAAATCACTTCCCAATACCTTTACGACAACCTACATGCTCTCCATACCTTAAAATCCCCTACATATTTATCATCCTGAACAACATCCTTAGGTGATGCTTGACATTCTCTCCACTTCCTCGATACACCATCTCCCCGCCACAGGAAGGACAAACCCCAATCTTAAAAAGTGTTAGCTACCAGCTACCAAGTCCGTGCCATTCATGACATCACTGTCAATACAATTTCCATAGAATTTTTCTAAGTTTCTTTTAGGAACATATCCACCATACATTCTTCCTCTTGGTGGACTCGAGAAAAACAAAGACATTCCCCATGAAATTCAAACACGTCAGCTTCTTCTTATTCTATCTTCCTATCAATGTCGCCTATTGTCTGTGTATGTGTTCGACTCTGTAAAGTTTTTTCATGATAAGTTGATAGCAAAGGACAAATTTAAGCTAATCAATTGTTTAGCAACATGGATAAATAGCATGACCCCATGCTCAGTGATTAAATAAGCTGTTTTAAGGAGAATGTAAGAAAATTTATAAAATTAGAAAACAAGATCGCATCTTTATGCTGAGAAATTACCCGCAGCCGCTGCAGCTTAGTAGCCGCAGACACCGAGAGATCCGATAAAACTTCATTAGGCAACTGCTTCGGCCTCTGCATCCAAGCAACTGTGACAGCATCATTTGCTTCAACCTACAAAATTTATCTTGAACAAAAGCATAAAATGAGCATAAAATCATCGTAATTAACACTTAAAAAGATTAATAAAAAAAAAAGAAAACTCACGGTGTTGATGAGATCAATAACAACATTCAACTCCTGATGAGCCTGCCTTAGATTCTCCACCAAACTCTGCCACGGCCAAACCGGCGTCGCCGCCGCCGGAGACGCGTTAGAGCTCTTCGCTTTCTTCGAATCCCTCTCGATGATCGACGAGAAATCGATTCTCCGAATAGCATTCAGCCGAGTCTCCTCATTGCTAATTTCCCTGAAAATTAACAAAATCATGAGAAAATTCGTAAAGAAATTCAGAGGAAAGAGGTGAGAGATGATGATTCGTACGAAGGGAAATGCTCGACGCCGGATTCTTCGATGGCTTCGAGACGCTTGATCGGGAGCTTGTCGAGGTCGATCTTGATGTTTGAATCCATCAATGGAGCTAAATATTTTTGAATTTGGGAGCGAAAGTAGCAGCAAAATTTGGGGCTTAGGGTTTAGGTGCTGGGGGAATGAAAAGAGCTCAAAGGCGCTCGCGGTGGTCGGGGGAATAGGAGAGGAAAACGGGTACGGATTAGGCGGGTAACTAATGGATCCATGTTGGATCCGTTCATAAAGTTACATAAAGTTAACTTAGGTTTTTTAACAACACCATTAAATAGGAGAGGAAAACGGGTACGGTGGCTCTTTTTTTTCTTTTCTTTTCTTTTTTTTTTTTTTTGGGTTGCAAATTTAGAAATTTATGATAATTTCTCTAATAAAAATAATTTGTGACGTTTTTAAGCAAAACCCCAAATAGCTTATCATTGATTTGTGAAATTTATTTTGTCTGAGAGCCTATGTAGCCTATGTATTCATATTTCAAACTCGACTTAACAAAACAATTTTTCGTGCAGAATAAATTCCAGAGAATCCAGAATCTTTCCCATAGAAAATGAATTTTGGCACTCATGAATGAGTACATTGTTTCATGGGAGCATGATAACTTAGTTCGATTGAAATCGACACAAGCCAAATCCAATCAACTTTCAAGAAATATGCATTCTGTACATATTTTTGGGTACTGATTCGTGCATAACTGGAAGCAAACAACAGAACCCTAATCATATCTTAAGAATAAGCACCCTATACATAGTTATTTATCGAGTAAGTACATATATTCATCTGAACATGGAATGAAGTTTCGTTTTGACAACAACATTTTGTTCGATGAGACTATCAACACTTAAAAGACAAGAATGGGGAACAACATCACCAGAACTAAACCCTGATGTTTGCCAGCATTAAGCAGTTGGAACCCCTCCAGAGTCCAAAGATAACTGAATATCTTCGAGGTATATATTTTCACATGGGAAAATGTCACTGCAAGAAAATTTTATAGCGTCCTCTGTTGCTGACATTCTTTTGATGCCAATGAATGCGATATCATAAACCTGTACAGCTGATGTCTACATTTGACAGTGAATCGAAAGTAAAGAAGTTAAGGAAATGTATTTATTGAGAAAATACCTTTTCATTACTTTCTATTGTAAATATTGTTTTGATGATAAAAAGTGAAAATGTGAAAAGTTGAGGTTGCAGCTGATATGACATCTACTTTCTTTATGCCATGTTTGGTTGCCTTGGAAAACTGATAATGGGAAGTGAACATTTAAAAGTGAAATGGTAGAAAGAGCAAATAAAAAATTAATTTCTCTGTCCCTATATTCACTTTCCATTCACTTTCTCAAAATGTTGGGTGAATTGAAAATTGTGTAAAAATTCTATTTGTCACCGTCTACTTCCAATTATTTTTCTCACTTACCAATTGCCTAACATGAAAACAAATAGAAAGCGAACCATCATTTACCTGGTTTTTACATCGATATTTCGAATCACAGTAGTACTAATCAATTATTATTGGATTCGAGACGTTATTCATCAAAATATTCTTGAACATAATGTTGCGGGCATAACCCCGACCACCCTGATCCAAGCAGAAGCAATAAGGGATAAATATTTGCATTTTTCTGATGTTAGTGGGGATTAAATATCACAGAATTACCTGCCATGTTTTGATCCTCACACCATTGTCAGCGTTGGAAATAAAGGCTCCATCAACTTGTACATTTTGCACTTTGGCAATGGACTTTGATTTGCCCAGGCTTCCAATACTAATATCAATGGTACTGGATTAATTAGGCAGTATTCATCATTCTAAGAAATTTGAAGCCTGTGATTGAGGATGAATTACCGAGACATTTTTATTCAAAAAGAGGGGAGTATATCGTGTAATTACCTTATGCCATGACCTGGTCCACAGATAATGTTCCTCACTAGAATTTTAGAAGAGTTGCCGACTATAGATATGCAATCATCTCCTGCATTGAGGTAAGAAATCTAAGATTGATGAGGGAAAGAAAATATTGTAACGCATAATAACTATTCTACGGCATAAACATTTGCCCAATATGAGTCTGTCTCTTCTCCTAGTCTCTCTTATATTTCACCATGTCTAGTAAAAGAATTATAATTAATGACTTCTTGTATTGTTTTTTTTTTCCCTTCCCAATTCTAAGGTTGGGGGTTATGAAGAGATTAGTGCTCTATACAACTATTCTATGGTAGACTTCATAAAAACTGAAGTCGTCTGATGCTAAAGGGTGGCTTCTTAAACCTGCCTAATTTCACACATCTCCATCTTTTCCGGTACTCACTAGCATCGACTAGATTGAATAAGACAATCAAACTTCAGAAGCCTGAGAATGAGTTGTATCTTCTCCTAATCAGAGTCCCTTTGAATGTTATGCGAAGTCAGTCAGTCTAAACTGTGCTAAACAATAAATTGGCTCTTCTTTCTCTCCTTATTTTGGGTCTATCATCTTTAAATATTTGAATCTCAATAGTCTTTTTATGAAATTTGATTGATTGACCAGTGCTTGCTAAAGTGACCAACTTCACTGATAATAATTTGTTTCATGCACTTTGTTTTCTCATAACTCAATAATAATAACATGTTGCACATAACTTCATTCCCATTATCTGAATTGGTGTCTTGAACAAATAAACCCATGAAACAGCACAATGAAGTTAAATTTAAAATGCTCATTAACTGTTTACTAGTTTCTGACTAATTAGATGAAACATGAACATGAGTAAAGATATGAACACATTAAAGATTGGTGATAGTGATTGGTGGTACAAACCTGTCTTGATCATACTCTCATCGATCATAATAGAAGTACATGAACTTATGTGGATCCCATCAGTGTTTGGGCTTGTGCCCGATGCAATCACTTGCAGACGAGATGCTTTAACTAAAATTGAGGTGAAAGCCATATGCATCTGTTGACTATTGATCAGTGTTAGATCGTGGACCCTAAGACGCTTGATTCTGTGAAAAGTAACTGCCTACACCATGACATTTTCTATACTTTCAGCCGAAAATTGAGGTGAACATGTGAGTGAGGCTTGCCCTCAAGAAAAACTTATGAGCTGAACTACCAACCGTAGGGGCATGTCGGCATGGCTGCAGATAGAAAAGAAGATATCTAAAGAATTCAGTCACCTTTTGACAATGAAAACACACATATATGGCTATTACTGGATATGAGTTGTGGCTTCATTTAGCCAAATAAGCTAAAAAGATATAACAATGGTGATATTCACTTGGTCTGAGGTGATTAGCAATATGGGCATCACCACTAATCTTTTCGCTTAGCAACTCATTTAGTAAACAAATGACATTTCATACTCATTTTTTTCACACACATATATGTATGTGTATGTGGATATGGATATGAGCTACTACTCGCTTAATAAAATGAGCTCAATAGATGAAAGTGGTGAGGTTCACACCTTTCAATGTGACCAAGAGGGTGGACCCCACCAATGTTTCTCTTAATCTTAGGGGTGTTTGGTTCACCCTTTATAGATTTGGAGTAGGAATTGAATCCCAGTGGCAAACTGTAAATAACGGATTCTCGTGGCATCCTAAAATTTAGTTTGTCTAAAAAATTTTATAGATTTTGATATCTATAAAGTTGATAAAGTGGTGGTTTTTGTAGATTTCAACATCCTATGGGTTTGGGTGGATTTTGGTTAGAAAGTGACACACTTTTATTATTTTAGAATAAAACCCAAACTCCATAAAAATTTCTATAAAGTTGGATTACAAACCAAACAAAACAAAGGAATAGGAATTGAGGGTTCTATAAAGTGGATTCTATAATTTCAAGTTATGAAACAAACATAGAAAGATAAAAAATGGGATTCCCAAAAATTCTATGACATCAAAAATTATCCTACAAATTTTATAGATTACGTAGGAATCCATAAAAAAATGAGATTCCTAATCCTATTCCTAACCACTAGTGAACCAAACACCCCTTAGCTCATTTAGCAAACTGGTGGACCCCACCATCAGTTCTTTGATCCTTGCATTTATTTCCATAAATGCAAGGATTAGAAGTTTACATTGATGCATTTCTCTTGCAAGAGCTTGCCCACCATTCTTGTCCCCTGCCATTAATAGTTCCATCGCCAGTTACCACAAAGTCTTTTACACCATGGAAATACAGCCATTTATGAGTATCTAGCCCATCCCAGGCATCAGGATCAGATGCGCAGTAATCGCTCCAGAGACCTAGTCAGATAAAAATTCCAATAAAAATTTGTGTTGCATTCATTTGAAAAGAAAATGATGGGTAAGGAGGAGGAAGAAGGAATGAAAAGGAGAAATTTTATAGGAAAAGGGTCATGGAAACTGGAAGTTTATAAGATAGTCATGTCTACCACTATGACAAAAAAACATACCAACAATATGCGCAATATCAGACGTACACACACATACATTAGACTTCAGGCGGTAGAAGCATGGGAATCTTCGCATTTCTGAATTTCAAGGTTACCTTTAGGGCATTGATTGAGTGAGCTTGTCTCCTTTCTTCTGAGGGGTGTCACTTGTGCGCAATCTTGCATGCCAAATCTTTTGAGTACTTTATTGATATAGCTCTTTTGTGATAATCCAAGTATACCTCGAGAGCGATCTCGATGTATGCGGATTCCTAATATAAAGCGTCCCCAAGATCTTTCATCTCAAAATTCTTTAATAGAAATCTCTTGGTTTAGTGCAACATGCCTATATCATTAGTGGCAAGTAATATGTCATCGACATCTGAGAACCAGAAAAATATACTTACTCCCACTAAATTTTTGATATACCAGTCATCAACAATATTCATCTCAAAGCCAGCGAGATAATTATTTGTTGAAACTTGTGATACCATTGGAGGAGCTTGCTTGAGTCCATAAATGGATTTACTTAATTTGCAAACCATATTCTTTGGGTCTCCGACACAAAGTTTTCTGATTACACCATATAAACCATCTCATCAATGTCCCCATTGAAATGCGATCTTAACATCCATTTGATGTAACTCAAGATTAAAATGAGCACCAAGTGCCATGATTGTTCTAAAAGAGTCTTTCGATGGCTGGAGAAAGTCTGCAGTAATCAATGCCTTCTTTTGAGTATAGCCTTTCGTTACAAGACGTGCCTTATACCTCTCCACATTACCATTTGCATCCCGCTTGGTTTAAATATTCATTTACAACCAATTGGTTTTGCACCTTCTGGCAATGGAACAAGTTCCCAAACCTTATTGTCTTGCATAGACTTGTACTTCTCATTCATGGCATCAATCCACTTTTGAGAGTTAGAACTTTTCATGGCCTGATGAAAGTTGATTGGATCATCTTCCATCATTCCATTATTTTTCTCATGTTCTTGGAGAAATACAATATAATCATCCAGAATAGCATTTCTCTTTTCTCTCGTGGATCTCCTTAATGGCACTGGTTGTTGAGGTTGTTGAGTTTGTTCTTCTGGAACAGGGAGTTGGTCATCATTGTCTTCTTGAGGTTCAGAATTCATTTCTTGATCAATAACAGGTATAGGAACTTGAATATTGTCAGAAATGACAGTATGGATTGGTTTTGAAGCCAATTCCTCCTTAAAAGCAATATCTCTAACCTTATTTCTCCCTCCAAACTCAACATCCTCAGGGAATGTTGCTGTTCCCATCTCAAAAATAGTCCTGAGTGTGGGATCATAAAATTTATAGTCCCTAGAACGTTCAGAATACCCAATAAAGTAGCTGCTTACTGTTTTGGAGTCCAATTTTTTTTTATTTGGCCTATAAGGCCTTGCCTCAGCTGGACATCCCCAAATGTGTAAGTGCTTTAAACTGGGCTTTCGACGGTCCAAAGCTCATAAGGTGTTTTGCAATTTGCTTTTACTTGGTGTTTAGAATGTAAGTCTTTGTCTTTAGTGCTTCTCTCGAGTGACTCTGGTAAGAAGAATGAGCAATCATACTTCTTACCATATCCTTAAGACTCTGTTTAGTCTTTCGGCTACACCATTCATGCTAGGTGATCACGGCATGGTGTAATGTGATACAGCATTCCTCTGGTATCTAGCAAATGGTCCTAGATGTTGTTCACCTACACCATTATATGCGTAGTAGTACTCACCACCACGTCGAGATCTAACGGTTTTAATCTTTTATTTAGTTGGTTTTAAACTTGACTTTAAATATTTTGAACACGTCGAGAGACTAGGATTTCTCATGAATGAGATATAAGTCTATGAATGATATAAAATAGTGTTGACCATTCCAAGATCTTTGTAGGGAATGGCCCACAAATATCTGTGTATCAATTCTAAGACATCACGAAGATCTGTTAATCTCTTAACTTTGTGCATTTTCCTTGATACTGTCAATGCATATATCAAAATCGTAAAATCAAGGGGATTCAAAATGTCATCGAGACACAAGGCAGCAACTCTATATTTTGAGATATGACCCAAGCTTTTATGCCATAATATTGAATTTTCCTTATTTAATTTACGCTTAGTACCGTGATTCCACATGCAAGGTTTCATTATAGGAAGCAATTGTATCAAGCAAATATAGGTTATCATAAGTACTTAAGAAATCAGTTCCACAATATTTAAATTTAAAGATAAACTAGCACGATTATTTCCAAATGAACAATAATAACGATTTGTCCAATATAGAAATAGAAACTAAATTAGGTCTAAGGCGATTACTACAAAAGTATCTTTTAAATCCAAATAGGAACCGGTTCTAATAGTAACCTAAAATGCCCTATTGCTTCCACATCTCCGATTGTCCATCGCCCACAAAGATGTGTCTTTCACCATCACTTGGCTTTCTAGCTCAAAACCTCGCATAGAAACACTTATGTGAGTAGTAGCGGTGAATCTAACCACCAAGTGTTTCTAGGTACCGAGACTAAATTAACCTCGCAATGCACAAAGTAAGGAACATACCTTCTTACGCCGATATTTGGTACAATCCTTCTTTACGTCCGGATTTACGTAAGAAATAACCATGATCATCCTTATGTTGTTTCTTCCGAACGGACCCTAGCGCTTCATTATCATTCTTTCTTTTCTTGCCCTTATCCTTAGAGGCATAAGCCAAATGAGCACTTTCAGTTTATCTTGCTTCAATCGTCTTCTTCTTGCACACAAGATGAGATGAGCTCATTCGTGAGTCCATTTCTCCTTTTGGCGCTACGACCTTAAATTGATTAAATTGTGCAGAAGAGATAATAGAATCGATGCACCAAGAACTCATCACATAGATCGAAGTTTTAGTGCCTTAAGTTTTGAAGCAATGTGAGACATTTCCATAATGTACTCCTCGATATTTCATTTGCCCTTATACTTCATTGAAATCAAGCTAAGCAGTTGATTGTTTCTACCTTATCATTTTTAGCAAAACGCTTCTCAATTTCGACAAGAAAATCTTTGGCTTTAGTAATCCCTTCAGATTCTATGCCCCTAAAGGCTTCCTAATACACGCTGATGATCATTAGACTCATGCGATTTGAACGTTCCTACTCTCATACTCTTCTTTGCATCGTGAGTGCTTTCCGCAAAGGAGAAGTTGAGGTTGTTCAGTTCTTAATGCAAGGTCTAGATCCATGCAGCTAAGAACAATTAAAATGTTCTCTTTCCAAACCTTAAAATTAGTCCCATTTAGCATGAGAATTGAGTTGATTTTAGCAGAAATTGATGCAGCAGATGCATTAGCTGAAATAAACAAAGATTTCACATTAATAACTGTAATTAGTAATCAATAAAATTCAAATAATTAAAACCCCATCTCAAGATATCCGCACAACATTAATATCAAGTCTTTGGACAAGAATATTAATTGTGAGAGATACCTTGTTGCAATAATCAAACACCGACAATAACGATGTCAAATAATGAAACTATCTTTGGATTGATTCATTATTCACATGTAAACCTTATAATTGTCACACATTTATCGCAGATGTGTATGTACTACATAAATATTAACCTTCCTTTAGGCCGATTAAATATTTACCGAAAACATCCACACAACCATCTAACATCTCTCATGAACAATCTACACAAGAGAGGTTGCTTTGGCAACATCTTGTTGCAATTAATCATTTAGAATGAGAGACAAACTTAATACTTTAGTGTCATAATATTTGAATTAAATAATTGATTAATTACCAAAGTCAAAAAATTACTTAAGTAATTAGAAATAGATTTCTCTATTTTAATTAACCATAGAGACTTAATAGATTATTTGAGAAATTCAAATAATCCACACCTTAATTATAAGGAGCCCATAAAATAACTCATTATAGGCCCAAAAATGAATGTTCGCCTGAACTGGGGCTCTTCGAGCTCGCCTGAGTCGAGCAATTGAAAGCTCGCCTGAATTCGAGCGCTCGAGGCTTGCCTGATTCGAGCGTTCGAGGCTTGCTTGATTCGAGCCGAAGCTTGCCAGATTCGAGGGTCTTGAGCTCGCCTGAAATCAAGGCTTGAGCTCGCCTCTAAAAGAAGATCAACCTCGCCTGCAAACATTGCTGACGAAGCTCGCCTGAATGACCTTCGTGCTAGCTTGAGCCCTTGTTGACGAGGCTCGCCTGCTGATGTAGCGGACGAAGCTCGCCTGCAACCAAGAGCTCGAGCTCGCCTGAGAACGAACACGAGGTTCGACTTGAGAATGAACGCGGGGTTCGACTTGAGAATGAACGCGGGTTCGACTTGAGAACGAACGCGAGGTTCGACTTGAGTTCAAATCACGAGTTCATTTGAAGAACAAATGCGGGTTCAACCGAAGTTCAAACGCGAGGTTTGACCGGTTCAACGCGAGGTTCGTTTGAAGAACTAACGCCAGGTTCGACTTGAGTTCAAATGCAGGTTCATTTGAAGAACAAATGCGGGTTCAACCGAAGTTCAAACGTGAGGTTTGACCGGTTCAACGCGAGGTTCGTTTGAAGAACTAACGCCAGGTTCGACTTGAGTTCAAATGCGAGGTTTGACCAAGTTCAACGCGAGGTTCGCTTGAAAACGAACGCTGGTTCGACCGAAGTTCAAACGCGAGGTTTGACCGGTTCAACGCGAGGTTCGTTCAAAAATGAACACTGGTTCGACTTGAGAACTAACGCCGGGTTCGCTTTGATTCCTTTCCCTTTAGGGTTTCGAATCGAAGCGCCGCCGCTTAGGATCCCGATGGGAAATAAGTGATTACCTCCTAAGTTGCAAGTATACAACCTTTATCAAGTTATAGTATATAAGATTATCGATCCCACGAGGAACGGAAGTAGGAAGAGTTTTGCTCAAGTTTTGGTTCTCAAATTATGCGCGTGACAATTAGGAGTTATTCAAATAAAATGAAAGTAAGAAAATGATGAAAGTGGATATGGAGAGATAAGAGAGAGTGGATGTGGATTATGTGCAAAAGAGGAGAAAATGAAGTTGAGAATGTGGTTGGTTATATGCACATAATAACAAAACTAGGTTTGAGATTATATGCACATGGAGGGAATATGAGATTGAGAGAGAAGTAAAAAATCAATGAAATCAAGAATCAAGAATAAAGGAAAATAACAAACAAATGAAAAGCAAGGATAAGAGGAAAATAAAGAAGGTAAAGTATGGAGGATTAATTAAAGATATGAGGAATCTAGAGTAGATCCACTTCGCTTATCTCAATCTCATGAAAATGAGTTGGATTTGTTAGCTAGTTTCAAACAATCTCTAGGGATCCCACAAATATTAGCTCCACACTTAGAAAAGGGTAATTCCCTAGAGGGTTCTAGCCTCAAGGTGAATTAAAGAAAAGAAAAATCTATTCTAGAAAGTAAATACAAGAATTAAATACATTGCATGAAAGTAAATTGCATGAAAGTAAATTGCATGAAAGTAAATTGCATGAAAGTAAATCTAAGCTACAAAGCAATAAAATGAACAAGAAAGAAAATGAAAAAGAAATAAAATAGAAACCAACAACTCCTCGATCTTAATCTAATCCTCCTTTTGGTCCTTGGATTAGAAGAAGAGAAAGGAAATTGAAGGGTAAAATATTTCATTTATTGTGTAATAAAAGTTACAATTTTGGAAGGTCTTCTCAATTAAGAGTGACCTCCTCTCCAAATGGAGTTTTACAAAATATTTCACACTCAAAACCCTCAAAGATTCACCCCTATTTATAGCCCAACGGAGTTGATGTGAACCATTGGATCAAACCTAGCCAAAAGGAAGAGAAATCCACCATTAATTGAATCATTTGCAAACCGTCGGTTGGCGATCGGTTAGCCAACCGTTAGCCAACCGGTTGGTCAACCGATTGGTTCCCAACGGATTTTGTCTTTTCTTGATATTTCTTCACGAATTTCTCTTGGATCAATTTGGTATCTTGGGCCTTTATTTGTCTTCGATTTGGGCTTCAAAATTGGTAGAAATTCAGAGAATTTGAGTCATTTGGGCTTTTATTCATTATTTCTTTATTAGCCCGCAAAATAAGATAAAAATAATTATTAGTAATATCGTTATTCATATAACATAGGTAATAAGGGTATAAAATGTAATTAAAATGTGATAATCAAATACCCCCACACCTAAACTTTTGCTAGTCCTCTAGCAAAGAAAATAAAAGAAAACCTAACTCACTTTCGCAGAATCATGGTTGTATTTAGCGATACAACAAGCCTTTAAACCCCTAGGTTACCCTAGTGGACGAGTTGTAGTCTCGTGAGGGTTTGCGATGAATATACCCACAAAATTCACCAACTTGCCAATTTAAAGAAGTTAATAAAATAATTAATTCATTTGATATCTTCAAACATTCCAATTGAAGTTGGTTAATACTCAAGGAAGCGTTTTTATCATAACTCCAATGTAATTTTCTTTAAAAAATCCTTCCATTATAGTTATACAAAACCAAGTTTCACTCAAAAATTTAATTTAAAAGTTTTGAAAAAACATGCTAACTCTTTGTTTTAAACAAACTTCAAGTCTTTAAATCCATTTAATTTTTCAAGAACATATACAAATATAACTATATATATAAAAACATGATTTGTATGACATTTTTTAACTCTTTATTCCTTGGTGATTTTGTTCTTTTAATCGGCTTTCTAAGTGACCATTTAGCGAGTTTTGGGCCAATGAATCCCAACCCAATTGGGCTTAGGTCATTAAGCATAGAAATACTCCTCGGGCTTAATTACTCAGTCAACTTAGGCTTAGTAAAATAGAACCACCAATGATTTTAAGAGAAATTTTCTTCTTTTATTAAGTTAGTATAATATATATATGTGTATATGTATATATATTCGAACAATATTTGGATCAATACAACTTGAAAAATTATTTTCAACTCTAAGTTAGGCATGCAAAAATTTCATTACTTTAATTAAAAATCTAAGTTAAAACTTAAGTAAAGTATACTACTTTGAAAATCATTTCTTAAGAAATTTATTTGGAGTTATCATAAAAGGTAAACTTGAGTATAGAACTAACTAAGGATTAGAATACTTAAATTCTATCAAATTGATCAATTATTAATCAACTCTATTAAGTTGGCAAGTGACTATTTTTTTATGAAAAGAGGAAAAATGACATAAAAAGGAAAAAAATGGTAAGAAAAAGCGAAAAAATGACTAAGATAAAGAGCAAAATGACTAATTCCCACCCCACATCTAAATTTTGCATTGTCCTCAATACAAATTCTATTATGCACAAAGTAAAACAGATAATAATTGAAACACTTACATTTGTTCTACTAGCTTCAACAATGATAAAAATTCTGCAAATACTTTTAAGATAAGGGGTGAAGCCAAAAATTTATTATCTTTTTTTTTGACATAAAGAACAATAAGAAACTCTCACATGAGAGAAAAATAAATTCTTTTATTATTTTGAGACAAAAATAAAAATGTAGAATAAAAGATGAAACATGAGAAGTTCACATTCTACATTAAATCCTACCTTATTGCTGAAAATTCTACCCGAAATTTAAAGAAATTCAAAATGATATAATCAGCGATGTGCGTAAATTCCAAAATTTCGTGGTTTTAGTGATATTTGCAGCAATGGAAGGTAGGTATTAATGGTTGTATGCTTTTGAACTTAGATTCGTTATTAACAAAAATTTCATCAAAAATAAAATCTTGTTGTTTTCTATTTTCTAAAATCTAAGTTCATTGACAAAGGGTTCTTCAAATGTTGGCTTCAAGATGCATGTATTCAACATAATTCTCTCGCTCAAGGGCTTGATTATTAACCTCGTTACATTTGTGAATGGATTGCATTCACTTGATCTTGAAAAGTTAAACTTGACCCCGTTCCTTGGATTGGTCACGGTTGACTCGAAATGATCCTTTCTCTCTCTCACTTATAGCTAGCTAGTTGACCAAGCCGATTTCTAATCTAGCTATGGCTTGAGTGTTGGAGTTGAGAATTTGTCTGTTGATTGCATAAAGGAGTTCATCGTGCTAGATGTTTAAGTCAACAAGTTAGGTAGTGCGTGTAGAGGTTTTCATCAAGGCTTCCAAACCCCTTTCCAAAACATTAAGGCGTTTCTCAACATTTGAAGGAATATGATTTGTAGATTGATGATGAGAAACTGATTTGTAAATGGCTAATTTGATTGTGGAAAATTGGTTTGAGAACTGAAAGAAAGCTGCGTTGCCCAAGGAATTGTTGGTTTGAAGAGGGAGTGAAATTTTGATTTCAGAAATTACCACGATTCCATGCAAAATTGGATGATTTCTCCAACACGGATTATAGGTTGGAGAAAATGGATCATTAATCGGATGTCGGAATGCAAAGATTTATCCGTTCTAGAGATTGAGTATTTCCTAAGAGTGGACATTGCTCAAGCATGGGCTTTAGAAAGACAGCATGACAACCTCGAGGCGTAAACTTGATTGATTTGGTAGGAGCTCGTTCTTTGGTTTCTAAAGTTTCTAACTGCGTAGAATTGTAGCCATCTTAGCTTCAGAGGCTATGTTTGACTCTAAGGAAGGACCTCTAAAAGCTGGATTGGGGAACTGATGAATCACGGTGTTCCCATTTGCATGGTTTTCGGATAAATTCTCTAAAAGTCCCAAGCTTCACAAGATTTTTCTTCATGAAATCCCCTTGACACATTGACTCTAAGGAAGTTTTGAAGAATAATCCAATCCTTCATAAATGATTTGGCATAATCGCCACTTTTCAAGACCATGGTGAGGATATTGGATAAGAAGATCTTTGAATTTGTCAAAATACTTCCAAAAGGTTCTCGGGACAATTTTAAAATTTTGAATGTTGTTTCTAAGCTTGACCGTTTTGTGGATAGGAAAGAATTTTTGGAAAAACTTTTACAAATTCACCCCAAGTTGAGATGGAGTCATGGGCAAGCTATCTGACCATTTTTGGCTTTGTCCTTAAGGGCAAATGGAATAAATCGGAGTTTGATCGCATCTTGGTTAAGTCCCTCATCTTGATCATGAGGCAAACTTCTTCAAATTCGGAGATGAAAATGTAAGCGCCTTCGGTTTCTACTCCTAGGAATTTGGGAAGCATGTTAATAAAATGCGGTCTAAGTTCGAAATTTGCTCCATTAACCTCGGGGAGTTTTATGAAAGAGGGATTGCATTTCTAGTGGGGTAACAAACATCTTGAAGAACGGTGGGTTGGTATTGGCCATTTCGTTTGGTTAAAGAGATGGATCAAAATGAATTAAGCGATTGGTATTATCCCTAACCCAAGTTTGCATACACCAAAATTTTTTTTTAATTTTATGAAAAAGGATAAGAGAAAAAGTTAAGAAGATGATGAGAGAAAGAAAAAAAAAATAAGGAAAAACTAACTAAAATAAATCAAGGCAATCACTTTTAATCACCCTAACTCTAGGGTTAAGCCTAAACTTGACTTAGACCGACTCCTAACCAAAAATTCCCTTAGTGAAAAGATCAAAGTTTACTTGGGTAATTAGCCGGTAAGGATAGTACTAGAGGGAGATCAAAGATCAATTAAGTACCTCTTTCCTTCTTGGGCCTACATAACCCTAAACCTTGCCTTAGACACCAATTAATCCAAATAAACTTGGACGGTTCACTTAAGGATTTCTTGTTCCTTAATGAGCTCGAATCCTTAGGGGCAACGTCTAATCAATTTTAAGAGGCTTGGGTATGTGTAGTGAGGAATTAGTGATTTTGGGCTAAGAAAAGGGTGATGAAATCCCTCACCTTATCTTGATTAATGGGTTTTGCCCTTAAGATATTTTCAAGTGTGTGCCAAATCAAGATGCTCAAATCACTTGGTGAATTCCTACTATTATATGAAATGCAACCCTAGGAATTAAAAGCAACTAAAAAGGATGCAAAAACAAAAATCTTTTTATTTTTTATTATGGTCGACAATTAAAAAAAATGAAGTTTATTAGGGTCGACAAGGGTAAAAAAAATCCTTTTTTTTATTTCCTAATTGTCTCTAATGTATATGAACTATCTAAAGGGTGGAATTGAAAATACTAGATAGAGAAGTTACCCACGCAAAAGCAATGCAAAGCCTCGTTGGAGGCAATTCTTCAATCTTGAATCTTCAACTCTTGATCTTCAAGCTCCAAGTTCCTACACAAAAGAAAACACACAAAATAAGGAACCAAACTTAATCAAAATCCTACTTATGCACCGTTCCCCGGCAATGGCGCCAAAAACTTGATGGGAAATAAGTGATTACCTCCTAAGTTGCAAGTATACAATCTTTATCAAGTTATAGTATATAAGATTATCGATCCCACGAGGAACGGAAGTAGGAAGAGTTTTGCTCAAGTTTTGGTTCTCAAATTATCTTGCGTGACAATTAGGAGTTATTCAAATAAAATGAAAGTAAGAAAATGGTGAAAGTGGATATGGAGAGATAAGAGAGTGGATGTGGATTATGTGCAAAAGAGGAGAAAATGAAGTTGAGAATGTGGTTGTGGTTATATGCACATAATAACAAAACTAGGTTTGAGATTATATGCACATGGAGGAATATGAGATTGAGAGAGAAGTAAAAATCAATGAAATCAAGAATCAAGAATAAAGGAAAATAACAAACAAATGAAAAGCAAGGATAAGAGGAAAATAAAGAAGGTAAAGTATGGAGGATTAATTAAAGATATGAGGAATCTAGAGTAGATCCACTTCGCTTATCTCAATCTCATGAAAATGAGTTGGATTTGTTAGCTAGTTTCAAACAATCTCTAGGGATCCCACAAATATTAGCTCCACACTTAGAAAAGGGTAATTCCTAGAGGGTTCTAGCCTCAAGGTGAATTAAAGAAAATCTATTCTAGAAAGTAAATACAAGAATTAAATACATTTCATGAAAGTAAATTGCATGAAATTAAATTGCATGAAAGTAAATCTAAGCTACAAAGCAATAAAATGAACAAGAAAGAAAATGAAAAAGAAATAAAATAGAAACCAACAACTCTCGATCTTAATCTAATCCTCCTTTTGGTCCTTGGATTAGAAGAAGAGAAAGGAAATTGAAGGGTGAAACATTTCATTTATTGTGTAACAAAAGTTACAATTTTGGAAGGTCTTCTCAATTAAGAGTGACCCTCCTCTCCAAATGGAGTTTTACAAAATATTTCACACTCAAAACCCTCGGCATTCACCTATTTATAGCCCAACGGAGTTGATGTGAACCATTGGATCAAACCTAGCCAAAAGGAAGAGAAATCCACCATTAATTGAATCATTGCAAACCGATCGGTTGGCCGTCGGTTATGCCAATTAATAACCGGTTGGCCAACCGGTTGGTCAACCGATTGGTTCCCAACGGATTTTGTCTTTTCTTGATATTTCTTCACGAATTTCTCTTGGATCAATTTGGTATCTTGGGCCTTTGTTTGTCTTGATTTGGGCTTCAAAATTGGTAGAAATTGAGAGAATTTGAGTCATTTGGGCTTTTATTCATTATTTCTTTATTAGCACGCAAAATAAGATAAAAATAATTATTAGTAATATCGTTATTCATATAACATAGGTAATAAGGGTATAAAAATGTAATTAAAATGTGATAATCGGTTCACGCACCTAGGGTTTGAAACCCTAGGGTTTCTGATCTTGCTTGTCTCCATTTGTGGGGCGCTCAGCAACATCGCCGTGAGGAGTCAAGGGAACGACGGAAAATCCAAAAGGGCTGATCCAGAATCGAAAGAAAGAGACCAAAATTGATCTTTTACTGTTCATCCGTGAACAGATCTCTAAAAAAACACAGATAAGATAAAAAAACCCAACTTTAATCTTAAATCCCTAAGAATTAATCACGAATTTGGCTCTGATACCACTTGTTAGATTTTTAATCATGATTAATCCAAAGAGATATACACAAGAAGAGAGCGGAAGCTATACCTAAATCCATCACTAGTTCTGTATTAGGGTTTGATGATCTTCTAATCTTAGGGTTTCTCCTTTTGGTTTCTCTTTAGATGGGGATAAGAGAGATGAGAGTGCTAACCCTAGATTAGGGACCATAACCCCATATATATAGGTGTTGTACATTTACAAATTGGCCCCTCATCAAATTGTAATTACAACCTGGTATCTGCACGTTTAGACCATGATTTAATTAAATACCCATTAACTTAACTTGATTGATCACTTTAGTGGGTTAGCCTTAAGTATAGCACTACACATTAATGTAACATATGTGCCCACAAATAGATTTAATTAGATTTAAATCTAACAACATGAACATGAGTAAAGATATAAATACATTAAAGATTGGCGACAGTGGTTGGTGGTACAAACCTGTCCTGATCATACTCTCCTCGATCATAATAGAAGTACATGAACTTATGTGGATCCCATCAGTGTTCGGGCTCGTGCCTGGTGCAATCACTTGTAGACGAGATGCTTTAACTAAAGAACAAGTGGTGAAAGCCATATGCATCTGTTGACTATTCATCAGTGTTAGATCATGGACCCTAAGACGCTTGATTCTGTGAAAAGTAACTGCCTGCACCGTGACAATTTTATACTTTCAGAGAAAGATTGAGGTGAACATGTGAATGAGGCCTGCCATCAAGGAAAACTTATGAGTTGAACTACCAACCGTAGGGGCATGTCGACATGGCTGCAGATAGAAAAGAAGATATCTTCAGAATTCAGTCACTTTTTGACAATGAAAACACACACATATGGCAATTACTGGCTATGAGTTGTTGCTTCATTTAGCGAAATAAGCTACCAAGTTATAACAATGATGATATTCACTTACTCCGAGGTGATTACCAACATGGGCATCACCACTAGTCTATCACTGTATTTCATTTAGTAAAAGCAGTGACATTTCATACTCATTTTTTCACACGCATATGTGTATGTGTATGTGGGATATTGGATATGAGCTACTACCTCATTAGTAAAATGGTATCAAAGATGAAAGTGGTAAGGTTCACGCCTTTCAATATGGCGGTAGGGTGGGCCTCATCAATGGTCTCTTAGTCTTGATAAATCCGTTTAACTAATTTGTCATCTTACAGTTATGCCCATTATTTCCATAAATATAAGGATCGAAGTTTACATTTGATGCATTTCTCTTGCAAGAGCTTGCCCACCATTCTTGTCCCCTGCCATTAATAGTTCCACCACCAGTTACCACAAAGTCTTTTACACCATGGAAATACAGCCATTTATGAGAATCTAGCCCATTCCAGGCATCAGGATTAGATGGTGCAATAATCGTTCCAGATACCTAGTCGGATAAAAATTCCAATAAAATTTAGTTGTATTCATTTGAAAAGAAAATGATGGGTAAGGAGGAGGAAGGAGGAATGAAAAGGAGAAATTTTATAGGAAAAGGGTCATGGAAATAGGAAGTCTATGAGATAGTCATGTCTACCGCTATGACAAAAAAAACATACCTAACAATGTTATCTTTCCTTTACATGGCCCACCTAATTGAATTGGCCTGATCAAATATACATAGTCTGCAGGGATTTCAATGACAGCTAGTGCTCTTGAAGAACAAGCACGCTTCCAAGCGTGTACAAATGCCTGAAATTTTGCAAAATTTGTTTCCTTCTGTTAGATATAGTTATTATAGAATAATTGCGTTTAACACCAAAAGCTACAAATGAAATACGATAAATAGATCTATTGTAGAGTGAAAAAAAGATAAAGACATGTGATGACCTTCCTCTGTATCATGCATATCTATACTCTATATATAAAAGCCCTTGAGACCTGCTTAATTCTCGTTGGAGCTACTTAGTTCAGCAGCAGCTAGTGGGTCCTACCAACAATACGTCATTAGTTAGACCAGCTTGCTTCAGCAACAGTTGATGGTCCTACTAACAATAGGTCCTTTTGTAATATAAGCCCGCAATAACTTAGGCCCAACAGCAAGAACTCAGGTCCAACAACCATCCGGGTGGATCCCATCAACACACATGCCATGAATGATCTGGCCTACTCGCTTTGATCTGTATATTATTAAAGTTCTAAAATAATAAACTTGTATATTCCAAGAATCGCTCATTTTGTCACTATTTGATGATACCATTTGATGATCTTAATACAAGGCTATAAAATTATGGGTCATAAATAACTTGAAGCAGATAAAGATTCATTGTCAAATCTCTAAAATCATTTATGAGTTTCGTGGCTCTTTTAAACTGGAATAGAGCTAAAAGTGTTGACAAGAACTGCTTGGGCCCACTGAGAAAAGGCTTACAATACGCGAAAAATGAAAAAACAAAATTAAAAATAAAAATTATACAAAAGGAAAAAAGAAACGAATATATTATCAACTATGTGCTCACGCTGCCTACTTTGATTATTTGTAGAGGCCCTATCAAAATATTAAAGATTTATTGTTTTCAAATCAGGACTTTTACCTCAGAAAGAATACATTCCTAAGATATTATGAGTACAACAATGTCCATTAGAGCTCATAAAAGTACATTGATGAATAAAGAACTCTTGGCACACATAGTTTTCGGCACATAATTTTTATCACTTGCAACTATATAAAATAAATCTGAGTGTAGCACCAGTGAGCATCACAGAGATTTGTTGCATAATCACACATAAACTATTGTTTTGAAAATCCACGTTCAAGCCGGAGGCAAGAACTAAGCCAAACTATATATATTCTCAAAACATATCTATTATACTCTACATTTTGAATATTGTACTACATCTATAGTAAGCAAGCACGTGTAGTGCACATGCACTCTTAAGTCTATATAGCAACTACAAGAAGATGATTGTTGGAGATGCGGTCCAGTGTCGATCTCTTGAGCAATCATAGGAAATTTCTAAGATTTGATTGTTCCTAATTCATTGAGGTGAACAAGACAGTTGTGTAACTTAGCATTTGTTATGGGATGTTTACAACATCTTGTTGTGAATGGTGTAGAGGTTTCAAGACGGTCTATATTATTTACGGATGGTTAGAGAATTAGTTTTGAGAATTATGTTTAATCTATCTATAGCGTAAACCATTCTACTCCTATATGGATGGTTCTGATAGGATCCGTATTCGTCCAAGATTACACCCTGGCCCATATACTTATATAATAACATTATGTTTTTTTATAACTCCAATGTTATTATGTTTTGAATGTGTGCAATTACAATATGTAGTGTGCAATTTTGTGAGGCATATTAGTCTTCTTGATATGCCTAATCATCATCTTTATCTCTAACCACAACGGACAATGTCTACAACACTAATTTTTCGACGACTTCTGATGATTTTTGATTTTGATGATTGTGCTTAGACCTCAACTAAACTATTATAACCTATTGTTCCGCCAAAGTCCAAACTTGACCTCTAGCAGCTAACCAAAGGCGGAGCCAGGAATTTTGGCAAGGGGGGCCAATAAATAATCAAACACGATAGATAACATATAAAAAGTTTAGCAAAATTGAAAGTATCTTAACACCATTATATAATAAGACTTTCGAAATTTTATTTTCAATTATAGTATAATGTTTACAATAGCATTCTTCTTGGCTTCATTTATTGAAATCATTTCATGACATGTTCCTCATCAATGTTACAAAATATATCCTTTTCAATATAAGGAAAGTATTCATCTTCAATTCAACCAACTTCTTAGCAAGTTTACCAATCCTTCAATTTCACAAAATCATATGATCGGTAGCTACGTAAAATGTAGTTCACAAGTTCAGTTCAAGGCACCAAATAAACTAGTCAAACAAGCAAAATTCAAAGAGGAAAAGAAAAAAGAAGAGGAAAAGAAACCTGAAATCAGCGTCGAGGAAGGTGGAAAGGTTTGGAGGAACAATCGGGGCCGATTAGAGCAGAGGTGGGCGACAGGAGGAGATCCAAGGATAATAGAAAAGGCTAGAAAAGGGAGGAAGAGGGCAATCGAGGTCGGAGACGGCGAGGAACGATGTTCACGTCGACATCGCGGTCTGTGGAGTAGAGGGAAAGATAGCAATTGCTAGAATCGAAGGATCTGTTAGTGGGAATAAAAGCCTAGAGGATCCGGAATCAGAATAAAATAGAAGCGGAGAAAATCGTCTATTGAGGGCTTTTACACTTTACCTCCTGTAGTTACATAAAATCCCAAATATGCAGCATACCCCCTCCTTTTTTTTCTAATTCCAAGAGGGCCTAGGACCCTGAGGACCCAATGTACCTCCACCCCTCCCACTAACTATTAAGAAATAAACAATTCAGTGCTGTCATGTGACATTGCTCGGACACTAAATAGCTCCGCTTTTATCTATCAAAATACAAAACATGCTATAAAATTGAACAATAATTACTGTATGTACCAGAGACGTGCACGCGCACACAATAATGGATGTGCCAATGCGGTTGGCATGACTCGCATCCAGCTCATATATCCTGCCAAAACCGAAACTTCATGCTTAGGGGTGTTTGGTTCACCACTTTTGGGAAAAGTTTTTGGGAAATGGCAATTTCGTAAATAAAAGTTTTCCTATAATTGAGTTTTCATGTGTTTGGTTCACTCTAAATTTATGGAAAATATTTTCTAAAAAGTACAGAATAGTTGGAAAACAACTTCCTAGCTTTTTGAGAGGAAATCTCATGGAAAACTGACAATACTATTAAAAAAGTAATAAATCCGTACTTTTACTATTTTGAACAAATAACTTTCTAGAAAGGAAAACGGCGTTCTTAAAAGTCTGGTAGATTTTCTTATTTTGAACCAAATAACTTTCAGAAAAGGAAAACTTGTCTTTTAACTTCTCAATATTTTATTTGGGTGGAAGCATTTCATAAAAATGGGTGGAAGCATTTCCATAGTTGAGTTTTATGAACCAAACACCCTTAGATTCGCTTACTCTAGTACAGCCGTGACCTTCCACGGGTTTCGGGTCAGTTGGACCCTACCTGTAAACACCTCCGGCCCAATACCCAGGATCCAGTCGGGTAAAAATCCGGATCCGGATCCATTCACTTCTATTCGTATTAGTTCGGGGATGAACTTTGACGAGGGTTTCAGATCCCATTACCTCCAGCGATCAGCCTCGTCCATTCTCGACCTTAATCCCCAAATTAGGTACGATCATCTCCTAATTTCCTATTGAAATCACATTTCACGCTGAATTTATAGGGGTATTAGTTTTTGTATAGATTATTTTCTGTAGAAATCTTAATATTTTGTTTAAATTTGAAATTTTTTAGGGTAAAAAATGGTGAGCACAGCGTGCTTTATAATTATGAGTAGGAATGGCATTCCGATTTACGAAGCGGAAGTGGGATCTGCAGTTAAGGTGCGATTTTTTTAATGTTGCCTTGGAATTTTATTGTGCTTTATAATTGATGGGGTTTTTTTTTCTTTTTTTCCTCCAAATACCTGGGTGTCGTCGCTGCATCCATCTCCTATAGCTCCAAATTGGGAAACCGAGAGAGTGAGGTTAGTCCACTGCCTTCTCCTCAATCTAGCTCTCAATGAAGGGAGCTTCAGCCCACTCTCAAACCCATCAACCACAATCAAATTCAACAGCAAGACTCCAACAAAAGCAACAAGGAGAGAAATTTGGGAAGTAGAGGAAGATGCCATTGCAGAGGAGAGAAGGAAGCATGAGGAAAAGGAGATATAAAGAATGTCTGTGGATCTTGATTAGTTTATATAGGAGAGAATAGGTGTGCGTACGTGAGGTGTTTGATGAAATGCTGCAGATGGCGACATGTAACAGTTTGTGAGGTAACATGAGATCAAGATGGTTTTGAGCTGCAGGTATTCTCTCTCTCTCTCTCTTTCTCTCTCTCTTTAAAAAGGAACCCAACCGACGCATAAATATGTGCTCTTTATCGCAATGGAATTTCTTATTGGAGTAATTACATTCGGGTCCCCCAAATTATTTACATGGTTGGCCCTGAGGTTTGTGTATTTGTATGGGTGAAATCTTTATATTGCTAACTGCAATTACACGGATGATCCTAGAATCTACCGGCAAGTTAATGCTATTTGTTTTGAGTAGTGATAACTAGACTATAATTCCGAACTACTTCTACACTATTGCACTCAAGGATTATGAGGTCCATAAGACTCATCAATTTTAGTAGCAATCCAAGTGGAAGGACCCCACTTCGTGTCTAGTAATGTAGAAACAGTTTAGATTGACTCTTTAGAAATATAGTTCAATTATAATTATCCATTTGTTTTTGCTGATTTTGGAGTTCTTGTTGGATGTCGATTAGCATTAGGGTTAAAATTTAGGATTTTAATCGGGATCGAGAGAAAGAGTTAGAATAGGAGTAGAGTTATAACAATGATTACTTGTTATGTCAACAATTAACCTAAGTGTTAATCCTCCTCTTGGAGTCGACACGTGTATCATATCAACACTAATTAACAGATCAGCTCACCACAACCAGGGCGACTCGGATAGCATAAGCACTCATCCCCTCCCGAGGAGGACCGAGTCGAGATAAGCTCTCACTCGACCTCATCATTTGAGTCGACCCCGCTCAATTACTCAAGGCCGGGTCGATAACTTACAAGGCTGACAAAAAAGGCGGTACTTGTCATCCCGCTCATAGAGTCGAATCGAGAGGCAGTTTGTCTTCAAACTCCTCACCAACAGCTGTCCATCATCATCATTACTCTTGCCACGAGTTTTCATGACTCATCACCCTCCACACCTCTTCAGTCGTCATCAAATCAGATCAGTGGTGACTCATCTCATCTGCAGTTGACACCTGTAGGCTATTTGCCAATTTAGCTGCATGTCTGGACTCAGCCAAAGTTATGTTTGTGCCCCTCTCAGTTGGGTATATATAGGCTCGTCACCTACTGACAGGAGAGCTCCTCCGGAGTCCTCTGGGACCGCAAATAAGCCACCTCTGACTAAATAACACAATCGCTGCACACTCGATTAGAACTTATTCAGTTCATTGGTTCCTCCACTCAAGCTCTATATTGACTTGATCGCCGGAGGAATCACCGGAGAACCCAACTCCGGTCCTCTAACGTACTTGTAGTTTTGCAGAACTCTTATTCCTAGCAGGGGATTGGCCGCCTAAGGAGATGAAGGGACCCCTACGTCTTATACATCGACCTTAAGCCTTGTCGTTGATTCAGGATTATCCTCTAATCTCGCTGTTGAGTCCTAGGACATCAACATTACTCTTCATGGTTAAAACTCTATTTTGAACTATAATAGTCGCTAATTTATGCTCTAACCTTAATCATAATTGTGGTCCTAGTCAAAACTCTAACCTAAGTTTAACTAACATTCAAAAAGAACCCCAAACCAGCAAAAAATAGATCTAGAATTGCCTGTGTAATTATAACTAGCAACTTAAGGTTATTCGTGTAGATACACAGACTTTAGAATCACCTGTACAATTACATCAAACTTGAGAGCACTGGAGTAATCCTTCGAATGCAAATGAGTTGGACAAAATTTTTTAATGCTAAAAAAGAATATAATTCAATTGGTTATACTATATGATGTTGCACCGACTTTCCTATTAATAGATCTATTGTAGAGTGAAAAAAGATACAGACATCTAATGACCTTCCTTCGTATCATGCATATCTCTACTCCATATATAAAAGCCCTTGAGACCTGCTTAGTTCTCGTCGGAGCTGCTTGGTTCAGCAACAGTGGATGGGTCCTCCAACAATAGGTCCAACAACAAGAACTCAGGTCCAACAACCATCCGGGTGGATCCCATCAAAACACATGCAATGAATGATCCGGCCTGCTCGCATTGATCTATATATTATTAAAGTTCTAAAATAATAAAGTTGTATATTCCAAGAATCGTTCATTTTGTTACTATTTGATGATACCATTTGACGATCGAATACAAGGCTATAAAATTATGGGTCATCAATGACTTGAAGCACAGAAAGGTTCATTGTCAAATCTCCAAAACCATTTATGAGTTTCATGACTCTTTTAAATTGGAATAGAGCTAAAAAAAATTGCACAAGAACTGCTTGGGCCCACTGAGAAAAGGCTTACAGTACGCGAAAAATGAGAAAAATAAAAAATTGTGTAAAAGGAAAAAAGAAATGAATATATTCTCAACTATGTGCTCTCACTACCTACTTTGATTATTAGTAGAGGCCCTATCAATATATTAAACATTTCTTGTTTTCCAATCAAACTTTACCTCGGAAAGTATACATTCCTAAGATATTATGAGTACAACAATGTCTATTAAAGCTCATAAAAGTACATTGATGAATAAAGAACTCTCGGCCTTTATAGTTTTGACACATAATTTTTATCACTTGCAACTAGGTAAAATAAATCTGAGTGTAGCACCGTAGTGAGCATATCAAGATTTGTTGCATAATCACCTGAGACTATTGTTTTGAAACTCCATGTTCAAGCGGGAGGCAAGAACTAAGCCAAACTATATATATTCCTCAAAACATATCTATCATACTCTACATTTTGAATATTGTACTACATCTATATAAGCAAGCACGTGTAGCACACATGCACTCTTACTAGTCTATATAGCAACAACAAGATGATTCTTTGGAGATGTAGTCGATTAATCGGTCTTGTTGGATAAATAACTACCAAACCAAATATAAAGATATAACTAAATTAATTAATTAATTAATTATTTAAAAGTTAGTTAGATTTCTCACGTTCTCGAGGCGTGAGAAATTCTTAAGTGAAATCTCTTTCGTTTCTTCATAGCGGGTCATTTTTCCTTATAAAAGAGACCTGTGAAGAGATAAAATACATCTGAAAGAAAAAGTCTTTGAAAGAAAAAGTCTCTGCCTTCTCTTCTTCTTCCTCTCTCAATTATTTGCTACTATTTTCGGGCCTCTTATTCAAGGGTCTTCAACCCCAACGTGGTCGTGCACGCTAGGGTTCCGGTAGAGAAGGGATCGTGCAGCTAAGGAGTATTTAGCCTTGGTCGTCGCGCGAGATCGGCAAATATCTCTTTAGGCGTGGTTATGCGCTTTCCCGAGGCGGTAAAATCGTTCCTTTTACGCAAAAAATAAATATAATGATGAATTCTAGTCTAACAATCTAAAGAGATATTTTAATCATTTTGAAATTACTGTTCATTTTTAAAAATTTTACCGTTCATTCGTATATATAATTGAGTATTCGGATTGACGGCTTATTTTCAGAAATTATTGTTCATTTAACATAATTTATTGTACTTTGCTGTTTGCCGATTAAGGCACTGTTCATCCGTGCAATTTAATTACTGCTCATTAGCATAGCTTCACAAAGTTTATTGTTCATCGAATAAGAATTTCTCGGTAGAAAATATTGTTCATTCATATAGTACTGATTATCCGAATTTACTGTTCATTCAAATAATTACTGTTCATTCAAATTTTGTTCACTCGCTTTACTGTTTATTAACATAAAGTACTGTTAACCTGCTTTAATGTTGATTCGAAGTTACTGTTCATTCAAATGAGAACTCTTCATTCATATAATTTATTGTTTATTTGAAATCACCTTTCAGCTGATTTTATAGGGGTATTAATTCGTACAGATTATTTTCTATAGAAATCATAATATTTTGTTTAAATTTGGAAATTTTTAGGGTAAAAATGGCGAGCACAGTGTGCTTTATAATTGTGAGTAGGAATGACATTCCGATTCTGGCGAAAGTGGGATCTTCAGTTAAGGTGTGATTTTTTAATGTTTCCTTGAATTTTATTTTTTGATAAATAAATCATAAAATCACAGTTTTGAATATTTATGTATTTATTGTTATAAAATTTTAGCTAAATTGCTAATAAACCCCTACTCTATAACTTCAGCAGAACTTATCACCCCACTAGTAACACTTACCACACTGACACCCTCTGAATTCACACTCTGAGAAGTATAAATTGCAGATTATGGGGTTAAGTGCTCCTAAGTATGTTGATTATGGGGTTATCTTCAATTACCCTTTTAAAATTTTAGTGACATGCAATTATTTCTTTAAAAAAACACATGCTTTTGTACATTTGGATGAATGTAGTATGTGCATTGGCTTTTCAGCTTCTTAGCATTTCCGTAGGAGATAATTTTAAGTTTTGAATGTTTTAATGTTGTTATTTTCAGATTCTTGTCCATGTTTGACATTTTCACGATAAAATGGAAGAAAGCGTAATCCAATATATGCATATCAAGATTCAAGAAGTATTTGACAAGTGCCAAAATGCACCTTGAAGTGCAAACACAGTGTTCAAAATAGAAAAAAATGTTTTCAAAATTGAGGATGCATTAAATAAGCATCCAAGAAAATTTTCAACAGTGTTATGTCCGTTTTCAGGTTGCCTTGGTATTAGGTTTCTATTGAAATAGCTATTATGATGTCTCCCATATGCCTCTTAGGTTTTTATGAACCATAACTCTCTAATGAACAGTAATATAGGAAAATTAATCTGAAGCACTTTCAAAGTTATTGCATGTTTGCTTATATTTTCATAAGTAAATGCATGAATATCTGACTTTAATTGTTTAGCATGTAGGTTACCTGGGCACTTCATCTAGGCCCCATCGTGTGACACATCCCATATCCATGTCCGTGTGGAGCACTCCTTGAACACTTCTTGAATGTATACATACAATTATTCAGGCGTGTAATCAATTATATAACACATGTTTTAATTTAAAAAGTCGTGATACACTTCTAATGTATATAGTTCACTCGCCTCAAATTTATGCAACTCGTTGGACTCGGGACATGTTTGTTTTATCACATACCTCGTCCACAAGTATGGGCTTAAAGGGTTATTTGCGTGTCTAGTTAAAAAAAAAGAGCAACTTTTCAAATTATAATATACTCAAATCTCAATAAAAGAAACATAAAAATGTCATAAGGATTTTAGTTCTAATAATATGTGAATGAAAAACAATATCAATCTCATATAGATTATTAATTTTGATATGCATGTATATAGCCGTGTCCCGTATCTGCGCCATTGTCCGCACCTGCAAGTGCAACATAGCTTAGCATGTTCTTTTATATCCCAGTCCTTTTTCTGTTGATGCAAAATCACTCTCTTTCTAAGTTAGCTTTCTTTCTTTTGCCAACACTTTTAGTTAAATGTATAATTCTTTATCTTCTTTATCAAGTGCAAGACCATTGAAATAAATAAGGTGAAATTCAACTCTCTTGTAAGTTGTAATAGCATGATGTTCTGAAGGTGATTTATTATCATTCAAGTCTTAGCAAATTGTAACATACAATCCTCACTCATTTTTCCATCGATCTTTAAATTTACAATTCCAACATACATTCCTTGGCTCTCAATATGTTCCATATAATTTGGGTTAGCACCTTTCAGTCATGTCTCTTCTCGTTTTGCGCAGAAAGGACTAGTGAGAGAACCTTGCTGGCTTGCTCAAACTAGTTAGTTTGCTCTGTAAGGCCAAACATGAGGCTTACAGGCCTTTAATATGAGCAGAATACATGCTTTACTTATGCACTTGTTTAACGAAGATTTATTGGTGAAACAGAATTATGATTTTACATATATAGACAGAAACTATGCAAAGCGTATGACTGTAAGAAGATGTAAGAGAAACTGACATTGCAGAAGATATTCAGTGAGAATCTGAATTTTCGCGGAAAAAATACCAGTGAGGTGTTAGTGATGCATATTGCAAATGTACAAAACACGATATTGGCAGTTCCGATTATATGTCTTTGAATTAGAATAGGTTTATTTGATATAAAATGTATCGTTGGTGGTTCTGCCAAAGAAGGATCTGTAAGATAATCCTATGCAAATGGCGTATTCCTGTATAAAAGGATCTATAAATCTGCCCACAACCTTGACCATAAGTAATTGTACTCCTTAATGTTTTTCATGGAAAAGTTCTGTTTCATAGATGTTTAAACATTTTTTCTTACAGTTTTATTCACTATCTTGTGATGTTTTGTGACAGAAAGAAGAAGCAGCTCGTCAGCACATTGCATGCTGCTTTAGATATTGTTCAGGACCTTGCATGGACAACAAGTGCCATGTGAGTCTTTTTGTCTTAGGCTTATAGTGTCAGTGCAGTGTTGTTACGCACATATTTTGTGTTAGTTTCATGCAGATAAAAAATAGATAATTTATGCTGCGATATGTTTGTTGATTATTCTGTATTAGTATTTTTTTGGCTGTATTTGGTCTCTGTGATACATGCAGGTTTTTGAAGGCCATGGACAGGTTCAATGACTTGGTGGTGTCTGTGTGTGTAACTGCTGGTCATATCCTATCAAATAAATTATTGCTGCAGTTGTTTTTTGATGGATAAATGACTTGGCTGATAATACCTGCTTAACTCATTACATAACGGTTTGTTGGGTGTTTAAGTTTTATGGAGATGAACACACTAATATACTCTTTTATCTTTTGGATAGGAAATGAGCAGTATCTCTTTTGGATAGGAAATGTTCAGTATCTCTCAAAGTTGTGATAAGTTAACTTCTCCTATTTGTTGTAGAAGTAAATAAAACAACATGATTGTTGGAAAATGAGGTATTCTATTTTTGAAAGCTAAATAGTAAATACCCTTTGCAATGTGGGCTACTTGCTAATTTTTATTAGGACAAATTTTCACTTTAGCCCACTTTCAACTTTTATTTTCAAAAATCGACCCTATCCCAACTTAATTGCCAATTCGAGGTTTAGTTATTTGGCTGGCAGGTCGAAATCAAGGCGTGTCGAGCTTCACGGAAATCATTTCCCGTGAAGTTTACATGGTTGGTTAAACTTCACGGGAAATGATTTCCCGTGAAAATTTACACCTCAACAACTTCACGGGAAATGAATTCCCGTGAAGTTGCGACTATCGCCGGTGAAAACTTCGGCTCTCGTCGCTGCGACACGCAACTTCCGCGAATTCATTTCCGTGAGATGCTGTACAAAACATGCACAAACAGTGTCAAACTCCGCCAAATACAACACTTGTTGTATATAATGAACTTTCCGCCTCATTCACGACAATATACACGGAATTGAACCATGAACATCAAATTTATCGCACATAAAGCGATTTATAACATTAAACATGAAAATGACAAATACGATTACACGTTCCACCAAATTCAAATCCTGTGTATATAACAAACTTTCGGCATTATTCCGCGACAATATACGAGAATTGAACCATAAACATTAAATTTATCGCATAATCGAATTATAACATTATACGGAAAAATTCAACCATAAATGATAATAATACACACGAAAGTCACATATATAAACAATAATCGATCCACACAAGCAGTTTTCAAATATAGGAAACCAATCAAGCCTTTATAAAGTTTGAATCACAATATAAATCACATCTGACCTAAAAGTCCTCCCTCCTTCCTCTTCCCCTCTTACCCTTCCCTTCCCTTCCCCTTCCCTTCCCCGAGTCCCTTAGATGTTCATGCTCATGAGCCTCGATGATCTGAGTATTTGGCGTGTATGAGGTGAAAATCTGGCTCCATCACCATCATGCCCAGCCATCACGAAGTCTGGCTCCATCTTCACCGTATCCTGCGTCTTGACGTCTGAGAGACCAAAAGGCGTGACACGTCCTCACGTCCTTCAAACCTATCGATTTGAGTCTTATGGAACACGTTTGCTATTCTCATTCGATTTTTGAAGACCCTAACGATATTGGATCACGAATCTCGACAATATGCTCGATATATCGGCCTCAATCCCATCCATTGCATGGACACGTAATTTAGCACATTCAAAATATATACTGCGGCTAAGTAATAATATTAATACAAAAAGAATTGATATTTTAATTGAATTAAAAACTTACATAATCCCTCTCGATCATGGTACTAGGGATATAAGTATTAGATCGGTGGTAGTGCGTATGAGGTGAGGGTTGTGGGTCGCGTCTATCCATCGTGTGATATTCCAATACCAGCGCATATCTGCGGTGTGATCGGTGATGGAATTCTCGACCCTCTATGAAATTCAACTATCATCCCACCTCGTATGTATGCATACGAGAGATGGCCCAATCCAGTATGATGCGATGTTCGCCGTCGACTTGAAGCATTCAACGGGATCTAGCACATCTTGAAAAAGAAAATTAGCGACACCACGATCAGGGGCGTGCATCTCCACAATCTCCCAACAAATCAGCGGGACTCTAGCTCTCCACAAATTAGCTAGCTCTACAACTAGGTGCTAGGGTATAGATATCAATCCGTGAGGAGAATAAAGTCCACTTGAGCTGAAATTTAAAAACTTGTATCGGCATCTTAGTAAAAATTAAAATATAAATAATAAGTTAAGTTTTGTATTTACATTACGTCTTAGGAGAATATCAAGCTCATTTACGTAAAACTCAATATGTCGGTCATGATCTTTGTATTGTGAGTGCACATGCCTCACATTATATCTTTTGCCATAAAGAATATATGAGATCAATATGAATAAAATTAATTGATAATTAAAATTTTAAATGCATGCAAAATTATACTGCATCCCAAAGGATAACGACCACGTAGATCGACATGCATCACGAAGAGTAGGTCGTCAATATGGATGTGTTCCCGACCAAACACGTAACAACATCATGCATCCCTTGAAATCTTTATTCTCCGACAAGGAGACCCTACATAGCTCCCTATAAAGGTATGCCAATACCGCTTGCCCGATAAGTCGCAGCATAACTCAAAATTCTCCGGTAGTGTCGGCCATCGTGCATGTACCGCGGGACTTGCTCGCATCGGAAATAACATACAACCAATTGTGTGCAATATATAAGCACGAGCATATCTTGAACAACCTCCACCGTGGCGTCGTCGGTATATCTCCCCAAGCGTGGTGCGAAGCCACGATAGCTTTATGGCACCACTCCTCAATCCGAGAACGCCTAGAAGCCTCTCACATGCCGGTCCAATTATGGGCATCGGTGCACATGTGAGGGCCATCAATCCGAGCCCAGTATGATGGCTACATCTGAAGTGTAATGGTACACTCTCTATATGCATATGGAAGGTGTTAGTCTCGGCCTCCACCTCTCAATCGAGCAGGATAAGGGCCCAATCAAGCCTAATATATCGCTTAGATGAACACTCGCAAAACACACTGCTCTATCAAGCTGTGAAACTTCGAGGATCCTCAATCGCGGTGGAATGACTAGTGAATGGTCCACTATATTGATATCTTCTACACGCACATTAATTAAATTCTTTTAGAATACAAAAACTATATCATGTGTAAAAATAATAAATATATCGTAAACATTTTACCTCTCTAACCCGATCTTGTGGGAGCGATGCTCCGTCTGAAGGTATAATACATCGGTTGGATCGGTCCAGGATCCATAATATGTCTCTGCATAGAAATCTCATTCAATATTAAAAAAAATCATGTTTCATCAAGGCTACAAATAAAGGCAATAAAAACATTATGTCTTTAAAGTAACATGTTGATGCTAATCAGATTCAAAACTATATCACAATAAGTTGACTTGGATAGTCCTTAATACGTGCACATTTTCTTAATACGTGCACATTTCCTTAATACGTACCAATATAGAGTACAAGGATCCATAATATATCTCTCTGCATAGAAAATAAAGTGTTATATATTACAAAAGCCAGATTCGAAACATTTCATACATTCAAGCCCGAAATAATCAACGCCTAATCCTAGTTGGACAACTATTTTTATTGTGTCCTGGTTGATCGCACCTACTACACTTATTTTTCCGCCTGACTCCTTCTCGTCCTTCGTCCATAGTATTTCTAATCCGTACGGAACGAGGTCGCCCAGCTGATCTCTTATACACAGGAGGTAATATCCGCGGCCCGCCTTGTGTCCAGTATCGACTATCGCATGGTGGATGAAAGCACTCATTGTATGTTTGTTGGTAGTTATAAGTTAAATACCAATTTGCAGCGAATATATAGTGTGAACATCTCGCACCCCTTGTACATCCGAACAAGCCGCTATAACATGAGAACAAGGAAGCCATTGTAATCGTGAGTGCGTTGCAAGTGCATGTACAAGTCGATCCACTAGTATATTGACTTTGTAAGAGCGATTTTCTCTATGTGATGATCCTTCAATGACCTCCCATTCATTAAAAGCGAATCGCCTAGCCTCATATGAGCGAGCTTGCTTACTCAGGTCGCCCGATATTCCTTCAACTTTTGGCGTCAATTCGTTTGAATATTTCTTGCCAATGTCGTCGTCGAGGAAGAATCTATTAAGTCGTAAAATGTTTTGCAACTAATGATTGTATTGGCATCTGCGTGCTCCCCTAAGCACACCATTGAAACTCTCGAAGCGTTAGTGGTCATCATACAAAAGCGTTTGCGCCGTCTTCACATAACGCCCACTATTGACATTGTTGGGCCCAAACTAGTCTCGATCCATCATGTGCGGTTTGTGAAATATTTTAATCTTCTCTCGTAGTTGATCATAAATTAATTTCTCCGTTGCACATCCGACTTGCCAAAGAAGATCTTGGAGATGCCCTTGCCCATGCTTCCTCTTGAAGTTGTCCCTAATATGTAAGTAGGCAATAGCGGTGCACATCGCGGTGTGAGGAAAATGTCGTTGTAGTGCTATTGGAATTCCTTTCATCCTATCGAGAGATGAATGTAATCGGCCGCATTCCCACACTAGGAATATGATATCTAGCATGCAAAAACCATGTCCAATTTTCTATATTTTCCACATCAACCACGCAAATGCCAAAGGAAATAAACCACCATCTGCATCAACTCCGGTTTACCGAGCAAAAGCGCCTTTATATTTACCATACAAGTGGGTACCGTCGATGCTAAGAAGAGGGCGACAATATTTGAATCCATCAATGGAAGGCCCAAATGCCCAAAATACACGTGAATCGTCTATCTCGTAGTCAACCGGATCCGATGATACTTCGTACCTTGTCCCGGATTTTCTTTTTAAGTGCTTCAAGATAATGTGGTAAGATCTCATATGATTTGTCCCGATCTCGAAAATTTTTATCATCGCCTTCCTCAGAGCATTCCAACATTTATTGTAGGATCGTCACATCGGTCTCTTTGTATACTAGAAGGCGAATATCCTTTGGTCTTAGATCGAGATCCTCTCTTAGTGCGAGGCATAATCAATCGATATATGAAAGAAGCGGACGCGTGTCTATGATTCATCTCAAATCGAGGATTGCTACATGTGTGCGATCCATTGTAGTGTGTTATTTTAAATTGCACGCCTACTCTTACTGGCCGGGAATTAAGCTTCCAGGGCGGTTTGTATTTCGTCGTGGTGACCACCATTGTCTTCCTCCACACCATCTTTGCGGTAAAACACACTACGTTATAGCTTGTTGCATTACTTTTTTATGCGCTAAACTTGACACTATTTCTTATGGCCCACAAGCGAAGCGCATGAATCAATTTCTCCTTGCTTTCAAATAGATCGCCTTTTTTGAATGAGAAGTCCTCGCCTTGAGTATCATCATTTAAACTAGTGCCAATAGGAATATTTTCCATTGTGGAATCATCAATCCATCCATCACCATGAAGTTCATCGGTGGATCTTCTAATACGATATACTCATTATTAGAATAACATCGGTCAATCAATTGATTTTCCCTTCAATAGGATCATTCAAACACATCATACTATTAATTTGTAAGCCATCCTCTCGTCATCATCCTCGATTCAAGCGCTTGCATTATCATCTTCTATCGTTACTCACGTGGAATGCCTTATATCTTGATGAGGGCGTTATCATCGAATGCACTCGAAGTTCCCACAAATGAAGGACCATCCAAGTGTTGTGGTGTGTCCATCCCATATCATGTTGCGGAGACAAAACCGGTGGAGTCAACATCGGGATCTTCCAACATGCGAGTATACTCTATTGTGATCAACCGCTTTGCCCAAATTAGTTGATGTTTTCAATAAATAATTCCACGAGCGCTTCTCCTCATTTAATATTCCAATGAGACCCATATCGTAGTCACTTGAAATTTGAATACCGCTTTACGTTTCCGTAGCGGGATAATTACAAATCACATTTAGATGATACTCCGTGAATTGGTTAATGTAAGTTTATGTAAGTCATTAACCAATTCATCGAAAATACATGATTTGGATATAAACAACGGTTTATTGACACCTCCTTCAGTATATAGGCATATTATTCTCTAGATATTTAATCTTCCCATCATACGAACAAAAATTACGATTCGATGGTTCATTGTTACCCTAAATAGTAAAAATTTCAATATTAATATTACTAACAATTAAATGTTAAAAATTCTAAATTAGACAATTAAAAGTTATTATGATGAAATAAATCTCAATATCAATATTATTTACAATTAAATTTCAAAGTTATTCCAAAATCAACAATTAAAAGTTATTATGATGAAATAAATCTCATTATCAATATTATTTACAATTAAATTTCAAAGTTATTCCAAAATCTAAAATTAAACAAGTTATTATAATGAAATAAATCTCAATATCAATATTATTCACAAGTAAATTTCAAAATTATTCCAAAATGTAAATTTAAACAAGATTTTATGATTAAATAGTGAAAAATATAAAAAATTTAGGAGAACTAGGGTTAGGGTTTACCTAAATCACGAGAGAGAGAGAGAGAGAGAGAGAGAGAGAGAGAGAGAGAGAGAGAGAGAGAGAGAGAGAGAGAGAGAGAGAGAGAGAGAGAGAGAGAGAGAGAGAGAGAGAGAGAGAGAGAGGTTCACGTGAGTTAAGTGGAGAAGAGGTTTCATATGGAAATAAAGTCGAACAACAAAAATCATCAGTCTGATCGTCAAATAAAGATAAATCAATCTTGAGGGGTTGTTAAAACTTCACGGAAATGAATTCGTGAAGATTTATGGCAATAAATCTTCCGCGGAAATCATTTCCGTGAAGTTTAACTGCTGTAAACTTCACGGAAATGATTTCCGTGAAGTTCTTGCTTGCAGGTCGAAATTGGCAATTAAGTTGGGATAGGGTCGATTTTGAAAATAAAATTTAAAAGTGGGCTAAAGTGAAAATTTGTCCTTTTATTATTGTATTGTATTTAATAAAAGTGCCTCGTTTATGTTGGAACATGCTAACAATTCTGATTAACCTGTTTTCTCATTTAGTAACGTGTTGACCATCATAATTTCTTTGTATAGTTGATCTTGTACAAATATTTTGTCTTCCTTAACCAATTCTATCCACACACTAGATTGATGCTGCTTCATGATTCCCGTAATGAGGATGGGATAAAAGTTTTTTCAAGAGGTTCATGAACTTTATATTGAGGTAATTCTGCTGCTTCTCATCTACATCTTTATATTGAAAGAACTTCTTGGCCACATTTTATCTTTTTATTTCTAACAACAAATGTTGATTCTTTTGACATATATAATTCGTATTCTGTACTGCTGGACGCTTATCTTCTTTTCAAATTGTCCTGCATCTTTGTCACCACCACTTGCATGACAAGATATGGATTATTGATTTTCACTTGGATCTTCATTTTCACCAATTTCTCCAGCAATTAAGAGAGTAACAAGATAAATTTGATTATCCATGCTCAATTCGCTAGTGTTATTAGAAATGGTTTTAGGACCTAGATATGTTTTACAAGATTAATTATTCTGAAAATTTTGACAATTGGAAAATGAAAGATGCTGGTTGGTTGCCATATGAATTTTATCAGCATTGCAATTTGCAGAATTATATTATAGCTCAGCTATCTGTTTACACATACATGGTCTGTGCTTGTTGAACAAACATGTTGATAATTTCTGCTCTTTAACTTGCAAAAAGATATGCTATTAATTAGAAAGATTGGTTACGAACTAAATACTTGTGTATTAAGGAAACTTCCTGATTCTTAAACTCAGGTCGTTTAGAGGCAAATTCAAGATTAACGTACACAGCTATTTATGATGAATGAGGTCAGATTTTTAAGGACTAAGGTTAACATGTAGGGGGGCTGTTATTTGTTCCAGATTGTTGAGTATAACTAGGGCAATAGTCCATGAATCTGACATTCTTGGATTGGGATTAGGAATAATATTTTTTACTTTAGAGTTGTCGATTCGTGGATAGGGTTTTTAGTTTTTTAGTAGAATTCTTGAACTTTTGGTTTGGACTATTGGGTTAAAGGTTGAATTCTCGGACTAAAATTTATGGACTATTTTAATTTTAGGACTAACTTTTTAGTTGAATTCTTGAACTTTAAAGTTATGTACTATTTTAATTAGGATTTTAACTTTAGTTAATTGTTATTATCAAATATAATTAAAATTTATTTCATGAGACTCTCATTTTGATTAAGGAATAGCGAGAACAAAAGAAATTATATAGAAACTAGAATTTTAACACATGCAAGCATGTGAGAAGGAAAAAATATAGGAGTTGAAGCTTTTTAGTTGAGGTGACATATTTAAATTTTGATTAAAATTTTGAGTTTATATTCATAATTTATATGTAATAATTTATTGATCTAATTTTTATAAGAAAGAGAAATGATGTTCATTTATCTTAATAAAATGTTTGTAAAATAAATTTATTATTTGAAATTACTTTTATAATTTCCAAGCTCCCAACATAATACATGACTATTTATTTTTTGTGAATTTATTAAGATATATTTAATAATTAATATCTTCAAATCTTTTGTTTTTAATTACTTTCAATAAATTTAAAATTATATATATATATATATATATATATATATATATATATATATATATATATATATATATATATATATATATATATATATATATATATATATATATATATATATATGTGTGTGTGTGTGTGTGTGTGTGTGTGTGTGTGTGTTTTGATGTTCTAAATTTTGATCACATGGCCAAAGCGGGTTTGAGATTGAAGGTGATGGGGATCCGCTCTCTTCCACTGAATATCAGGTTTTGAGTTGGGTCGATCTCCCCACAAGCGGCTTCGTAAGAGGGCGGGGCTTGATTTTCCCGTTGTACCTCAGAGCGATCAAGTAAGTAGTGTGCTTGAGTGGAGAAGAAAATGAACCGTAGTTCTTTAGTAAAGTGTCTTTGGGAGAAAAATGAAACACCTTGACTGAGAATAGTTCCTCTCTTTGTATAATGGGAGAGGGTTAGTTTGGTCACTTCAGTAGAGTATGGCTTGATGGTAGAGTCAACAATAGCTTTACACATGTTGGTTTTGTGTGACATGAGCCATCACCGATTTGATGTGGATGTCATTGATGAGGCATGGGTGATGAGTTATAAAGGCTATGTGGCTAGCATTGATGACTAATGTGGTAAGCGATCGAATCGGATCGAATACTAATGTGTTAGTATTTGTATTTGTTTAAAATTTTCGAATTCGAATGTGGACTCTAATATTCATATATGGAGTTTTGAATTGAACTTCGAATACTTGGTATTTGATAAATATTCATGAATATTCATGAATACTTATCGAATATCAAAGTATATTTATTTTGCTAAAGAATTTAAATTTTAAATAGTATTTAAATCCATAAATAAAAATTATTCCTTTATAATATATGATGTATACATATTTAAATTAAAATTTTTATTAGAAAACATATTTAAGATTAAGTCTTAAAATTAGTACATAAAACTTAAGTAAAAATGATAAGTGGGTTAAAAATATGACATAATATGTGCAATAGTACAAATAATAAGTCATCAAATTTTAAGCGAATATTTGATAGACAAGCGAATTGAATATACATCCGGTTAAATTCTATTCGTTAGTAAACTGAATACTAAAAATATTTGTTTAGTGGTAAATGAACTATCGAATCGAATATGATCGAATAGTTACTCGAACAAGTATTGAACTATTTGTTAATTATTTGGTTCACTTCCACCCCTAATGACTATGACAGTACTACTAATTGTGATAGTGACTTGTTGTTGGCGTGGGGCTCGCGGCCAACCATCGGTCAACTACTGTAGCAACAAGTGCTAAATACTGTAGCAAGTCCGACTATGACCGCCTTTCGAGTCGGCTACTGTATCAGTCAGCTACTTTAGCACCAAGTGTCAAATACTGTAGCAAGTTCGGCTATGACCGCATTTAGTCGGTTCTTGTAGAGGTTAGTTCTTGCGGTAGCCAGTGTTGAATACTGTAGCAAGTTCGACTATGATCGCCTTTCGAATCTGTTTACTGTACTAGTTGGCTACTGTAGCAGGTCAGCTATTGTGAGGGCAGAGAGATCCCTTTCGGGCGTGAAATAGGATTCGTGTTGGGATTCGCCTAGAAAGTAATACTTTAATTTTTTAGGGTCATAACAATATATATATATATATATATATATATATATATATATATATATATATATATATATATCAATATTCTGATAATAGGCGATAAGCGGACTAAGTTGATAGGAACTTTGCTTTAAATGTCACTGAAGCGTTTGCCTATTTTTAATTTATTTAATTATAGTAATTCACAAAAATATGTATTAAGTTCATCTAAAGCGTAAAAAAACATAAATAACAAGCTTAGATCCATAATCAACCATTCATAAATACTAAATAGCCAAATTAATAACCAAATACTAAGAAATATCACCAAATAAATCACATAACTTGACCTATTAACTATTAAGTATTAACATCTATCTACTATTTAGTCATCTCTTCTATAATAGTATATGTAAAGTTGAACAAAATTTAAATCTCAATTATTAATTACATAGATTAACTAAAATTAACTAAATTGGAGTTGAGCAGTGAATAAATTTGAACTAAAATTGAACAAGATTAAACTAAACATAACTAAAATTAGAAACATGAATAAACTGAGCAAGTTTAAATAATTAACTAAAATTAACTAATATTAACTATTTACTAAATTGAACAATGAAAAAAGATGAGATTGTTACCTTAAAAGAGAAGAGGCAGGAGAATCGGGAGATAATCAATTGCATGGGGCCAGGTATCGTGTTATATTAATAGAAATGGGAAAAGGTGATGTGAGGAAATTGTAATGGGAGAATGGTGGAGAGGTAGTAATGGGGAAGTCAATCATTGTATGAGGCAATGTTAAGTATGAGAGGAGAAGGGAATTGCTAATGAGGAGAAGCTATGAGGAAGGCGATTGGGAAGAGGAAGAGTCGGGATTCATGAGTTTGAGAGCAGAGAGAGAGAAGGCTTTAGGAGTGGAGAAAGAATGAGAGAAATAAGCGATTAGGGTTAGGTTTGGGTTTGGGTAATGGGTTGGGTAAGGGTTTGGGCGGGTAAGGGTTAAATTTTTTTGTTCTAAAAGCTAGGCCCGCTTAGCGCCACTAACAAGCGATGCCTAAGCCGTGACGGCCGCCTAGGACAAAATTAGGCGGAGAAGTGTCCGCCTAGGTCTAAGGGGCGCTAAGAACGCTTTTAGAACATTGATATATATATGGGTAACATGGATCGAGGTGCCTCCTTAGGTCGCACCTAAGGATGCATAATCTGACCGTCAGACCCTTTAATCACACCCTCCATTTAAAACCTACTCCCATTCTCACACCCCCTCTCTTTTCTTTCCCTTTCCATCCCCTCCCTCCATCCATTATTCCTTCCACCCATTCAGCCACCATTCCACCACTGATCCATTTCCATTCCCCCCTTCCTTGTGTTCTCCCTTCCCTCCAACATCCACCGTCCGCCACCATTCCGCCGCCTCCACCGCCGCCACCACCAGTCCACCGCCCGGCTCGCCCGTCTCCGCCCCGCCCTGGCTCGCCTTGCCCGATTCGAGGTCGCGCCCGCCCTCGCCCTTGCGCCTTCGCCTCACCCCGGTCGCCCGCCTTGCCGCCCGTTTGGAAATCTTGAATGATGGTCGCGCGCTCGTCGCCTCACCACCGGCCAGTTCGCGCCCACCTCGTTGCCCCTTAGCCCCCATTAGCCTCGCCTCTCACCGCCGTGATAGCCTTGGGCTCCCCTCGACCTTGTGCATCAAACTCTCCTCGACCACGTGGCGACCTTGAACTCCCCTTGATTGCGTCTCCTCACACTCGTCAAGTCCTCGGCGGCAAAGCCCTCGAGGTCTCCACAAAGCTCGCCGACCCTCACTCCTCCTCAAAGCTCGTGCCTCGCACTCTCTTGCTTGAACAAAATGAAGGGTCGACATCATAATTTCTTCAAAATCAAAATCGTCCTCCTCTAAATGCAAGCTTCCTCCATCTAAGTAAGTAATTTTTGTTTATAATGTGTTCATATTTATATCCAAACATTTTGGTAACACAATTGAGATGATATATTATTAAATTTGAAAAGTGTAGAGTATAGTCGAAGAGGATCAAAGAGTTTGAGTGTTCGGGAAAAAATTGTTTGCTATAATAGTTGATGATCCAAATAAATGAAAGAAAACTCTCTTTTGTTTAAGTATTTGGCTTTTAAAATATATCATTGATGTAATCGTTTGAATAATTAGCAAGATCCTAAATTAGTTTTAGGGGTGTTCTCGATAATTTCTTCTATGTATTTTCATGTATATTTACACACTACCACATTTTTGCTCTATGACAACGGATCGATGGTAGCGGTTTGTAAGCATTGCTTGACCTCTAGCGTGACGGTTTGTCAACGCTTTTAGCTGATAGTTTGGATTTAAAGAGCTAGCCTTGGATCTCAAAGAGCGAGTTTTGATGGGTAAAAAAGCGTGATCTTGAATGATCTCTTTGATTTTATTTCAAAATCTTATCTTGATGGCAAATTTGACATGGGGTTTTGTTGAATCGTTTGTTGTGGAAAGGTTTGATCTTTTGTTGGGTTTTGATTTATTCTCTTGGTGATGATATTCTGCTTAAATGTGTGCTTGTTTGATTGGATTTTGTTCCACTATCGTGTGATTTTATTTTGGGGCCAAAATTTGGACCCAAAACTTTAAATTACTAAAACTTTGATGATAGATAGTGGTATTTGGATGTAAAATCACTCCCCGTACCTTAAACAATAGTTGAATTAAATTTCATCTGTCCTTCGGGCTTTTATACGATTGGAATTCCTTTTTTTTATTTAAAATTCCCCGTAGAGATCGACATGGAGTTCATCAGAAGCTAAATATGACAATAATCTGTAATCTTTGTCGACTTTTTATACTAGATTTTGTGATCGTTATGAGGGACATGGGTTTTAATCTAGTTTTAATTCTTAATGTTGTTTTGGTCTCGAGGTTAATGAATAACTGTTTGCCTTTGTTAGTGGTGGATGTTGGCAAAGTGTAATAAAATGTTATTGGGATAAAGCTTTGGTCTCATTATTGGCTTGTATTGATTGAGTCTCATGGGATAAAGCTTTGGTATTATTTCTTCCCCTTTTCTCTTCGACGTCGCCTTCACTCAAAGATTGTGTTTGGTATCGATGATGTTTATCGCATTCTTGGTTTGCCAAAGGAGGGTATTCCAATCAAAATGAGTGGAGCGGCCTAATACAATCTACACCCAAATTGTAAAGAATTATAAGACATCCAATGAGAAGAAGGGTAGTAGGGGTAAAGGCAAGAAGAAAGTCGTTGAGGAAAAGAAGGCGGTTTTGTCGGACTCTTGTATGCCACGATTCACCATATTTGTGACGATTGTAAGCAGATTCGGACTATGTAATTCACCTATCTTTGGAAGTTTTATTTTGCACTTTTGTTGTGTTAGAATTCATTCGGTTGTTATATCTCTTTTTGTGTATGTGCGAAAGCAGTTGAATTGTAGCTTGATTGAAATCGGTCGAATTGTAGCTCGATAGCATTTCTTTCCGGTTTTGTAATTCTTTATTCATTGTGGTGATTTTGATATTCTTTGGTGCAATGATGATTGTGATGAAACTTGCAGAACAAAATTGCTTGTGTCATGATGAGTGTGATGAAATTTGTACCCAGTTATTAGAGTTTGATAGTTCTACACAAATTTTGTAACTAGTTACTCATGTTTTGTAACTACTTATCCCAGTTTTGTATCCAGTTAGTGGAGTTTTGTAGTTCATAGTCCTGGAAAATTTTTTGTTGAAAAATTTTGTAACTACTACTCATGTTTTGTAACTACTTATCCCAATTTTGTACCCAGTTAGTGGAGTTTTATAGCCCATAGTTTTGGAAAATTTTTGTTGAAAAATTTTGTAACTACTACTCATATTTTGTAACTACTTATCCCAATTTTGTACCCAGTTAGTGGAGTTTTGTAACTCATAATTAGAAAAATTTTTGGCTCAAAATTTTGTAACTACTACTCATGTTTTGTAACTACTTATCCAGTTTTGTACCCAATTAGTGGAGTTTTGTAGTTACTCATATTTTGTAACTACTTACTCATATTTTGTAACTACTTCTAAAATTTTGTAACTACTTACTCATATTTTGTAACTACTTCTAAAATTTTGTAACTACTTACTCATATTTTGTAATTACTTACTCATGTTATAAAATTTTATAACTATTTACTCATATTTTGTAACTACTTGTAAAATTTTATAACTACTTACTTATATTTTGTAACTACTTATAAAATTTTGTAACTGGGTATAAAGCTGGGATAAGTTACAAAAATTTTGTAACTACTTACTCAAAATTTGTACCTACTTACAAAATTTTGTAACTACTTACTCAAATTTTGTAACTACTTACAAAATTTTGTAACTGCTACAAAACATGAATAAGTAGTTACAAAATTTTGAAACAAATTTTTCAATTATGAGCTACAAAACTCCACTAATTGGGTACAAAGTTGGGATAACTAGTTACAAAACATGAGTAAGCATATAAAATATAAGCTACAACCACATTATTAGCTCACAAACTTAAAGTCCATATAAGCACATGGTTTAAAGAACACAAAATTGCATCCATCCATACATAATTTTATACGTTTCTTCCAAACCAAATTTAAAGTTCATGTCCAATTTAACAATAAACCTAACCCAAAATCTAAACTCAAACATAATCCCTGATATTATACATTTCTTCAAAAGGTTATATTCATAAGCCATATCCCAAAATAAACAAGAATTACAAGATTAGATCTAAGCTTGTGGAAGCGTGAGACGTCGATCAGATCTGAGCGCGTCGAGGAAGTCGAGGCCTCAAAATTGGGGGTGGTCGAGCTTGTAGGAGTGCGAGGTGTCGGTTAGATCTAAGCGCATCGAGGAGGTCGAGGCGTCGAGGAGATCTAAAGCCTCAAAGTCGATGAGGGGATCTGAGGTCGAGCGGCGTCAAGGCGTTGATCAGATTCTTGATAAGAACGTCTTTACAACAATAAAAGGACTAAAAGATCAATTCTTTCAATATTTTCTCTTAAACTTCTTTCTTGAATTACAAAATGAATCATTAATATTGATAAATAAAAGCACTTTAAAGCTGAAGAAGTTAAAATGAAACAGTACCAATGGACTCCTACAAGGCATCACAAGTGCTAATGAAAAATGCAAGAGAATAAAAGAAACAAGAACTGAGCTTAGTGATTCATATGAACTAATTTAACCATAAAAAGTTATATTTTTTTTCAAGATTTGGTTTCAAGATCAAATAATTAAAGGGATTAAAGATAGCCCATGTCACCTCCTCCTAGAAAACACTAGAACGAGCATAAATTCTGAGACCCACAACACAAAAATCACCACAAACAAAATTCATTTCGGTGAAAAAATAAAAGAAGCGAGAACAAAGATTGAACCTCTGTTTGCTTGGGAGCCTTGTCACACCTCAAGAGGAAGCAAAATGGGTTCTCCTAGTTTTGTAATGGTGGTGGCGGTTGGGGGATGGGAGAAGCCGTGTGTTGCTCTTGTCTATCAGATCTCAGCGGCTCGAGGAGGTCGGCGTCCGAGGACACCTGCACGGACTTAATCCGGATCTGGCGGGGGCCCGAGGGGCCTCGGGGGAGTCTTCGGGAGAAGGGAGGAGGGCTGGAGGAGGATGGAGGATCAGGAATCGAGGCAAAGTCAATCATGGAAAGACTCAAGGAATCGGCAAAGATGGAAAAAGATCGGCATCAAAGATCAAATCTTTTGTCAGATCAAATGAGGGGGGGGATCGAGTGATTTTAGGGATGAAAATTTTGGAGCAATGGTGAGATTTATTTGAGAATAGAAGGAAGAGGGGTGATATCTTGCATCCTTAGATGCCCCTAGTGAGCCACCTTAGATCCATTTTACCATATATATATATATATATATATATATATATATATATATATCTCCTATAAACTTAAGTTGATAGGGAATAGTCATCCATGACTTTTCTATCCATTGATGTTGCCTTGGGATCAGTGAAGATATAAAGCCCACCTTTGAGATTTGTGCATATGTTGATTTCACGGATCCCAAGGCAAGATCAATGGATATAAAGATTGGTGAACCTCTATCAACTTAAGTTTATAGGAGCTCAGCTCTTTATATATATATATATATATATATATATATATATATATATATATATATATATATATATATATATATATATATATATATATATATATATATATAAAGAGAGCTCTATGAACTTAAGTTCATAATAAATAGTGGTGCACCAACTTTTTTTATCCACTCATCTTGCCTTGAGATTTGTGATGCACAAATCTCAAAGTGGCCTTATATCTTTCACGGATCCCAAAGCAAGATGAGTGGTTAGAAAAGTTGATGCTTGTATATCATGAACTTAAGTTCATGGAGCTTTATATATATATATATATATATATATATATATATATATATATATATATATATATATATATATATATATATAATATGACATAAAGGAGTATTTAATACTATAATGGAATAGCTCTTCTACTAAAATCCGTGATTAGAGTAAGAAACCCACAAAATTTTCCTTGGGCGGTTTGGGTTGAAAATATGTCGGTGGATTGGCATATGGATTCTAGAACTCTAATCCTAATCACAATCCAAAATAACTAATAACACCATGAATTTAAATCCAAATCCTAGTCCTAAGCGAATAACACTTTAAATTGAAATCGAATCTTAATCCTAAATGAATAACACCTTAAATTTAAATCCAAATCTTAGTCCTAAATGAGTAACACTTTAAATTTGAATCCAAATCTTAGTCCTAAACGAATAACATCTTAAATTTAATTCCAAATCCTAGTTCTAAACGAATAACCATTAAATCAAAATCCGACAAAAAGTCCCAATCCAAACTACCAATCCCGAACAAATAAACCCCCAACCCCCCCAACCCCAAAAAAAAATCCAAAACAGCTAGATTTTTTCCCCCTTGCGGTATTGCTTTTCCTTAATTCTAGCTTTACTATCTTACTGTTTTGCATGCTTGTGTAAGAACAATATGATTCATTTCATGCTAGTCTAATTCAACCTTGTAAACTTTATCTGAATTCAAAGTGTTCATACTGATATATTCTTTGTAAATTTGTACAGATTCTGATGGATCCTCTATATTTACCTGGGTCACGGATAACTTCGTCACACTTTGATACAAAAGTTCGAGCACTTGCAAGAAAATACTTGTAAATCAAGTTTCCTTAGTGCATAGAGAAACTTGGCTACTGGTGTTGTGCACATATTACCTCTTTACCTTGTTTTGTTTGGTTTCATCCCATGTAACCCTTTATCAAACGTCACATTCTAGATTTTATGCAAGATGCCTTCAATTAAGATAAGTTGAGATTATATGCAAGTAAAACTACTTAGTTGCTTGAGCTGTATTTAATGTGCATTTTTCCATCTTTTTTGCAACCTTCATAAGCTTTATAATTGTACTGGTATTGATTGTACTGATGGCGATATGTGATCTGGCATCACTTGCTTATACTTAACATTGCTTTAGAATTGATGGCGATATGTGATCTGGCATCACTTGCTTATACTTAATCAATCTGCTTGCGTGTGCAATTAGTACAAATGATATAGCTGTCATCGACTTGGAAAATTTGACGCCAAGGCCCCCTGCGCCGGCCATATTGTTTTCTTGTTATTTTCTTTTGACTATTGTTATTTTATTTATTGCATTGCTCAACAAGTTGATAATTAAGCATCCTCCCAAGTACACCTGCAAACTTTCCCAACTACTAGCAGAATTAAGAAGAAAGAAAAATCAAATATGGCGGTGATCTGAAATGTGACCGTGAGCAAAATTATTGGGAACCTGGTGGAGGTCGGGTTTGACTATGTAGTAGCCCAGTATTTTGCTCGGTAAAGTCGAATGAAGGATGAACTTGAGAGGTTGAATGATGCTCTCTCTCATATATTTAAAAATCCTATCTTATACATATAAAATTGGGTAATTTTAACTCTTCTCTAATATTCTAACCGAGGGTTCTTTTTTTTTTTGGCATCCGATATTAGTATTTCCAGTTAAATTTAGACAATATTATGGTTAGTCCCCTCTTGTATTGCTCACACATGCATTAACTTCAAATGAGAGAAATCCTCGAGGATAGATAAAAAGTGGATGAAATATGAATCTACAGTAGAATATTTGTCAACAGTTTAAAATCAATCAATTAAAAGAGACAAGTTAATTTGCAACTCCCATTTGGAAATCTCTCTGGATGTTAGGTGACAGTTCATTCGTCTAAATTAGTCACTAAGAGATGTATTAGTGAGGATATACATTGTATTAGTCTCATCCAAACAAATGACATCATTATTTTTTCTCTCTTATAAGCTCATTTATATAGCACAATAGGTTATAAAATGTTATATGCAGCTGAATGCACAAACTCGTACCATTATGGGCCTGATGAGAGTCATTTGACAATTTTACTCTCGCGTGGGGAGAGGCTAATGTTGAGGCTCAAACTAGCGGACTCTAGATATCACAAGACCACAACTTCGACATAATGCAATCATTATATTAAATAACATAATATAATATTATATAATATAACTAGTGGACTCTAGGAGGCAAGAAGACGACGTCGACATAATGCAATCATCGTATTAAATAACATAATATAATAATAATATGCCATAGAAGAGCCGTTCACATGGTCTGATCTGGCATCACATGTTTGCTTGGCTTTAATTTCTTCGGAATGGCTGTCGTTGACCTTGGAAATTGTAGATCCAAAGGCCCACTGCCCCAGCAAACTTTCGCAATCACTAGCAGAAGAAGAAGAAGAAGAAGAATCAAATATGGCGGTTGTGGGAGATGTGATCGTGAGCAAAATCATTGAGAAGCTGGTGGAGGTCGGGTTCAACTATGCAGGAGACCAATATTTCGCCGGCAAAGCGAATGGAGGATGAGCTTAAGAGTCGAAAGATGCTCTCCCTCGTATCCGAGCTATTGTGAAGGTAGCGGAGAAAAGAGCAACAAGAAATCATCAAGACCTCAACGACCGGCTCGGCAACTCAAAGATGCCGCCCACATGGTGAGGGCGTGCTCGATGATCTCGATTATCTCCATATAGAGAAACGAGTGGAGATGAATCTTTGAGAACAAGACGATATGGCGGTAAGATCGTGGTTTTATCACCAATTCTAAACGAAAAGTTTCCAAGTTTAGCAAAAGAGCCTTTAAATCCGATCCCACCCTCAACAAGCCGAGGGAGGTCGTCAAGAGGCTAAATGAAGTCGGGTAGATGGGCAACATTTCATCAAGACACTACAAGTATCTAGCCAACTTCAACAACAACATGATCATCAAACTCGGATCTTTGCCGGTTCTAATCGTGGCTGGACCGATTTTAAGAGACAATAATGTGTTTGGAAGGGATGAGGAGAGGAAGGAAGTGCAGGTGGTTGATGAGGATGCCCGATGCCGATGAGGATCATAAGGAGAGTATCTCTTTTCTCCATTGTAGGCCTCGGAGGAGTTGGAAAACAACCCTTACTGAGTTAATCTATGAGGATAACACCTTAAAAGTTCCTTTGACATCAAAATTTGGGTGTGCGTGTCACTCCCATTGTTGTTAAAAAGATTATGGGAGATATCCTAGAATGCATTAAAAACGAGAAACATGAATTTGGGGCACTTGCGTGGAGGAAGCTCTTAAGGTTGAGGTGTCATCTAAGAAATTTCTCCTCGTCTTGGATGATGCTTGGGATGATGGCGATCTCTCTAGTTGGGAACCTTGTTGCTCCGTTGAGGAGTGGACTAAAAGGAAGTAAAATCCTTTTAACTACCGGATCGAGAGAAGGTTGCGAAAGCGGCGCAATGGCTTTGGAGGGCGAAAAGTCAATGAAATTAAATCCGTTGTATGGAGATGACTTCTTATCACTTTTCAATCGATATGCATTACGCTGGAGTAAAGCCTCATAGTTATAAAAAGCTGGAATCCATTGGCGAGCAAATAGCAGGAAGGCTTGGAGGCTTGCCGCTTGGCTGCCAAGACGATTGGAGCGTTGTTGCGTTCTAACTTGAATGTCGGTTTTTGGAAGAATATTCTGGAATCTACTCATATATCAAATGATGTGATCTGGGTTACGATGTTGAGCTATCGATATTTACCGAAGCACCTAAGGCCTTGTTTTGCATTTTGAAGCATCTTCCCTCAGGATCATGTGTTTATCAAAGATGATCTAGTCTTAATGTGGATGGCGCTCGGCTTCATTCAACAATCTCCTCAATATCCGGCAGAGACACTGGAGGATATAGGACGCCGCTACTTTGATGAGTTAGCTAAACTATCATTCTTTGAACAAGAGGAAGAAGAGGAAGAAGCCTACATCATGCACGATCTTTTGCATGAACTAGCATGCAAAGTATCTCATGATGAATGCTTTAGATTTGTTGGAGATGTGTCAATCAACGGATCCCAAAGGCGGTCGTCATTTGTACTTTGGCCCGATGATCTTGATCTTCTTAAAAATATGGACAAATGGAAGAACCTCCACACCCTCATTTTAATATTCTATTTATACAACGATGAGGATCGTGGCTTTGAACAAGTGTTTGAATCATTAGAAAGCATTCGGTGTTGAGCATCATTGTTGAAGGAATGGAAGTAATGGGATGCAATGGGTAAATTGAGGCATCTCGGATATCATCAATTGGTCATCATTATACTGGTGCCAGTTCAATATGCAAGCTTTACCACCTTGGTGCCTTGCAAAAGGTGGATGTTCTTGGCGATCTTGATACTCAGTTCTAGTCTTGAAAAACCTTATTAACTTGAGACACCTCGCCATGGGATGTTCCTTACATAAACATCGATGGTGGGACTTTCACTTTGCTTCAAAGGTTATTTTTCGATCTTTGGTGCTCATAAACTTGGCTGAAGGACACGAGAGCTTGAGAACTTATCATTATCGGCCTTAAAAATGACCAACATGGCGAGGAGGTTGGTTTGCTCCAGTTACATGGTAAAAAGAGGCTCCACAGGTTAGATTTACGTTGGTCAAATGATACAATGATGTGGCGGAGGAGTATGAAAAGTGCTCGATCGCCTTCATCCACCTGATAGTCTCAAGCAACTGAAAGAGGGTACAAGGCGAGGTCTCCATATTGGATGGATCAAGAATCACTAAAAAATCTAGAGGAGATTCATCTTTCCTACAACAGAGCATGGGAGCACCTCCCTTCTCTCGGGAAGCTTCCAAATCTCAATAAGTTGAGACTGAGGTCACTAACAGCAATCAAGCAGATTGGTTTTGAAGGTGGATTTCAGCAACTGAAGGTTCTAGAAATCGATGATTGTGAGCAGTTGGAAGAGTGGTCCGGACTAGAATCTGCAGAGACGGCACCATCCTGCTGGCCTCTCCTTGAAGTTCTCAGAATTGTGGAGTGTCCCAAACTGAAGGCATTGCCCCCTCTGCCCCTCGGTCTTAAAAGGTTGGATTTACTCAATGTGGGATTGTCTGATTCTCCAACATTCTGTCTGAATACTCCATCCTCATCCTCTCCTTCCCTCTGTCATATGCAAATTAAAGAGTGTAAAAAGCTAACATCCGTGGCTGGCTTGTTGCGACACCGTTTCACCTCCCTCCAGGATTTGGACATTAGAGATTGCGAAGCTCTTGCGGATTTGCATGCAGAGGAAGGCTTTCAGCATCTGCACTCCATTGAACGTCTATGGATTCAAGATTGCCCAAAGCTGAAGATGGCTACAGATGCAGTCGCCCCAATTGATTGTTTCCCTTTCTCATCGCTCAAAAGGCTAATTTTGTTACATTGCGGAGAGCTAGACAGGCTCTTCCAGGCATTGGTAATGCAAGGTGCCCTTACTTCTCTTTCATACCTTGGATTGCGTGGCTCTAACCACATAACCTCTCCCTCTGAAGAGGCGTGTAGAAGATTAACCTCCCTAACAGGTTTGCGATTGGAGGAGTCGGGAGAGCTGACGTCAGTTGAGGGTCTAAAGGCTCTTTCCCACCTTCATTTTCTATGTATTAAGGGGTGTCCCAAGCTTGTGCAAGCAGCAACAGCAGCATCTTCAGCGTCGATTAAGGGGAAAGAGGAGGAGGAGGAGGAGGAGTTCACATTAACAGTCGACAAGCTTGAGATCGATGACCCCTTGCTGCTCCACATTGAGCCATTGAGAAAACTCACATCTGTCAGAGATCTGTGGGTAGAAGATTGTAGGAATGTGGAGTGTGAGGGAGACGTCAACTCGTGGTTGCTGCAAAACAAAACTTCACTGCAATGTATCAGTCTGGAAAAATATACTGCAAAGTTCCTGCCTTGTAGCCTCCAAGCTCTCTCTTCCCTGCAGAGTTTATCTATTTATGAAGCTTATGAGCTCCAATCGCTGTCGCAGATGCCTTCGTCTCTGCAAACGCTTCAGATATGGGGCTGCAGCGAGATGTTGAAGGAGCGGTGCCTGGAGGACGAAGGTGCTGATTGGCCCAACATTAAACACATCCCTCACGTTGATATTGAGGTGCAGGGAATTTGATAATTACACTAACAGTGCGCAGGATTCATGCACTCGCGTGTTTTTAGACATTTATTTTGGGATTGAGGATGAAGTGTTTGATGTTATGCCCCTGTGAAACTTGTTCGTGGTTTTTTTTTAACTGTATTTAGCTTCAAATTATGTTGCTTTTTTTGAAATTCAAGTTCTCTTGTATGTGGTTTCTTCTGCTGCTTGAAATGGGAAACAATACTTGTTGTTTGGTGTTTTGGGTAAAATTCATCTTTTTAGCTCTTTTTTTTTTATTTTTTTAAAAAAAATGGTTCCTGATGTGACGAGCACTTGCTAGGGTTTTATTTATTTCTGTACCTGTTGTTACTCAATAAAATGTCTGACTCTAATTTTATGTCTGCTTCTTAAATCATGAATTCTATATTTATCAAACTTATAGGTTCGTATATGCTAAGCCACAAGTATTCAGTTTGGGCTATAACCTTGTATCTTTGGTTTGAGGTTAACGAATTTTCTTATGCATATCTCACAACGAATTTTCTTATACATTTTCATGCTGCTCTACATTTCTTACATAGACTTCTCAGAGGAAGGCAGGTTCTCTTTTAGTCGGGCTGTAATTTGATTTTGCATTTGTAATTGGAACAAATATGTAGGTATTTATATCTTTATTAGTTGATAACACAACCACAATATTGTCAGTGAGAAGATGGCAGTTCTTAGTTTAAACTCACTGCATGGGCTCAAGGTGATGATATGCTATCTTTACTTGAATTTGTCTTTCGATTTACTAGCAGTTCCGGGACGAATGGAAAAGTACTATGTTGCTTATAGTTTTAAACTGGAGAAAATTTTAAAGAGCTTTTAAATAATTAGCAAAACCGACCGTTTGCTAATTATTTATAAAATCATTCTCTTTGGCATGAGCCAAAAAGTCGGATTTTGGCAAAAACGAAGCGTCTGACTAGTAGTCGATGCGTTTAATGTATGTCGGGCACTAATTCACTATGAAACGTCGGGACTACTAGTCGTGCATTAAAAACACTAGATTTCGGCAAATCTACGGGACTACTAGTCGGTAGATTTGTCGATAAAGCCATTTGTGCCCAAAATTAGGGCACGACCTCCTCTCCCTCTCTCACTTTCCTCTTAAAATCTACCTCCCCAAACCCATTTTACTCCACTCTCTCCCAATCCTCTCCTAAATAACCCTAACCCCATTCCTCTATTCTCTCAAAATCACTTATTTCTCCCTCAAATTTCTCTCTCTAATTCTCAACAAACTCATTCTCTCCAAACTAGTTCTCTCCTATTATCTTCCCCAAAGTTCGTAGTCCATCCTCTCGGCGTGGGCCAATTTGGATCTTCATCAAGGTATAAACTTCTTAACATTGATAATTTTTCTTTATTAATTAGTTAAAATTGTAGTTTAGAAATAAGCGTATATTTAGAATAATTTTTAATTATGATAAACAATTAGATTTGATTAAATTTTAATAGATTAAAATTTGTGGGATTAAAATTTGATAAATAACTTGAATAACTTGCATATGATAAATGTTAATATTTAGATTCGAATGGCGAATGGAATAAGGTTATTTGCTTATTCAATGGTAAACCGAGTGTTGGAATGAATAATATGCCTATATATGAGGGAGGATCTAGAAAAATGTTCATGTTATCTAGAAATTGCAACCGATGGAATGATGGAGCAAATATCTGAGTTACTAAATTTAATCATGGGGAGTATCCGGTCAAGGTCTTTTATAATTGTCCAGATAAATGAAAAAGAACAATTCTTTGTAGAGATCACCAATGATCAAGAACGAGTGACATGATACAACTTGTGGAAAACCAAATCTCAATCGAGTTGTTCATTGAAAATATTCCAATATCGGTGTTGCCCAAGTTTCATATGCTCTGGAGAGTTCACTTGAATGCTTGACTTAGAAAATAACTAAATTCATTTCATCTCCAAGTGTCTTACACTTAGAAAATGATTCGGGTGCAATGTCAAGTGACGTGTTCCACAATACTTCGGGCCATGGTTCAGTTAATTTACCGGTTGGTTCTATTGTACAAGAGGATGAGGATGCAGATGTATGTGCAGATGATGATAATGAAGATGCCCATGAGGAGGAACGTCTTGATAGTATGCAATGTGCAATTGGAGGAACCGAGGAGGACACCAATTGGATGGATGAATATTGTGTAAACAACGATTATGTTGAGTCTGAAGAACCGTTACCAGAAGAGTTTCAAAATGAGGAGTGGATAAATGCCTCACAAGCTGAGTTCGTTGAGCTTGACACCAATTCGAGCAGTGAGGACTTCACTTTCAAAAAGGAGATCTTTTGAGAATAAGGAAGCTTTGGTTTTCGCTATCGTGAATGGTCAATCAAGAATTGGGCCAAATTCAAGCGGTGAAAACCAATACAACCAACTACCATGTAAGGTGCTACTTCCTGAAAGCTCAAGGAAGTATGCAAGTGCTCAAGGCAGAGAAATTCAAAGTGTCCATGGAAGCTTAATGCGCTATTAGGAAAAATCTAATGGGCAATTTGTGATCTCTAGTTATGCGGACTTCATACTTGTTGCAATCCGATTGTCAATGGCAATCATGAGGTAGCAACTTCATCTTATATATTGAAGCTAATTATGCGAAGTTAGAAGAACTTGATCTTACTCGTGATGAGATAATTACAAGGGTATATGATATGAAAAAATAACTATATCCAAATATAAAGCATATGATGCGGAGGAAGGCATTGACTAGAATCTTTGGAGATTGGGAGAAATCTTACGAATTACTTCCGCAATATCTTGAAGCAATTAAGAGGAAAAATCGGTACGAATATGAAATATTGTCTAAAGCGATGTCGAGAGTGGAGAGAGAGGTTCATGCGAGTATTTTGGGCATTTGGACCCGCTATCAAAGGGTTCTCTTTTTTCGTCCGCTCTTGAGCATTGATGGCACGCATTTATCAGCAAAATATAAAGGTGCTCTTGGTTGCACCGGTGTAGGCGCAAATGGTGGGCTATTTCCATTGGCTTTCGTAGTTGTGGAGGTGGAGGATACATCGGTATGAAGTTGTTCTTTCAATGTATTTACAGATTCATCCCTACTTTTCAAAGTCCTACAATTACTTTTATTTCCGACCGGATGAAAGGAATTCCTGAGCCTTGCAGGGGTTTGGAGCACCACATCATCACCGATATTGCTTGAGGCATATCGGAGACAATTTTAAGAAGGAGAGGTCAATTTACAAAATCTATTGTGGCAAGCTAGGGTGTGCGACCACCTGCTTGATATATGAGCATTGTAGGGAGAAAATAAAATCCCTATCAGTTGAAGCACACAACTGAAGTAGTAGTCGACTACTCTGAAGTAGTAGTCGACTAATCTGGACAGATTCCGAATACGGGTTTGGTTTTAAACCCGGTTCGTTTAGAGTTTATATATAACCCTAAACCTGATTAATTAGGGAGTATTTGAGCACGTTTTGAGCAGCCTTTGTGAGGGTATTGTGCATCTTTTGGGAGGAGATCTTGTGAGAGATTTAAGAGGTTTGTTTTTAGGATTTCTTGGTGAGAACTTGTAATCCTAATTTGTATTCTCTCTTTTCTATTAGTAAAATCCCCTCCTTGCCCGTGGGCGTAGGCGCTTGAACCGTAAATCTCGTGTCTTTACTTGTTTTGCGTATATTTGTGATTGTTTGTGTGGTGGTTTCTCTGGCTCATTTGTCAGCTCCCAACAATTGGTATCCAATTGATTGAAGTGGTGTAGCCGGTTTGAGGTGGTGCTCGGTAATTTTCGAGAAAGCGGGTTTATTAATACAAACGGAGAATGGCGTCTACCGATGAATCGGTCAAAGTGGGAAAATTCGAGATTGAAAAGTTCAATGGGAAGAATGATTTTTCCTATTGGAGGATCTTGGATGAAACTACTTGATTTGCAAAAATTGCACAAGGCTTTGGTGGAAAAGAGAAGCACAAGGATATGTCGATGAGGATTGGGAGGCTGGATCTGGAAATACAGTCGATTATCCTATGCCTTGAAAGGGATGTAGCTTTCTTGGTAGATGGAGAGAAGCGGTCAGCGATGTGTGGTCGAGGTTAAGTACCTTCATGACGAAGAGTCTAACGAACGGATCTATTTAAAATCCAAATTGTATACTTGCAAGATGGAGGAGGGCTCATCAATCCAGAATACATCAACAAGTTTGATAGGATCATATCGGACTTGAAAGACATAGATGTGAAAGTTGTAGATGAGGATGGTCGCTTCTACTACTTCTGCTTGAAGTCTTATGAGAACACGGTGCAAACAACGATGCTTGTAGGAGACAATTTGAAGATGGATGAGACTAGAACGGCACTTCTAGCGGATGACCTGAAGATGCAACCCGGTGACATATGACTTGGTGGTAATAAAGAACACTTGGGATTGTTTGCTAGAGGAAGGAGCAATGGCGAGAAAAGGCAAGGAGGAAAGTCTAGATCTAAATCGAGACCTCTTGGGAAAATCGTGTTGATTTATATATTCTCAAGATTATATTTTGATGATAACAATATATGTTCTATATATATATATGTTTTGTGTGGTATAACTTGTTGATGCAGATATCATATATATCAAATTTGGACTCAAGGCATTATGGAGTATTGAAGATGAAAAGCAAGATGAAATACAAAGAACAATGTAATTTTTCTCTTCTTTACTTAGAATATATTGTACAAGCCTTGATCACACACACACATGCATATTTAGAACACACTAACACATGCTTAGTGTGTTGGTTAATTATAGAAATCCCCTATATTAACCATTAGATTTTTTAAAGTTTAAAACAATTCATTTATAAACTTTTTAAGTCCAGAGTAGTCGACCAATTCAAACTATAGTCGACTAATTACTTAACTTAATGAATATATAAGTTTACGTAAGTTTACAGTTAATTAGACCAATGCTATTAATAGTCGACTAATGAAAACTTAAACAATTTTCGAGAATCGTAAGTTTGATTAGTCGACTCTGTGCATATATAGTCGACTACCCGTTAAAACATACACCCGGACTTTCGTCATTATAGATTAGTCGACTAATAAAAATAGTAGTCGACTACTAATGCTTGAATTGCATTTACAGAATCTGTGTAAACACAGATTAGTCGACTAATCTTATATAGTAGTCGACTATAATACAGTTTTATGACTGTTCAGAATTTGAATCTTTAAACGTTTTTTAACAGTTTTTCTTTGTTTTGAATGGGTGTCTTTCAAGACATATAAATAGTAAAAACTGCAGAAAAAGACCCACGAAATTCTCATATACATCAACTTGGATTTTTGAAAAGAAAAGGGTGTGTTCAAAGATTCAAAAAGCAAAAGCATTCTTGACATTCAAAAGAAAAATATTTTTGAGATTAAAGAAATTCCTAAGCCACTACATATCATCTACACATCAAGGCTTATAGGATCTTGTCGTTGTTGTTTTCAAAGGAGATTCGGTGTGAAATTGTGAATCTCGAGTTTGAGATTGTTGCAATTTGCATGGTCTTGCAAATTGGTCAGTTTGATTCTTTGATTTTGTAAGGGTATTTCAAAATCATAGTGGAAACTCTCAGCGGGATTTGCTTGGGAATTGGATGTACAGGGGAGGTGGAACCATATAAATATATATCTGTGTTCGCGATTGTGAATTTTACGTATTTGTGCTATCTTTTGCAATTTATAATCTATCTTGCATAAAATTTTATAAAATACTATTCACCCCCTCTGTGTTTCATTGAGTTAGATCAACGATCCTACATTTGGTATCGAGCAAGGTGAAAGATGGCATCTACTTACGTCGAAATTCACAATTCAAAGAAGGTCATTCAACAAATCGTCCACCAATGTTTGATGGACTCAACTACAACTATTGGAAGTGCGAATGAAAATCTATCTTCAATCAATTGGATACGAACTTTGGAACATTGTAGAGACAAGATATGAGAAGCCAACTACTCCGTTTTGAGAATGGACTGATACAAAGGAACAATGCAAATTTGGACTCCAAAGCAATGAATGCTTTATTTTGTGCACTTGATCGAAATGAGTTTAACCGAGTGTCAACAACAAAATCGCATATGATATTTGGCACACACTCGAGGTAACACATGAAGGTACAAATAAAGTAAAAGAGTCTAAAATTTGTTCTTGTCCACGAGTTTGAATTGTTCGGATGAAAGATGAGACAATTGGAGATATGTTCACAAGATTTGAGATATCACTAATACTCTAATTGGACTTGGAAAACCTATACACAAGTGGAAATGGTGCGAAAAATTCTTACTCACTTACTCCAAAATGGGAAAAATTACAGCGATAGAAGAAGCAAATGATTTATCAACATTGTCGTGGAGAATTTAATTGGAAATTTAATGGCATCTGAAGTTCAAATCGAAGATAGAAAGAATGAAGATGAAACGAAAAACAAGAAAGTTCTTGCATTCAACATCACATCGATAAGGAAGATTCAGATAATGAAGATGAAGAAATGAGCATGTTTACGCGCAAATTTGAAAATTTATAAAACAAGGTAAGTTTAAATCTAAATTTTCAAATTCAAATAACTCACTGTTTGTTTCAAGTGTAACAAAGAGTCATATGAAGAAAGATTGTCCTTTATTGAAGAACAAGCAAAAGTCAAATCATTTCAATAATTTCAACACTACTCAAAATAACAAAAAGAAAGGCAATGGCGACAACTTGGGATGGCAGTGATGATTCTTCATCCGATGAAGAAAATGAAGAAAATGAAAGTGCTCATATGTGTTTCATGGCCCAAGATGAGGTAAATGATAATGATGATCTTTTAGATGCATTTAATGAATTATATGAAACTTTTGTAAGATTGAAAGTCTCACATAATTTTCTTAAAATGAAAATAAGAGATTATTAGAGGAAATTTCTGATTTAAATTCTTCTTATGTTAATTCACTAGAAATTAAATTAAAAGAAGAAAATGAAAATTTACTCAAAGAAAATTATTTTTAACTAATGAAAATTTGTATCTAAAATCAGAATGTAATAATTTAAAGACTCAATTAGTATTTTAGATAAAGATATTTCTTTGATTAAATCAAAATATGATGACATATATTTAAATGTTAGTAAGTTTAATAAAGGTAAAGAAAATTTAAAACTTTACTTTCTTATCAAAAAGAAACTCAAAAGACAAAAGGATTGGGTTTTCAAGTTGAAAAAGATATTCATAAGAAAACCACTTTTGTAAAATCATCTTCATTAGTATATAAACAAAATGTTAAAAATAATATTTTAAATAAAAGAAAACCAAAATATTTATCTATTTGGGTTCCTAAAGTTTTAAATTATAATAAGAAAAAGTCTTATATTTTTAGCTTTATTAAAGATATTTGCTTATCATCTAATTACATAGGAAAATCAAACTCTTCATGGGTTTGGTTTCCTAAAGACTAATTTTAAGGACCCAATGTAAAATGGGTACCAAGATTATAAATATTTATCTTTTCGGTACCAAAGAAAGATAGATAAATTTTAGATAGTGGTTGTTCAAAACATATGACAGGGAACATTCAATTATTGTCATCAATTCAAGACAAAGATGGTGGTACAGTCACCTTTGGAGACAATAACAAAGGAAAGGTGATTGGTATTGGCACCGTTGGTAATTCTAATAAACCTATTATTAATAATGTTTTATTAGTCGAAGGTCTTAAACATAATCTGGTATAAGTCAACTATGTGATAAAGGTTTTAAAGTTGTCTTGAAAAAGATTCTTGCTTAATTTATGATCGATTGGTCTACAATTTTATATAAAGGTCATAGAAAGAATAATATATATGTTTTATCTTTAAATAATATTTCAAATGAACACTGTCTTATTGCATCTTCAAATGATTCTATATTATGGCATAAACGTTTTGGTCATGTTAATTTTAAACATATTTCTAAAATTTCTAAATATGATTTAGTAAATGGTTTACCTAAGCTTTCTTATAAAAATAATTTTTGTGATGCATGTCAACAAGGTAAAATGCATAAATCTTCTTTTAAATCTAAAATATTATTTCTACTAGTAAACCACTTGAATTACTTCATATTGATCTTTTTGGTCCTTCTAGGATAGCTCTTTAAATGGAAGTAAATATGCATTTGTAATTGTTGATGATTTTTCAAGATTTACTTGGGTAATATTTCTTAAAAATAAAAATGATGCTTTTAATGAGTTTTCTATATTTTGTAAAAGAATTCAAAATCAAAAATCTCTTTCTATAGTTACTATCGTAGTGATCATGGAGGAGAATTTGAAAATGAACTTTTGCAAATTTTGTGATAAAAATGGTATTTCACATACATTTTCTTTTCTAGAAACTCCACAAAATGGAGTTGTAGAAAGAAAGAATAGGACATTACAAGAATGTGCTAGAACAATGTTATGTGATAGTAATTTACCAAAATATTTTTGAAGGCTATCTCAACGACATGCTATGTTTTAAATAGAGTTTTATTAAGACCTATTTTAAACAAAACATCATATGAATTATTTTATAATAAAATTCCTAAAGTTTCATATTTTAAAGTTTTTGGTTGTAAGTGTTTTATATTAAATACAAAAGATAATTTAGATAAATTTGATTCTAAATCGATGAAGGAATTTTTGTCGGATATTCTAATCATAGTAAAGCATATAGAATATATAATAAAAGAACCTTAGTCATTGAAGAATCTATGCATGTTTCTTTTGATGAAAATTTTATAAAACACCTTCTATTTTAAATAATGATGATGATTTAATTGATACTATTAATGATACTCCTATGTTAGATATTTCAAAAGATGAAAATTTACAAAATGAATTACCAAAGAGTTTTGTAGAAGTTAAAAATCATCCACATGATTTGATTATTGGAAATATATCGATAAAGTATCTACTAGATCTCATTTTAATTTAATAGTTCATGTTGCATTTGTTTCAAGTAGAACCTAAAAATGTTAAAGAAGCTTTACTTGATAATTTTTGGATAGAAGCTATGCAAGATGAATTAAATCAATTTATAAGAAATAATGTTTGGGATCTTGTACCTAGACCACAAAATAAATCCATTATAGGAACAAAATGGATTTTTAGGAATAAATTAGATGAATGGACAAGTTGTTAGAAATAAAGCTAGATTAGTTGCACAAGGTTATAATCAAGAAGAATTGATTATGATGAAACTTATGCTCTGTTGCCGCTTTAGAATCTATTAGAATTTTACTTGCATTTGCATGCTTTATGAATTTTAAACTTTATCAAATGGATGTTAAAAGTGCATTTTAAATGGTTTTATTAAAGAAGAAGTTTTTGTAGAACAACCTCCGGTTTTGAACATGAAAAATTTTCGATCATGTTTATAAACTTAAAAGGCTTTATATGGTCTTAAACAAGCACCTCGTGCATGGTATGATAGATTAAAATCTTTTCTTTTAACATGGTTTTGAAATTGGAAAAGTTGATTCTACTTTATTTATTAAGAAAATAAATAAAGATATATTATTAATACAAATATATGTAGATGATATAATATTTGGTTCTACTAACAATGATCTTTGTCAAGAGTTTGCTAAGACTATGTAGGAAGAATTTGAAATGAGTCACATGGGTGAACTAAACTTCTTTCTTGGACTTCAAATCAAACAAATGAAGGAAGGAATTTTTATCAATCAAAATAAATATGCAAAAGAACTACTTAAACGTTTTGGGATGGACAATACAACTAGCAAACCAACACCAATGAGTACTACAACATCACTTGACAAAGATGAAAGTGGTAAGAATGTTGATCAAAAGCTATATCGAGGTATGATTGGATCACTTCACATTACAGACTAGTAGACCGATATTATGTTTAGTGTTTGTTTATGTGCTAGATTTCAATCTAATCCTAAAGAATCACATCTTAAAGCTGTTAAAAGAATTTTTATATCTTAAAGGTACTTGATTTTGGTTTATTTTATCCAAAGAATAGCACATTTGATTTATTATCATATAGTGATCTGATTTTCTTCGGATGTAAATCGATAGAAAAGTACAAGTGGTACATGTCATTTTTAGGACATTCACTTGTATCATGGTTTAGTAAAAGCAAAATTGGTATCATTATCAACAAGCGAGAATACATTCTTTGCTAGTTTAGCATGTGCACAAATTTTATGGATGAAACAAACACTATCGATTATGGCATAGTTTGTTCCACATCTTCTATAATGTGTGACAATTCTAGTGCAATTAATTTATCTAAAAATCCCATTCAACACTCACATACAAAACATATTGATATTAGACATCATTTCTTCGTGATCATGTTCTTAAGGGAGATATTATATTAGAATTTATATCTACTAATAAACAAATAGCGTGATATTTTAACGAAACCTTTAAAAGAAGATATTTATGTTAAATTAAGAAGAGAATTAGGTATATGTTCAATTCTGATTTAAATTAATTATTAAATAAGTACATATGTTTATTAGTCGACTAACAACTTCACTAGTTGACTACATGCACAATCATTCATATAATTTTTATTCTCTCAATATCTTATTAGTTGACTATATATTCAGATTAGTCGACTACTAGCTTTCAAAACGAAACATATATTACGTTAGATGCAGTTAGTCGACTACACCTCAGTTAGTAGACTACTCGGCTTCTTTAAAATATTGTTATTGGATCCTTTCTTTTAACCCAAACCCACTATCCAATAACATAAGTTACTTTAGATCTCAACCATACATCCAACCATATTTAATCCTAGCCCTAGATTTATTTTCTTATGATTTAAATCTCAACCTTTCATTCAATTTTAACTTTTAATCCAAGCCCTTCATTTAATTTTAACCCTAACAAAACTACTCCCACTTATTCTCCCGTTCCCACTCTTCTAAAAACCGAGATCTCAGTTAGGGTATTCTCTCCTCAACTTAGGGCATCATCCAACTCCATTTCCTCCTTCAAATCTTCAATTTTTCTTCACTTTTACCAGTTCCAGGCATCATTAGTCGACTACTAGAGAATTTAGTCGACTACTCAGACCCGACAGTCATTTTTTTTAAGTGTCTTGATCAATTTCATCTCTTGGTAAGTCTTCTCCAACATCTTCTTCCTTTCAATTATGTCTAGATCAAAGCGTTCGCCTCGAACCTTCTCCACGTAGAAGATTACACTATTTATCTTAAAGATCCTAGTCTTTTAGATACTTTTAAGAAATGCAATCTTATGATATACTTCGGTCGATTTATTAAATATGAAGATTTTGCACTTCATAATTTACAAGGATATTTTGCTAATGTTGGATTAGCTCAACTTTTTCTTAGAAAATCAACAACCATATTATCCACTTCTTGTCAAACTTTTTATACAAATCTCACTCATAAAAACTTGATGATGGAGAACGTCAAATAGACACTCTAGTTAAAGGAAAAGAAATTTCCTTTTCTCCTGACTTCTAGGAAAAATATTGAAAATTCTAATAGAGGAATTAGTCTTGAAGATGTTTTCATGGATGATGAAGATATCATGCAAAACTTAATTTTCCTACAGGTCAAGGAGGAATTTTGAATCACTCTCAAAACTTGACCCTTCCTCGTTTTATTACTCGAATTTTAGCTTATAATTTGTTTCCAAAATCGAGCTTTCATTTCATTTCTTTGAAATTGGCTAAAGCCCTATATGCTATTATGGCTAATATTCAAGTCAATTGGGTGAAGTTTATTTCAAAATTTTATTCACATTCCTTATAGAGGATTTCTACCTTTTGGAGCCTTTTGACTACCATTTTCAAAGCTTTTAGATTTAGATTTAGCAAACATTCATCCTTCGATCGAGTTGAGTTCTTTGATTCTAATGCCCTAACTAGGATGAAAATACCCAATTTCGAACTTCGAACAACAACAAACGAAGATGAACCTGCCCAAACTCACACTCAAGATATTCCTCGGTCTTCACAACAAGGTGAACCTTCTTCGACCATATTCCACCATCGATTGCTGAACCACCATCACGCTTTGGATGCACAATACAACACCTTATCGGCTCGCATCCCGAACTTAGAAGCGAGTCAAAACATGATCTTCGATCAAAACATCAACATTATGAACAACCAACGTGAAATGGAGAACCAACAAATGATGATCATTATGTTTGAAGACTTCGAGAAAACTTGAGTCAACCTTTCCGGGACCTCTTGACACTTAGGATTATGTTATTTAGATTAACTAGATTTCCTTAGCTTAATGTTTGAAGACTATGTGTTTTAACACTATGTGTTTATTACTATGTGTATGTTTAAAGACTATGTGTTTTATATGTTTGCATTTATATTATAGACATGCATGTTTCTATTAAGTTAGTAAGTATTTGTTTGTTTTATAACCCGAGATTATCCGATGGAGGTTATCAACATTTTGATTTTCATGGCAAGTCTTTGCTTACCTATTTGGATGGGTGAAGTCTTGGACTATATTCATATCTGGATGATCTATTTGTAGTTTTAGCTCATCTTGATGAAATATTCAATTGCCTATCTTATATGTTTCCTTCTTTTGTTGATAACAAAGGGGAGTAAAATCGTGTTATTATATGCTTATATACAAGATGCTTCTATCTGGGGGTAATTTTAAGTTAATTTTATATTATTGATTGTTATCATCAAAAGGGGAGAATGTTGATTTATATATTCTCAAGATTATATTTTGATGATAACAATATATGTTCTATATATATATATATGTTTTGTGTGGTATAACTTGTTGATGCAGATATCATATATATCAAATTTGGACTCAAGGCATTATGGAGTATTGAAGATGAAAAGCAAGATGAAATACAAAGAACAATGTAATTTTCTCTTCTTTACTTAGAATATATTGTACAAGCCTTGATCACACACACACATGCATATTTAGAACACACTAACACATGCTTAGTGTGTTGGTTAATTATAGAAATCCCTATATTAACCATTAGATTTTTAAAGTTTAAAACAATTCATTTATAAACTTTTAAGTCCGAGTAGTCGACCAATTCAAACTATAGTCGACTAATTACTTAACTTAATGAATATATAAGTTTACGTAAGTTTACAGTTAATTAGACCAATGCTATTAATAGTCACTAATGAAAACTTAAACAATTTTCGAATCAGTAAGTTTACTGATTAGTCGACTCTTGTGCATATATCGACTACCCAGTTAAAACATACACCCGGACTTTCGTCATTGCTGATTAGTCGACTAATAAAAATAGTAGTCGACTACTAATGCTTGAATTTCTGAGAATGCGTGTAAACCGATTAGTCGACTAATCTTATATAGTAGTCGCTATAATCGATTTTATGACGTTGAAATTTGAATCTTTAAACGTTTTACAGCTTTTCTTTGTTTTTGAATGGGTGTCTTTCAAGACATATAAATAGTAAAGCTGAGAAAAAGACCACGAAATTCTCATATACATCAACTTGGATTTTTGAAAAGAAAGGGTGTGTTCAAAGATTCAAAAGCAAAAGCTGTTCTTGACATTCAAAAGAAAAATATTTTTGAGATTAAAGAAATTCCTAAGCCACTCACATATCATCTACACATCAAGGCTTATAGGATCTTGTGCGTTGTTGTTTTCAAAGGAGATTCTCGGTGTGAGAATTGTGAATCTCGAGTTTGAGATTGTTGCAATTTGCATGGTCTTGCAAATTGGTCGGTTGATTCTTTGATTTTGTAAGGGTATTTCAAAATCATAGTGGAAACTCTCAGCGTTTGCTTGGGGTGAATGTACAGGGAGGTGGAACCGATATAAATATCCGTGTTTGATTGTGAATTTTACGTATTTGTGCTATCTTTTGCAATTTATAATCTATCTTGCATAAAATTTTATAAAACACTATTCACCTCTAGTGTTTCATTGAGTTAGATCAACGATCCTACAAATCGTGTTTCAAATGCGGTGAAGTTGGGCATTTCAAGGTCATTTGTCCAAATAAGAGAGTAGGTGGAAAGAACAACAACAACAACTGAAGAAAGAGGGCAAGGAAGAGGCGACTCGTTCGAGAGGAAGGGGCGATAAGGAGTGCTATGTCGTCATGGGTGGCGAGGATATCTCAGGAAGTGGATACTTGATTAAGTTTGCTCTTACCACATGTGTCCAAATAGGAAGTGGTTTACTACCTACGAGAGGCATTGATGGTGGAACCGTATTGATGGGGAACAACCATGCTTGTAAAGCGGTGGGGCTAGGTAATATCAAAATCAAGATGCATGATGGAGTGGTTCGAACCTTGGCGGATGTGAGACATGTTCAGACTTGCGGAAGAATCTTATCTCGGTTGGTGCATTGGACTCCGGCGGTTGCAAAATTGTTACTGGAGAAGCGAGTGAAGAAGGTTGTTCGGGTTCCCTTGTAGTGATGAAGGGTGTTCGTCCACGGTAATTTATATACTCTCTCGAATGCAGCGGTGGCGGAGATCAGGGTTAGGCTGAAGGAAGTGGTGGAGACCCATGTGAGCACACACGGTTATGGCATGGCGTCTTGGGCATATGTCGAAAGGGTCTAGTTCGCTTGGTAAAGAGGGTCTGAAGAATCAGAAGGAACCTAGCATGGATTTTCGAGGATTGTGTGTATGGAAAGTCACCGAGGTTGATTCCGAGAAGCAAGTCACAGCAGAGGGATACTAGATTATGTGCACAGGATGTTTGGGGTCGTGGACCACTTCTAAGGGTGGTTCCATATATTATGTCTCGTTCATAGATGACTATTCGAGGTATGCTTGGATTTACTACGAAGCATAAGAATGAGGTGAGACATTCAAGAAGTGGAAAATGGTTGAGAACAAGGCGGGAAGAAATTGAAGACACTAAGATCCGATAGCGATGCAGTATACGGATGGTGCTTTCAAGGAGTTCGTGATCGAGGGATTGTTCGACCTTTGGGCCGATCAGTCAACACCGGCGAGATGGGGTCATAGAGAGCCCGAACGAACATTGCGGGAAAAGCAATGAGTATCGCGATCATATTTGGATTGGGCAAGCGAATGGTGGGGCGGCGGTGGCTCTGACTTTACATTGTGAACCGTTCACCACATTCGACATTGGATGGTGATACACCTATAGGGTGTGGTCGAGGAACATCAGATTATGATAGGCTCGAATTTTCGGATGTACCGCCTACTATCCGTCCAGCGAGGAAAGCTTGGCGAGGGCGAAAGCAATATTCTTGGGATATGCGAGAAGAGTAAGGCTATCGCCTTTGGTGTCGGAAAGATTCGAAGTTCGATCAGCGGGGATGTTACCTTTGATGAGAAATCCATGATTGCTAGGGCGTCCAAGGATGATGGTGTTAGGGCGATGAGGCTTCTAAGTCTCGGGTTATTGAAAAACCTAAAGACCAACCAGGGTTCTAGTCGTGTTCAAGTGGGAAGTCGTGGAGATGTTGAGTGTGAGGGAGACGTCAACTCATGGTTGTTGCAAAACAAAACTTCGCTGCAATCTATCAATATGGATAAATATACTGCAAAGTTCCTGCCTTGTACCCTCCAAGCTCTCTTCCTGAGGAGGTTATCTATTACTGGAGCTTATGAGCTCAACCGCTGCCGCAGATGCCTTCATCTCTGGGAAGGCTTCTGATCAGGGGCTGCAGCGAGACGTTGAAGGAGCGGTGCCTGGAGGACGAAGGTGCTGATTGGCCCAAGATAAAACACATCCCTCACGTTGATATTGACCGAATTGCCATCTAATCTTTCACCGCGTCTTAAGTACGTACCTACCTCTCTTCAAACTCTATACTCTTCCAATTCTTCCATTAATTAATCCTTAAGAAATTGATAATTACACTAACAGTGTGCAGGATTCAAGCACTCGTGTTTTCGACATTTATTTTGGGATTGAGGATGAAGTGTTTAATGGTATGCCGCTATGAAACTTGTTCGTGTTTTTTACTGTATTTAGCTTCAGATTATGTTGCTTTTTATGAAATTCAAGTTCTCTTGCATGTGGAAATGGTTTTCTTCTGCTGCTTGAAATAGGAAACAAGACTTGTTGTTTGGTGTTTTGGGTAAAATTCATCTTTTTAGCTCTTTTTTTTTTTTTTTTTAAAAAACGGTTCCTGATGTGATGAGCGCTTGCTATGGTTTTATTTATTTCTGTAGCTGTTGTTACTCTATAAAATGTCTGACCCTAATTTTATGTCTGGTTCTTAATTCATGAATTGATATTTATCAAACTTATAGTTTCAGACATGCTAAGCCACAAGTATTCAGTTTGGGCTATAACCCTGTATCTTTGGTTTGAAGTTAAATTTGCAGTGTACACAAGTATAAAATGTATAATAAGAGATAAGAGGAATGAAAATTTCAAATTTTGGAAAAAAAGGAGTAGGCCAATCAAGGTAATCTATAGGAAGGACAAGGATAGCATAACATTTTGAAACAAAAGTTCTTTGGAAGCAATGGACATAAAAGCTGGTTAAATGTTGGTCCATCACAAGTGCAAAATTTATAACGAGAGTTAAGAAGAACAACAAAACTCAAGATCACCGATAAAAAAACGAATGGCACAGACCATCAGCTAAAATAAATTTATCTTTCATTCAACAAATTCCAGTAGGGAAATTGGCATGTACAAAAAATCAGCATCACAATAAAATGGTTTTTTCACAATAAAAAATCAGCATCACAATAAAATGGCTGACATGTCAAGACACATAAAATTGGAACTTCAAGAAAGTATTGTTTATTTGTATTTAACATCAATTGGCATAAGACAAGAATATCCTCAGTTGTGGATTTTGACTAATCATACATGCAGTATCATGGAGTCTCCAAACTGCTGACATGTCAAGAAACAAAAATTTGGAACCTCAAGGAGTAATAATAATTTGTATTTGGAATCAATTGGCATAAGACGAGGATGTCCTCAGTTGTGGATAATTGACGATTCATCCCTGCAGTATCATATAGAAGGTATAAATTCCTTAGATACTTAATGAGGCAAAATGGCTTCTAGAGTTCCATTTTCAAGAGAGAGAGTTGGAGATAAAGCAAACCAGTCAAAACCTTGTCTTATAAGAAGAAATCCTAACTGCTTAGACTTAGAAGAATCCTAACTGTATGTTATTTTCAAGAGAGAGTTGATTGCTACAGTGTTGTCTTATAAGAAGAAATCCTAACCAGTCAAAACTTAATTAGGATTCTTCTAAGACAACACTGTAGCCAAGTTTTCTCACTTTCAGTTGTAACCTACATATACACCTAACTGTATGTTATTTTCTAGAGTTCACATTGTAGAGTTGATATTCTTTGAAGATTTTGCTGTGAAGTGCTTGATTGAGGCGGGAACCAAAAACTCTACTTCCTTTATTGTTGCACCTATTTTCCCCATCTAACCCTAAAATCTCTAATTCTGTCCCTTTTAATTGATATAAAAGCCAAAGGAATTTGCCAATGTAACATCTACCAGAGCTTATATTTGCTCGCAATTAATTGCTACAATGATGCTTCAGTACGATTGCTACAGTGTTGCTTAGTTACGGTTATAGTGATGGTGTAAATGAATACTACTATCGCACCACTTGTTCTCGAAAAGTTGATGATTGTCATTGCTTGAACTGCTACAAACTTCGGCCGCTACAACGAAATTCGAAAAAGATTGCCTTTTATAAGGCTTACAATGAAAATCAAGAATTACAACTTTAACCCTAAACAAACACGAGGATCTCTATTTTACGGGTCCCGCTATGGGATTCTTTGCCTGCGTCGGGATGTATTCCGTGGACCACCGCACGATTCCTTTCCCAAGTGTTGATCGAATGAGATTCGATCGATCTAGATCTAAAAATCCCTCCTTTTACGTGGGAATTCTTAGATCGATCGATCCGAGATCTAAACGAATCTCGAGATTAATTCGCCAAGGAACTAATCACGTAGTGAACGATCGCCAAGCTTAACTCGTTATTCTTCGATCAAGGCCGCTTGATCCAAAGGATGGTTTGTCGTTGTAGATCCGATCTCAAAACTTTGGATCTCGAAGTCGCAAATCTCCCCGCAAGTCTAGATCTTGATCTCCTCTCCCTTGGAAATTCTCTAACTCTAGGCACACACAAGAGTTCGCGCTATCTCCTCTGCTTATCTCTCGAAATGAAACCCTAGCCGCCCAATATATAGGGCAGCAGCGATGCGGTAAATCTGCGTAAAGCCTGCTGCTTCTTGGTGTCTCGCCTGTGCCGAGATTACTGGTGTCTCGCCGCGAGACATCTGAAGTGTCTCTACGAAGCGAGACACCGTGAGGTGTCTCGCCAGCGAGATTTATGGGTGTCTCGCCTTCGAGACATGCGGGTGTTCTCGCCACAGACCCTTCGGTGTCTCTACCGAAGCGAGACACCTATGGGTGTTCGCTGGGCGACATTCTCAGTGTCTCGCCGGCGAGACATTTGGCAGGTGTTCGCTGCCGGAGACACCACTGGTGTTCCGCTCGCGAGACACCTTCGGGTGTTCTGGCCGAAGCAGACGGGGTGTCTGGCGGCGACACCTGGTGTCTGCTTGACCGAAGCTGCGCGGGCTTCTCTCGGCCGGTTTTCCGAGCTTAATTTGAGGCTTCAGTTGGGTTTATCCTTCACTGCACTCATGGCGCATCGGGCCACCAAGGTTCCGGAATCACCGACACCGTAGAGAGAGCTCTTTTCGTGGCCTGGCGCCGCCGGACTGAAGCGCCGCCCCTTGACTCGCTCGCTAACCCGCTAGCGGACCGCCAAAACTCGCGAGGGCGCCTTGAGGAGAGCGCTTATGCCGCTGCTCACTTGTTGTGTCGCAACGATTTGCCATTACTTCATCTGATGACTTGTCGATTATTCTCGCCATCACGAAGCTACGTCGGACTTATAGGCAATTTTCAACGCTTACAGATACCCTCCAAAGCGCGGCCTCGCCTTTATAGAAGAAGCCGAAATACTTTGATGTGATAGGCCCGCACCTTCCGGTGTAATAGGACCAAAACGGCTTCAAATCTTGATCTCTCCGATTCTTCGTGACTATCCGTGCTTTGTAGGATAACTAAAAGTGTCGCGGTCGCTTTATTGTCCGACCCTGCCGAAATCTTGACTCGATGGCCGATGAATGAATTTTCTTATTTTAGCTCGGATCGTGAGTTGTCGCCGAATCGTTCATCCAATTCCGCGGAGACTTAGCTTTGAATCGCTGAAATCTCCACCGCATGGCTTGGCATAAGACTAACCCCGGGGAGGATATTGAGGATTCATACTTTGATTGGTGAACTCTATCGTGATGCTCGCAGATCAACTACGAGGGATTTTCTCGAGATGTGACGCGTTGTCCGGATCAAAATTTTCTTCTTGGAATTCAACCTCCAATTGGCGATTTTCATCACACCGCCGAACCTGGAAGCAATTGGGATTGTCGAAGTTATCCTTAAGAATATAAAACTATTCTCCGTGAACTTCTCGACAAAATAGGAAATAGTTTAGACTCTCGATACCTAGTTGGAGTATCGCGATGGGAGGATCCTACTCCTTGTTGGAATAGACTTAGGTTATCCTCCGTGAACTTTCCAATAAATTAGGGAACAGCTTATACTCATGTTCCTTATCGAGTATTCGTGGGTTCGACCATCATGGGATTTCATCGATCCGGCCGAGAGGGAACCCTTCATGGGTTGCCTTCATTGTCCCCGACGCTTGATCCGTTGGTCGTGGTTGGAATTGTATACTATTAGTGCCTCAATGGGAGTTTTTCTCATGGGGACCGATTTAAGGTCTCCTTTGAGGAGGTGCCTCATGATGGCTCTGCCACGAAATGAAAGAAGCTTCTGCATGGTTCGCTCAGGACCCTATACTCTCCTGTGGGAGATCCGATGAACCCACTGTAGGAGTAATGATTGACCCTTGTGTACATCCCTTGACTCCATGCATCTAGGTTGACATATCCCATTTCTGGTGCAATGAGGTCGTCTCTATGATAGCCCACCGAAACACTTGAGTCTCTATCCCGCTTAATTGGGGACTAGTCTTGTTAGCTAGTTCATCCTCAATTTGGTGGTCTTGATGAATTCTTTTTTGTTGGTAAGATGTTCCTCCAAAGCTAGGTATAGCTGGTTACTACTTCAAAGGGCTCGCCGAGGGACCAACTCGGAAGTCGGTAAGGCCGGCAGAGTTCCATTGTTGTTGTGACTTGCGATCCGTCATTTTCATTGTCACAAAGATTCATAGGATTCTTGGCAAACCCCTTCAACGGATTTGATTTGCCTTTACCGACACCGCTTGAACCGCTAGCATGCGGATTATCGAATCCCGCTCAAGATGTGACGCTAGCTAAAAGAATGAAACTCTTTAGACTTGGTGCTATGACTTTGAATACATAGACTTTGTCACTTTTCACGGTAAAGACTAACCGGCGCCGTGTTAGGCGGTGACTTTGGGGTTATTACCAACCCTCTTCAACGGATTTGATTGGCCTTTACCGATCACCGCTTGAACCGCTAGCATGCGGATTATTCGATCCGCTCCGCATACGACGTTGTGCTAAAAGAATGAGACTCTCTTAGACTTAATGCTACGATGTTGAATACGTAGGCTTCGCTCTTTACGCAAGAGACCACCCTAAGAACGCCGTGGTAGGCTGGCTTTATCCCTTCTTAGGCTTCGATAAAATACCCCAAGATGAATCTTGGTGTCTTTTGACCTGAGAGCTTAATCGAACCGGATCGAATCGGTGAATGGAATTGATTGTGGGAAAGGAAGAATTTTATATTCTCGCTTCCGATGTCGGAGAGGAAGGATTTTATATCCTCGTCTCCAAGTGCCGGAAAGAAAGAATTTTATATTCTATTTCCGTGTCTCCTTTGTCCGGGTAGTAACCCCAAGTGAACATAAGAAAAGAAGGATTTTATATCCTGCTTTCTTAGTCTTGGAGAGGAAGAATTTTATATTCTATCTCCTGAAGATGGAGAGGAAAGGATTTTATATCCTCGCTTCTAAGTGTTGGAAAGAAAGAATTTTATATTCTATTTCCGGTGTCTCTTTTGTCTGGTCGAGACGAACCCCAAGTGAACATAAGAAAAGAAGGATTTTATATCCTGCTTTCTTAGTCTTGGAGAGGAAGAATTTTATATTCTATCTCCCAAGATGGAGAGGAAGGATTTTATATCCTATCTCCAAGAAAGGAAACTAAAAGTGGGATCTCCACTTCGAGAATCTCTTAAGATGAAACTAAGAGTGGGATCTCCACTCCGAGAATCGAAGAGATACAGTAGTTTTCACTTTTATAGGATTCGCCACCGATCCAAGGTCTCATTATCGAGATGTTCCAATTTTAGTACTACCATGGGAGGGCGGATGAAATGGAAATGATGGAGGCTTTCTGCTCATCGAAGTGATCTCCAATTTGAAAGTGGACCTCTTGTTCATTGAAAGGAATCAAGAGGAGATTTTGATAGAGGATCAAAGATTTGTGGACTTGCTTATTGAAAGAAGTCAGGGGGAATTTTGCCGGTGGAGGACCGAGAATTGTGGACCCACCGCCAATGAGTTTGATCGGAGGAAATCGAGGAAAGGATTAGGTTATCTCCGAGGAAAATATTTCCAAGAACTTCCTCCAAACGGGTTATCCCGAAGGTACTAAGGATAGTACTTCTTCAGAACTTCCCATTGATCTAAGATAATTGCCTACCTTCCTCGGGTGATAAGGCATGCCATTGGAATAGACCGCTTTCAATCACAAACGGCCCTTCCCATTTGGGTTCAAACTTACCCTTCCTCTCGAGTCGAGAATTATTACCGTCAGCAAATGGAGGACCAAGTCTCCTCCTTGAAGCTCCTTTGTCGGACTTCTTGTTGAAGGCCCCGGACATCCTTGCTTGGTAAAACTCAATGTGCCGTTGAGCTTCCAAGCTTTCATCTAGCATCTCGAAGTTCTTCGAGGCTTTTGATGTAGCTCCTCCTGCCGTCATCTCGGCTGTGAGCAATGCGGAGGATGGAATCGAACTTCAAGGGCGGACCGCTCACACCCATATACCGTAGAGTACGGGTAGTCCCAGCCGGTGCGACCGTCGATGACACGCCCGTGAGTGCTTCTCCGAAGTTTATCATCCCGCCGTTTGTTATTTTTCACCGCCTTCTTGAGAATTTTAATGATCGTTTTGTTGAAGGCCTCCGCCAATCCGGCTGTGCCGGATTGTACGCAGCTGAGGAGACGCCCGATCTTGAATTTCTCGAAAACCGAATGAAGGCATTGCTAATGAACCGGGACCGCTATCATGTAATGATCCGCCTTGGTACACCGTGGTCGATAGATGACGGGTGCTTGATGAACCGAATTACATTGCGGCTTTACCTCCTTGAGGGGAATCGCCTACCCACTTGGAGAATAATCGGTGATCGCCGGATAAACCGATCACCTTTGGCCGATGAGAAAGATTGGGCCTACCACATCCATGCCCCATGTCTCAAATGGCCAAGATGTAGCCGACGGGTGAAGTTGCTCCGAGGTTGATGCGATAGTTCGCGGTATTTGGCACGCCACGACACTTCCGGCATATACGCATCGCATCATTGACCATAGTAGGCCAAGAGTACCCCATCCTCCCGATCCCATCATAGAGTTTGGGACTGGCCGACGCACCGCATTCTCCTCCGTGTGCTTTGGAGAACTTCCTCGCCTCTTTGTTTGAAAGGCACCGAGTAGCAAAACCGCTATACCCACGATAGAGCGCCGGGTTTCCATATTGTAGAAGAACCTTGCCTTTCACGGACTGATTCACGCCTTCATATCTTCGGGCAGATGCCGCAAGACGAGTCAATAAGGAAGCGCCAATCTCGGCTCAAGTCCGACTTGGGTTGCATACACTTCCTTAGTGACTACCCTTTCGCTATTTTCTGTCATAAATAGGAACGAATAATCGGGTCCTCACCGTGACCATTTGCTCGGGCCTCGAGGTTGGCCAAAGACACCGCTAATGCCGCAGCATCTCAAGATACGCGATTCTCGAGGCGGAATGTACCGATGAAGAATCCTTCAAACGAGTCCGCTAACTCGATAGCGTACGATGGTATGGGATTAAATTGGTTCTCGACCTCATAGTCCCCGCAAGTCTGTTGACAATGAGTTGGGAATCCGGCTTCGAGATACTCTACCCCACTCTTTAGCAAAGCTAAGTCCAATGAGGAGCCGCTGTACTCGCGACATTGTTAGAGCAGGCTCACCGCGAATAAGCCCGAGGCATGACATGCTTCCTCGGGAAACTAAGACTACTCGGACTACGAGATCTTAGAACATCCGGGCGCCCACGCTGGTAGCTCGACTTCCATCAAAATATAAATGCCACACCGTTGGTGCGAGTTGTGTTAACCTCGTGGGTCTCATCCCAGAATCATCAAATAGTTCACCAGTATCCTTTGTGGGTTGGCGCCAAAAGATCGCAGATGGCTTGTCCCTTAATTGACTTCGCCGCTAGTGCAAGTCATACGGGACAAAAGTAAAGCCCATTTCGCCAGCGCCAATTCAGAGGCCGGCTGGCCATGAACACCGAACAGATTTACGTTAGAAATGACGATCGCTTGCCCAACTAAGTAGTGTCGCATTTTCGAATCGCAAAGACCAACAGACACTTTCTCTCATTGGGTAGCGAGATTCGCGACCCACCCAAGGTTCGCTTAGATAATAAACCGCCGTGGACCGCGGGTCGCCGCCTTGCGCAAGTAAAGCACTCAACGAATGGTTCGCCGCTTTGATATAAATCAAGAACGGTTTACCGACTTCTGTAACGAAGTATGTGAGGATTCGCCGATATATTTTGATATCTTCGAATGCCGACAAAGGCCATCCCGCATAAAGGACACCCCTTTTGTTCATTTTAGAGAATGGCCGACATTTTCCGAGAGGTTGGAGATGGCGTCGGATGTATGCTAATCGCCTTGTAATCCTCTCGAGTCCCTTAGATTCTTTGGGGTTGCAATTCCTTGATTGCCTTTATCTTGTCGGGTCAATGTGGATACCTTTGTTGGTAACAACTAACCCGAGGAATTTGTTACCGACATTCCGAGAAAGACTTGGTGGGTTCATCTTTAATTGATGAGTCCGCATGAGGTCGAATACCATCCTCAAGTCTTGGATATGGTCATCTTTGTCACTTTTCACAACCAAGTCATCGACGTAACATTCGACCGTCTTCCAAGATGATCCCTAAAGATCTTTGTCATTGCGCTACGGTAAGTGGCCAAGATTCTTCAATCCAATGGCATGATCGTAAGATGCCTAAAGGAGTCCTCAATGTGGTGCTTATGCCATCCGGATGCATCTTGATTTGGTTATAACCCGAGAACCCATCCATGAAGGACATTCGCCAAATCCACATGTATTATCGACATCACATCTGATTGGAAGTGGAAATCGCCTTTGGACATGCATTCGTGATCAGTAGTCGACACGCATTCTGATCGTCCCCTCTTTAGCACCGAACGATATTCGCCACCCAACGGATGTTGAACCTCCCTGATGAAACCCGAGGCTATGAGCTTCTTTACTTCGCACAATTGCCTCCATAATGCGGGACGAAACCGTTCGCTGTCGCTTGACGTGTTTGGCATCCACTTTAATGTCGAGGCGGTGCATTGCCACATCGGGGTCGAGCCCCTGCATGTCCTCGTAGCTCCAGCAAAACATCGATATACTTCCGACAAGAGCGATCAACCTTTTCCTCTCGGGAAGATCATGCAATATTTATAAGTTTAGGTGTGCTTCATTACCCATGTTGATCTCGACTACCTCGCTTCGGAGGCTCCTCTCGCTCAAACCGGTCCCCGCATCGCATGTTGAGGTGATGGACCCATGGGTCTTCCCATGTTGGCAATTCTTCATCTTCTTCCAGTGGGGTCCATCAGAGCCATGTTGGACATCAACCCCAACATCTTGCCGATCGACATCGAGTCCCAGTAAATGAATCGGATGAGTACTCATCATCTAGGTTGGGTGGTTGGTTGATCGCCAACAACACTCATCTTCTCAAGAGGATGTGTATCCCAATCCCTTTTGAATCAATTATCGGGCTTTCCCTTCTATATGCGCACTTTGGGTGGAACCGAGATCCTCGCCAAAATAAAGTCCTTCTCCCAACGCAGTCGCATTCCCACTTCTTCATGAGGTGCCGGGCGACTATATCCGAAAGATGAAGTTTTGGTCTTCATCGGAGCCCGCCTCGCAGAAGTAGTTGGGCATGGGAGTCAACTCCTCTGCCAGACTAAGTCCTTCTTACGCCTCTTTCCCTTGGACGACGAAAGTCGCCTTGGATGAGTCTCAAGGTGCTTCAGATATTACAGATGACCGAATTGGCATATGCAATTCGTGGTCATTATACAACTTTTTCATTATATCGTTCAAACACAACGAGTACTCTAAATCATGTTTTATTTCTTCTTCTAAGTCGCCAATTACAACTTTCATCTAAGATCCTCTTCGCCAAGATTGACTACTAAGGGTACAATGTCATTCGAACAAAACCACCTTTATAGTCAAGCCCGGCTTCGTATCGCCCTCACCCACCGCGCTAAGGGCCGATGATTCAAGATTCGGACTCATTCCGAAGGAGGGAGTCGCTGAAATAATTCTCCAGTCCTTTAAACTGTTTGTCGCGACCACCGCCTTAACCTCGCATTAGTGTCGACGTATTTCGCATTAATCGATGGAGGGTAGAGGGGACTATAACATGGTTATGGATCCAAGGGCGACCCAACAACAAGTTATAGGAAGTCATAATGACGTAGGTGACTTTCGACTTTAAGTCCCCATCTCGACACTTAATGCGGATTTTACCAAGTGGCCGGAGACCCACCGGTATTAAATCCAGATATCACGGTGCAATCGGCGAGCTCGCCACAGAATCCCAGCTATACATCGCGCAAAGGCATGATGCTCATGCCGAACCCGGATCAACTTGGATCCGCTTAACTGAACCAACCAATGTCCGCGGAAGTAGAGCTACCGTCATGCTTCGACGTCTTCGCTCGCATATCCTCCTTAGAGAACGGATGGAATATGCTTGGAGGCCACATTGCATTCCCGGCTGATGATTCCGCTCTCTCGACTTGATTTAATGTGGGTTAGGAAGACCTCTCGAGTCCGCTAACGCTTCGTGAACGCCATGGGTTTCCTTGGACAACCTCAATAGCTCAGATAAAGTTATTCTTGCCGATGTTGGCCAATTGTGCCATCACATCGGGCGGTAGGGAGAGCTTGTGTTCCCCGTCTATCCCTTCCAATCGGGCGATTAAACCGGATCGCCGGGTTGCACCTCAGATTTGCGTTGTTTCCTTCGCTCGGTGGCGCCCTCCTTAGGCGGGAACCGCGGGGAATTGTTACTACCCCAAGCTCCGCTAACGCTTTAGCATTAAGGTTGGAGTCATCGGGTATTTGTAAGCGCACTCACGCCCACTCCCGGTGACAAAGGCTTCTGCTCCTCCTCCCAAAGAACATGTAGGAATTTGCTCGCCGCCGCCGAGTAGAACCGCGAGGTAGCATTGCAAGATTTGCCCTTTCCTTGGACTTTTTAGACGAAGACGCCGCCCATCGATCGCCTTTAAGTAAGTCCGGTGGACCCATAGGAGTTCCATTTGGGGTCAGTGCGCACTAACCCTTCTCTCGCCGCTTGTGGGGATCGCCATTCACCGCCTTCATTCCCACTTTGACCACGGCCTGGCCGAACCAGTTGTAGGCACCGTCCCAAAGCTTATGGATGTCGCTTATTTCACTTGCTTTCCCTTATTTAATTTTGGAGTGATCACCCCACTTCAATCAAAGCTTGATCTTGTCCTTCACCGTAGCATGACTTGGTCGGGTGGTGTATCGCCTCTATGATAGCTAGATTGGTCCGGCCGCCCTTGAGCTCCCTCTTGGTTGACGATCGGCGGCAGCTTGATCTTGTTGTCTAGCAAGTACGAAGATCCTGTGCACCTCTTCGCCCCTCGAAGAATACGCCTTGGGAAACTCGGGCGGACTTCGGCTGGACCTGTTGCCGTTGAGGGTCCACGCCGCCGCTTGTCCGTTGGGTCGCACTGGAAAGTTTGATGCGCATCAACATTCTTCATTGCGCTTTCCCTTGTTCCGGGTACAAAATTTTGATTCCGTGGATTCTACCACACCTCGCCTTCTCCCTTTTGAGGAAACGCCAGCCTCTTCCCCTGGACTTTCAAGTCTTTCCGTGTTTTAGACGGCAAGCGCCCATTGCCCTGATCACGCCCACGAGAGGTTATGCCGGCAGGTCTTGAGGATGAATTCTCCGTGATTGGGTCACGACAGTTCATCGCTTTGTTATGGAACCGCTTGACAAAATTATCCACGGTTTCTCCATCCTTCGCTTCGTCCCATAACGCATCGAGTGAAACCTTCGTGTCATCATCGAAGAAGTTCGCCAGAACATAGATTCCATGTCTTCCCACTGTTGATGCTGCCCGCTTTGAGACGGCGGTACCAATCGGCACAAGTGGTGCCGAAATGACCGAACCATCAAGGGCTCGCACGGAGATGACTCCCAAATGGCTCTTGAAGTAGATAAGATGTTGAGTGGGGACCTTCCCATCGAATCCGCGGAAGTTTATTAAATTAAACCGGATAGGGATTGACTCCCACCCTCTGGGTAGGGCACGGAATCCCCGCCTCTTCACTTGAGCCAGATGAGCGAAGTTGACCTTGCTCTCCGGATCTTTGATCTTGTCATTTTCCCGCATTTTTATCCCGGTGATTTTGAGGTAGGACCATGGTGTCATCATCGCATTCTCGCTTCATCGGCGTTAAGGTCTTGCTCTTCATCCGTGTCGCTATCCACAAATCGCGTTGTTGCGACGACGCCTTCACCCCGGCGATTAATCATCGCCAGACCGCCGGTCATGCATTTCTCTCATCCGCCGCATGGCCATGTCCATCTCGAAGTTTGAAGTTGTCTTTCCTTTGCAAGGCTTCTTCAAGTAGCTTGGCCACCTCACGACTAATCATGAGTGCTTCACGTATGACCTTCACTAGAGAGCGGTTATCGGATGCCATTGCCGGAGCCGCCATCCGATACTTCATCTTCCGGGTACTCTTCGTATGGATCAGGCTTGAAGGGATCCTCGCTGCGTCGCGGATAGTTAGGCCGCCCGATAGTACCGCCCGCGAACCGAAGTCACACGCTGAGGGCTCGAAATCGCTGGACGGCGCTGCCTTGTTGGTCATATTGATGGTGACCTCAAGCGCTCATCCTTGCCTTGACAGAGTGCATGTCTTCTTCGGGAACGCCTTGACCGAGGTCTTGGCGGTTCGTTGTGCTCGTGAAGGACGACACCTTTCCGAGTTTTATGGCAGATTTACACCGAGCACCGCTTGATCAATTTAGTACAAATGCAAGAGGATGCGGTTTCGAGAGCTCGCTTCACTTAAACTTCTTCCTTCCCCAAAGACGATAGTACAACTCGTCGGCATGAGTGCCGGAGCAACCTACCGGCGTACACTGCCTCTCGTATAACGCCATCATCGATGACGACGCTCCATCCGAGGTTGGGTTGGCGCCACGGCCTTTGAAAGTTACGCTCTTAACTTTTTCTTCTCGCCAGACTTCGTGGACCCCTGTGGGATGCTCAAACGAGATGCAATTGGAATTCTAGAAGCTCGAGATGTTTCGCCTTGCTCGGGACTCTCCGGATGGTAATCCACATGTTTCTTCACCGTACCTTGCCTTTATTCCCTCGCCGTGGACCAAGACGACAAAACACCGGTTGTCGATTTCGACTTAACGGTTGATACCCAACCTAAAGCGGAAGAAAGGGGCGGAAAAGCCCATGGTCCGCTAAGGCATGGAGGATCGGGCCATTGCCAGGGCATTCATGCCGCTCGGCGCTGAGACAGCTTTACACTCGCCAGAGGCGCAGGCAGCTTAGGCCGCTCGGCCGCGAGACAGCTACACCGCCAGAGGCGAGGCGTTTAGGGTCTTACCGGGCGCCGAGGCACCGAAATGTCTCTACCAAGAATGTTGCCGGTGCGTCTTGAGCCGATGTTGATGTCGACTTCGACCCATTTGACGATTTTGAGCCGATTCCCCGGTTAATTTCGACTCGCGACTTTGCGAATAATGGCACGATATCAGCAACGCGGCACGGACGCTTTGGGCATAGTGTTTTGGATCCGCCGAGGGTGGAGCGATCTCGCTTGACGGTGGTTCCATTCTTCTTGGCCGGCGCTTAGAGGAGTTACCACCTATCTTCGCTCGGGGCTCGCTCGCTGGGACTTCAGATCCGGCTTGTATCGGACATCGGCCCATGGATTCTAACGCTTTGCGATTGCAACGCTAGGCGTTGTCGACGCCGCTGGCTCTCTTTGAGAGTCACACGCCTTCTCGGACTTTTCCTCATTGGCCGAGGAGGAGATCAGATCCGCGCCTTTGGATGGCTGGGAGTTATTGCCGCCATTGTTGTTGGCGGCGGCGCGGAGAGCTGCCACCGGTGACGCCTTGTGAGTCCTCCTTGCACGAGGGCTTCTTCGCCTTGCGGGGGAAAAGGAGTTGGATGAGGCGAGAGATAGGCCTCAAATTTCTCCCGGTCGAATTCGCATCGACCTCTTCGATCACGGATCGAATCCGGGTCTGCTGACAACGATCTCGATGCAAGACCGGCTCCCATCGTAAGCTTGTTCTCTGAAAAGTTGGGATGATTGTCATTGCTTGAACTGTTACAAACTTCACACAACGAATTAAAAAGATTGCCTTTTATAAGGCTTACAATGAAAATCGAAGAATTACAACTTTAACCCTAAACAAACACGAGGATCTCTATTTTACGGTCCCGCTATGGGATTCTTTGCCTCGTGTGGGATGTATTCGTGGACCACCGCTACGATTCCTTTCCCAAGTGTTGATCGAATGAGATCCGGATCGATCTAGATCTAAAAATCCTCCTTTTTACGGGGAATTCTTAGATCGACGATCGAGATCTAAACGAATACGGAGATTAATTCAAGGAACTAATCAACGAGTGAACGAGATCGCAAGCTTAACTCGTTACTCGGATCAAGGCAAGCTTGATCCAAAGGATGGTTTTTGTTGTAGATCCGATTCAAAACTTTGGATCTCGAAATAAATCTCCCCGCAAGTCTAGATCTTGATCTCCTTGGAAATTCTCTAACTCTAGGCACACACAAGAGTTCGGCGGCTATCTCCTCTGCTTTATCTCGCCCTCCGAAATGAAACCCTAGCCGTCCAATATATAGGGCAGCAGCGGATGCGGTAAATCGCGTAAAGCCCGTTGCCTTGGTGTCTCGCCAGCAGACATTTCGGGTGTCTCGCCAAGCGAGACACTCTCGAGTGTCTCGGCCGAAGCAGAATTTCGCGTCTCGCCAGCGAGACATTTATGGGTGTCTCGCCTTGCAGACACTGGGTGTCTCGCCGCGGAGACATTCTCGGTGTCTCGGCCGAAGCGAGACACCATGGTGTCTCGCTGGCGAGACCTCCGTGTCTCGGCTTCGCGAGACACCTATGGGTGTTCGCCGCGAGACACCACTGCGTCTCGCTTCGGGCGACACCTCTCGTGTTCTGCCGAGCGAGACACTTGTAGTGTCGCTGGGCGACACCTCTCGGGTGTCTGCTTTGACCGAGCTCTGCCGGTTTTCCGAGCTTAATTTGAGGCTTCAAAGTTGGGTTTATCCTTCACTGCGACTCATGGCGCATCGGTTCACCAAGGTTCGAATCACCGACACTGGAAAGGAGAGAGCTCTTTTCAAAATGTATACGCCGACCATAGGCGGGGGCCGCCCCTTGACCCCCGCTAATCTAGCGGGACTAAAACTTCCTAGGCCTTTGAGGGAGAGCTGCATATGCTCACTTTTGTTGTGTCAAACGATTTGCCATTACTTCATCTGATGACTTGTCGATTATTCTCGCCATCACGAGCACGCTCGGGACTTATAGGCAATTTTCAACGCCTACACCACTATTGTATTGCAAGAAAAAATTTCGATGTTCATATTTCATATTATACATTCACCAAAAAGTTTGAAGTTAATGTCTTCAAGCATGGCAAGTGCTAAAATTACTTGATGACAAGCTAAAGCTTGGAGACATTCTCATATCTCCTTCTGTTGATGAGCTTCAACATTTTCTTGGTTACAATAATAGAATCTTATCACGAGTTGAACATCCTCATCAAATTTGACGAAACTCTTCAGCCTTTAATTTGATCCACAATTGACTTTGGTAGACTCACTGAATAACTTACCAAACTATTCAAAAGAGGGTCTTAACGCTTGAAACTATCTTCAAATGACAACCATGTCTTATCATATTAGTTCTTGATAGCATACATTGATTTGTTTTCATCAATTTTAAAGAATATACAGTTTGAAGATGGTGATTATTTCCCTTTAGTGATAGAAAATAGCATAACTTGTGATATGTATGCATGTGTGTGGCTGGTATAAACTTAAGTGGATAGGAGCTTGTTGTCCACCAACTTTTTATCCATTGATTTTGCTTTGAGATTTGTACTACCATGTGATACAAATCAATACACACATCTCAAAGATGGTCTTGATGTACAACAAATCTCAAAGCATAATCAAAGGCTAAAACTTGATAGTCTTGACGAAGCAACACAAATCTCAAACAGAATCAAAGGCTAAAAAACTTAGTGGACAAGAGCTCCTATCCACTTAAGTTTATTCTACCTTTAGTCGCGACACCAAGACGCCAAGACGCCAGATTCACACACACACACAGATACATACACATATGTACATATATATAAAAGAGAAGGAATCTTTTTCCAAGTTCCTTCCTATCTCTTAGATATTGCAAGAGAATGTAGTCACGATCTTTTAGATACAACACTTATGATTAAAAAGGATACTATAAATTCATCAACAATAAAAACATTATTAGAAGAACTCAATCTTGGATTATAACAAAAAATGAAGTTTTGAAAATGTAAGTAATTCTATGAATAGTTTATTTCTGAGGAGGAACCTAAGTGTCTGAGAATAATATTTTCAGCTCATGTTCGTTGAAACTAAGTACACAGATCATGATTTGATTGCAGCAGCATCAACATTGAACATTGGAGATAGTTCTCGAGGATCTGAGGGAGACGCCAACTCATGGTTGTTGCTCCACAAAACTTCGCAATCTATCGGTCTGGATAAATATACTGCAAAGTTGCTGCCTTGTAGCCTCCATGCTCTCTCTCTTCCTGAGGAGGTTATATATTTATGGAGCTTATGAGCTCCAATCGCTGCCGAGATGCCTTCGCCTCTGCAAGGGCTTGAGATCAGCGGCTGCAGCGAGACGCTGAAGGAGCGGTGCCTGGAGGACGAAGGTGCTGATTGGCCCAAGATAAAACACATCCCTGACGCTTGAAATTGAGGTGCAGAGAAATTGACCGACTTGCCATCTAATCTTTCACCGCTGCCTTAAGTACGCATCTACCTCCCTTCAAACTTTATACTCTTCCAATTCTTCCATTAATTATTCCATGAGAAATTGATAATTAACTTCAGATTATGTTGCTTTTATGAAATTCAAGTTCTCTTGTATGTGGTTTCTTCTGCTGCTTGAAATAGGAAACAAGACTTGTTGTTTGGTGTTTTGGGTAAAATTCATCCTTTTAGCTCTTTTTTATTTTTGAAAAAAGGGTTCCTGATGTGACGAGCACTTGCTAGGGTTTTATTTATTTCTGTAGCTGTTGTTACTCAATAAAATGTCTGACCCTAACTTTATGTATGGTTCTTAAATCATGAATTCAATATTTATCAAACTTATAGTTTCGTACATGCTAAGCCACAAGTATTCAGTTTGGGCTATAACCCTGTATCTTTGGTTTGAGGTTAACGAATTTTATGCATATCTCACAACTAACATAACATAGAAGCTGCTCGATGAGACTATTTACAAGATTTTCTTGCTGCTCTACATTTCTTACATAGACTTCTCAGAGGAAGGCGGGTCCTCTTTTAGTCGGGCTGTAATTTGTTTTTGCATCTGTAATTGGAACAAATATGTAGGTATTTATACCTTTATTAGTTGATAACACAACCGCTATATTGTCATTGAGAAGATAGCAGTTCTTAATTTAAACTCACTGCATGGGCTCAAGGTGATGACATGCTATCTTTGCTTGAATTTCTCCTTCGATATACCAGTAATTCTGGGACAGAATGGAAAAGTACTATGTTGCTTATAGTTTTAAACTTGTAGAAGTTTAATTTTAGTTTAAAGAATATAGTGTTGGTTGTTTATCTTCCATGTTAACCCTATATTTGATTCACTTAGTCGTTGGATATAGCCTTAATTTAAAAGTGATTTAGGTCTCTATCAGGATATTTATATTCAGTACTGGGCTATATTAAACTGGAGGCAATTGCTGCAAAGAGAACATAAATCTTTGTTATGGTATTTCATTTGGACTGTTTTTTTACACAAACTTGGTGAATAGAAGCTTTTTCCATGTTGTCTTTCAATTTAACTGTTCCTGAGCGGCGAGAAGAACTCTGAAAGCAAGCTGCAACACTTGCAAGCAAAATGATACCTGCTCCAAACTCCACTCTGGAGGCTCTCATCGCCAGCTTTGCAGCACAAGGCCCTTGACATAGTAGACCTTGTAGATCTATCAGGTACTGATAACTCACTTCTTTAATTTATTTGTAAAATGATGACTAAGTATATGTCATGATAGCAACCCCACTCGCTCTCGCTGCAAGGCTGTACAGTATTGCTATTTTGCACTTACTGCCTCTGTATTTCATTGTTACAGATAGACTTCCTAGGTTAAGTTTTTTGTGGCTTTTTTCTGAGACGGACTCACTAATTTCAGGCAGGGGCAATATTTGCCAAACTTTCACCACGGTAAAAGAGTCATAAGAATTGAAACCAGGCAACAAAACTACAGGGTAGTTAAGTGCAAAACAAGGATTCTACAAGGGTCTGTGCAACTAACTCATATGTATCAGCTAATTCAAGGTTAAACTATGTTCTGATCTTAATTGTTGGGGAGGGTGCATACCTGCCTAGGAACCAGAAGGGCCTTAAACATGTATTGGGAATCAATTTAAAGCAGAAGTTTAAGCAATCTCTCCTTTCATTTGTGAATATATCTCAATCATCCATGGAAAATCATGGACTCTTGGACGATTGAGGAGGGCAGACAATTTAGAGAATTACCCATCGGCAATCATAAGCAGAACAACATCCATAAGATTTTTCCGCCTTCTGGATCACAGCTTATGGTCCGATGCAAATTAGGCCTCCTGGGGACAAGAACCAAATTACCCAAAGATTAAAGCTATTAGACATTGACTATCAAACTTTCTATTTAATGTTTACGCTGGGCCTATACTCATACATGCATACCAACTCTTGTTGACTGCAGGAGTCATACCATCGGATGATCAAGACACGCAAGCTTCAAAGGGAGACTTTACGGTCATCTAGCATACGGAGGGCCTCCATTCTCCTTTAAAGAGAAGCTGACGCTTCAAGATCTTTGCAGTGCATTTGCCCAACAAATGGGAGAGACAATGCTATCTTAATTTGCTTTGAGGCCTCGGCTTGCTTTAGAGTGGTGAAGCACTGGTTTCTGAGAGTGTAGAGGAGAATGTTATAGAGTTAGTATGGGCTTATTCTTAGGATCAAGAGCTTTTCTTAGGACTTTGCTAAATCTACGATAAAAATGGGGAAGATTAATGTGCTTAGTGGTAGTGAGGGCCAAACCGAGAGAATTGTCAATATTTGAATGTTTAGATGGAGAGTTAATGAACAAGATGAAGGTTTATTTGCTTGTTTATGATTCTTTTAGAATGGTATAATGCTTGTATTGCACTGTTGAAATTTTAAAAATGTTGTATATTTTATCGATAGGATTTTTCTCTTAACCATATTGCTTTGAGTTTGTTTTGTTTGTGTTTGTTCTTATACTTTGATCTGTTATGGCTTGCTTGGCAAATGGAATTGGAGTTAAATGAGACCAAGAAATTGATTTTGAATAGAATCTCAAGGAGAAAAAGGAAAAAATTCTTAGGTGCTCATTGAGTACATCATATGTATGAGAGATTAAGGACATCATATGCATGAGAGATTAACTGGATGCTCAAATAAGCCCAGGATATAATTGTAAAGAGAAACCTTTATCAAGTTATCATTTAAGATTCATATGAAAAATTATCTCAACTACATCAAGAAATTATTTAAATCTGTAATTGGAACTGCAAATATCATTTAGGAGTTGGATCATCTAAATTCCTGTAGGTTAGCTAAATTTCATCAACATCAACTGCTGAGATGTAACTGGAATTGTGTTTTTTTTAAGAATAATTGGCACGGTGCTTGTTTTACACCTAGCATTTCTTAAAGCTTTTAGGCTCTATAATATCGTCTCATTAATCAAGCATTATTATTTAAACTGTTATATATACTAGCTCTGGTTTTAGCCAAGCAATTAGCTCAAGATGGTTCAAATGCTTTCAAACACACTGCTCAACTTGAAAACATGAATAAAAAGTAATGGTCCAAAAGATTAGAATAGTTAAAATGGACTACATCTTCATGTCTTTCTGACTCTTCGATGACATGTACAATATAATCAAACTTCTGAGGAAGTGACTGGAGAATTTTCTCCACTACACAAACATCTTCAATCTCTCTATTTCTTCAAGTTGGTTCACCACGCCAAGACTCGAGCAAAATAGTCCTAAACTAATTCACTTTCCTCAATCTCTAGATCTTCAAACTCCTTTCGAGTATTTAAAGTGGCACATTCTTCACCTTGTTCATTCCATTATCGGAATTTTGAAGTATCTCTCATGCATGTTTTAAGGCCGACATTTGAGATCTTCTCAACTGTTGATTCATCAACTCCTTGATAAATAAAGTAGAGGGTCTTACTATCTTTCTTAGGGTACTCTTTGAGCGAAGTCTCTGTGCCGCCAATAGCGACTTTCATCTTGAGTTTTTCAAAGTCTTTCACCACAATATCCCAATAATCAATTGACCCCAACATACCCTTCATTTAAATATATATTACGCATGACTCTTAGACTTCATAGCAAGATTCAAGCATCCAATAAGATTCATGCATGCTACATTATTAGAGTCCTCAAATAACTCGACAGCCTTCCAAATTCCCAAGGTAATTAACCAAGTTACTTTCAACATTATTTGCTCTTTGCACAATGTCCGCTTTATTTGCTTATTGATAGTGGCTCAACCAATATATCGATGGGTTTTGTCAACATATTAGTGTTTTCGCTTTCAAACCCAAGTTTTCAAACCTCATTTATAATGAATTAATAGTAAATATAAGAAGTATAGAAATCATATATTTTGAGATATTATAAGTGCGACAATATCTATTATCGATGAACAAAAATAGCCGACGGCATTTCTTATCACGCTTAGCGACCGGGTAAAATGGATCCAAATGTACCAATAAAGATGTGATATAAATTTGATAAAAATCTAAAAGAATCGGCGAGGTATCAAAGTAGAATGCGATTAGAACTCTAGGGCATCAAAGTGTTAAAGAAAAATTTTGAGAATATTAAAGTGAAATATGATCAGGACTTTGGTGGACCAAATTGTTAGAAAAATATTTTGAGACATCAAAGTGAAAAAGAAGGCAAAATTAACGCATCAAAAGTGAAAATAAGTCACCAAATGACCAAAATGTTCTTTTTTCCTTTTTCAATATTAGTCTCTTAGATCTCTCAGATTTTGAAATTAGCAAACAATTGAAATCATATTAGATCCACTAATTCTAAATTTTTTTCCAAGAGTAAAAATAAGGGTAAATTACACTAAACCCCCCATGAACTTTCAGCCTTTTGCACTAAACCCCAACGAACTTTCAAAATCACACTAAACCCCAATGAACTTTTGCGGAAAACCCCCATATTAACACCATTGGCATTAAGTCTAACTTGGCATGTGCAATGCACGTGACTGAAAAGGACCAAAATACCCTTTAACTTATTAAAAAAAATTATTTATGTTCTTTTTCTATATATTCCGCCCTAATCATAAATCTCTCATTTTTTTTCCGCCAACTATTCTCTTAAGATCGGGCCCAGACTGAGCCACTGGTTTCAAAGTCTTTTAATGGAAATTGACTCAACTCTGGCAAAGCCCTAGACCTGACCGATTCCCTCAATGCCTTTTGCTCGATAATTTTTTTTTACAGTTGGGAAAAAAAGGTGAAGGGATAATAAGATTTTAAGTGGGATGGTTTTAAGGTGAGGGTATTTTAGTCCACAAAAGTAAACCGACACCGCTTTGGAAGTTATCGCAAAAGTCTAAAAGCTCGTGGGTTTCTACAAGTCCAAAAGTTCGTTATGGTTTAATGTGATTTTGAAAGTTTGTTGGGGTTTAGTGCAAAAGGCTTAATGTTCATGGGGTTTTAGTGTAATTTACCCTAAGACAAAATTATTCTTTCAGACAAAGTTCTACTTTTCGATGAGATGTTAGTATAGATCCAACTTTATCGAAGAAGAGTTTTCAAGAAGAAGCCTTTCAAGTCTCAATGGAATGCCTAAGTAAGTAATGTGTAAATTGCACTTAAATGATCCAAAGTTTCACTTTTTTATTCGTTGACATACTTGTGAAACATACCACTTAAATGATCCAAAGTTTTTTTTTTGGTTAAAAACAGTGACATTAATAATATTTTAAATGTTATGACCGTAATACCCCTTTATTTCTCTAACTCGCCTCATTAAAACTCTTATCAAACGATAAAAGAACCCCAATTCTTATATCTTCTTAAAATTATTACGCCCAAGAGTGGGAGAGCGAATTGCAATCAACGAGGCAAAAGAAGGGGAAATCTTGCAATTTAGCCATACTTTGGGCTAGGGTTTCATATTCTTTAGGGTAAAACTGTTTTCACTTTAGTTACATGTTGGATATGTACAGGTTTAGCTGCGTTTTAGGATTTTTAGGTATTTGTTGTTGGTTGTTGTGTGAATGTGTTTGATTATGGACCACATTGTTGTTGATTATAATTTTTTCGAGTGGAGAGAGTGGATTTGCTATGCTTTAGAATTTTGTGTTAAAATGAAAACTTTTGTTGATTCTTGTGGTTTTGCCTGCTTGTGTTTTTAATAGTTGTTTAGTATTTTAAATTGTTTTACACAAATATACAGAATATTATCAGGACTGATGTTGAATGATTAAATTCTTCTTAATGTGGGGATGAATGTGTACTTTAAAGTTACTTTTCATCATGGTGGTAGTTTTATGAAGCTGCCAAGGGTAAAATATGTTGGGGAGAAAATCAAATTTTCGTATGTGGAGAAGGATTTTACTTGTGAATACTTAGAAGAGCTTATTAGGAAGATGGGGTACACAAGTGTAATTAGATTATTTGTTAAAGGCCCTAATATAGTGCATAGAGGTTTAAGATATATTTTTCCATCTATAACGCTCTTCCTACTGAACTTATTTTAGGTGGGTTTGGTGGGGGTGGTGTAAGGAATGGTGCGAAGCACATGGATAAATATGTTGAGCACATCCATGCGAAGCGTGATTCAATCAATATGGAAGATGACATAGATAATGCAGGTGGAATTGCTAGTGTCACTAAGAGGGGTCACCACAAGTGGATGACAGAGAGGAGAATGAGCAACAAGTTGGGTTGGAAGACTCTGATTTACATGTGAATGAGGAGAATGAGGATACTGACTCTATTTTTGGCTCTCATTCAATCAGTTATTCCTGATAAAGCACCCACCCCATCCCCACACCAGCTCCAGGAAGGAATTGAAGTCAATTCAACCGTCTAAACACAAGAAGGCTAAAGCTCCTCCCCGAAGAGCGCTTCCATCCATGATGACCAATTTTGCTCCTTGGCTCACAATCAGGCTACGGCAATAGAACAAACTCTCATTCGAGACCCAAGAAAATCCAACCATGTGGACAATGATGATTCCTCTGCAGCCGAGACACTCCCGCCCCTAGCGACGAGCATTGGCTGAACACACAAGAACCAACTCAACGAACTCTTTATGCACTTCAGGAAGGCCAAGATGATGATGATGATAGGTCAGTGACCATAGCTTCATGTGACTCAAGACACTGATGAGGGGCAAGTGGAACCCATAAATATGAACCATCACTCAGCAGACGAACACTTTCCCCTCTGATCAAACAGCTGAATATGCCCTCAAAATCATCTCCTGGTTCAAGAAAGAGCAAGAGGCACCCCAATTTGCCTTTGAAAGTTCAACTTCGAAGGAGGAAAGGCTCCTCCCCCTCCCCTAACTACTATGTCACCAAAAAAAAAAAAACTCAAATGTAAATATTATTTTGGAACGCCCAGGCTTGGCAATCCTAACACTCTTGGTTATTGTAGGCAAATCATCACTACTCATAGGCCCTCAACGCCTCATTTCGAGCCTATTATGACAGCAAAGTATATCAGGAAATTCCACTTCTTTGTAAGGATAAAAATTGGATCTCGAATGAGGATATAGGCGGCAAGATCTGGGTGCGATGGCAAGAAGGGGTCTCTGTATCTCTCCTCCACAAATCTGTGCAGTGCATCACTATTTTGGCCATTTGTAGGCTATTACCTTACCACATCTGCAGTGTATGGCAATCACACAGTGCAAAGAAGAAGAGAGCTGTGGCACCATCTTCGTCACATATCAGCATCAGGCTAGAGGGGTTGGATATGGGGAGGGATTTTAACACTATCAGGTACCTTGATGAAAGAGTTGGGAGCTCTCCGCAAACATTGGCGATGGAAGAATTCAACTCATGCGTCAATGATTGCAATATGGCCCCTGTTCCTACTAGTGGTGGGCGATACACTTGGTGCAATAACTTTCTAGGTACAAGGAGAACTTGGCGGCTCGACAGAGTGCTACAATCCACAAACCTCCTTATCTCAAGAAGACTATCAGCTCAACTTCTCAACAGGGAATTTTCTGACCACAATCCTATCCTCCTGTCATGGGAGACGCAGCCATACACTGGCCCTAGGCTGTGGAGGTTTCAAAGAATGTGGGCATTGGAACCAGATCTCCGTCAGCTTACTATGAAGGTCTGGGAGAAAAATTTGATGCCTCTCCTATATCTGATCTTTATCTGAAACTGAAACACCTTCGACGTATTCTTAAAGGATGGAATTCATCATCCTTTGGGAATATTTTTCATCGTTTGGCTTATATTGAATCAGAAATCAAAAGGCTAGATGATAGCCTCCAAACTCTATGGGACCCAACTGTGCATGCCCAGATGAGGGAATATAAAGCGAAATGGCGACAGGCTAGTATCCAAGAAGAAAAATTTTGGAAACAAACGTCTCGAATCAAGTGGCTCAAAGAGGGGGATTCGAACTCGAAATTCTTCCATGGCATTGTCAAAAGCAAAATTGCCCAGGTGAGTGTTTCTTGCATCAAGGATGACCAAGGAATTAGAGGCTACGACTATCCATGAGGCGCGATAACATTCCTGTCGCAACTTTTGACTTCGAGACCCATTGTGTTGATGAAGAATACATCCAGCTCATCCCTACTTGCATAGATGGTGACATGAATCACGTGCTTTAAAACAATTCGAGATGGAGTAGCCACATTCTCGATCCCCAGGACAGCGCTGGCATAGATGGATTCTCATCCTCCTTTTTCACATCAATGTGGGACATTGTAGCATCCTCAATTCTTGAAGCAGCGAATGAGTTCCTTAAGACCAAGTCGTTACCAGCGGGCTCTCACACAATCCTAGTTCTGATACCCAAACAGAAGGCTCTCCCAGTCTTTGAATGAATACAGACCCATCAGCTTGTGCACCACTATCTATAAAATCTTCGCTAAGGCCATTGGTTCTAGGCTGTCACAAGTGCTTCCTCTCATCATATCCCTAATCAGAAGCATTCATCAGAGGGAGAAGCATATCAGATAACACAGGCATGGCTCAGGAAATCTGCAGAGAGATTAAAAAGGCAAACCTCAACCCAATATCATCCTTAATCTGGATATGCAAAAGGCTTATGATCGCCTTGAATGGGATTTCCTGATGGCTATTCTTCACAAGTTTGGCTTTGCGGCAGAATGGGTCCAACTCATTCAAATATTCATATGTCACTGCTCTTTCTCCGTGGTATTCCAAGGAGTGTACAGGCCTTTTCTCCTCCTCGAGAGGCCTACGACAAGTAGACCCCTTATCGCCAAGTTTGTTCATTATAGTTGAAGAGATATTATCTAAAAGTTTTGCGCAAAGCTGGGTGAGGCTACTTATTACTCAACTACCCTTACTAGATGTCCATCCCACTTACTATTTCATGGATGACATCATAGTTCACAAGCAACAAGAGTGATCATCACATTTTATTACACTTTATACCCTCATTATCTATTTTATTTTAATAAATATATCCTAATAATTATTTTTATCTTAATTTGTAATATAGAATTATTGAATAAGATCAAATGAAGATTATTTCAAGCCCAAATGAAGCCCGGGATGCCTAAATCCAAAGCTCACCACTGTTTAGAAGCAAAATCTCAACACTCATCACTTTCTTGGTTAATTATTAATAACTTCTTCAATTAAAAATCAAATCAAATATGAAAAACATAAAGTCAAATTCGTGCCGACTCAACCGAGAAAGAAAGGCGATATCTCCCAATTTGAAAAGCAGATTCAACATATTATATATGAAAATCACCTATCTCGACGGACAGAGCCATCCAAATTACTGATTCTAAAATTTTATCGACAGAAGAGCGGTTATGACAAAATTCTAAATTTTAGTGATATATATTCAATTATTTGAAGGCCAAGTTAAATTTCAGAAGCCCAAGAGCATTTAAGAGAAGTCTAAGAGTCTTAAATGAATTAAATATAAAAGAAATAAAGTTTACAAAGCCCATCTCTCAAGATGAATCAATGGTCCAGATTATTTTTGAGAGATCCTACTAAGCATATACAGGCCAAAACAAATCTAAAGGTTATGAGAGATTCTCATATCTATAAATGAGGAGTAGAGTGGCTTGAGGTGTGAATTTTTTATAAAACTCTATTTGGAGAGGAGGGTTACTCTTAATTGAGAAGACCTTTCAATTGTAACTTTTATTGCAATAAATAAAATTATTTTTATCCCTCCATATTCTTCTCTCTTTCTTCAATGATGGAAAGAGGTGAAGATGAAGAGATCAATATGTGGGTTTATCTTTTTATTTTATTTTCTTGCTTATTTAATGCTTTGTAGAGTAGATTTACATTCATGTTTTTACTTTCATGCAATTTATTTTCATGCAATATCTTTAATTCTTGCTCTTAATTCTTGTAATTAATTTTGATTTCTTTTCTTTTCTTTTAATTTCTTAAGATCTCTTGAAATCACTCATTTTCTAAATGTTGAGCCATTATTTGGATCCTAGAGATTATTTGAAACTAGCATTATGTCCAACTCATTCTTGTGAGATTGAGATTTGCTATGGATCTACTCTAGATTTTACCACCTTTAATCATCCTCCACATTTTACCTTCTTTATTTGTCGCTTGTTTTTCTTTTTATTTTGTTCATGGAGATCATAATGGGATCTCTAGAGATTATTTGACCTTTATATCCTACTCACTTTGTGATTGAGGCTAAGGAATCAACTCTAGACTCTTAAATCAACCCTCCATCTTTTACTTTCTTGCTCTTCATTTTTTCTTTCTTTTCTTTCATACTTTCCTTTTCATTTCTTCTCTTTGTTTCTTTTTATTTGTACATATTCACTCTCACTTCACCTCAATCACATTTTCATTTACTTTGCTTATTTCACCTCCACATTCTAAATCTTTCCACACTCACTTTCTTTCTCATTTGAATTGTTATTCGACTAAATCACAACCACTCTCTTATCCTCTCACAATCCACTTTCACTTTGCTTTAATCATAATTGTCTTGCATATTAAGAACCAAATTTGACTAAACTTACAATGCCTCCCCTCGGGATCGATAACTTATATACTATAACTGATAAGTTGTGCACTTGCAACTTTAGGTTCCACAATTACCTTACCCAAAGAGCTTCACTTCTACAAGTTAAGGCCATCCTTCAAGACTATGAAAGGAACTCCTGTCCAAGTGTTTTATTTCCTAGGCGACATCTAGAGTGAGAGTGGTATCCAGACCCTCCAATTCTCTAGAGGAGTTTCCCAATCAAGTATTTGGCGCACCCATTGGCCCCGACAACAAAGATTATGCAATTTTCAAGCTCTCATCGACAATTTTCTAAAACTAAGGTCAAGTGCCTAATTTTCTCAAAGAAGGTGAAAGCTTGTTCTTGTCAAGCACGTCTTATGCAAGATGCCCATAGACATACACTCTTGTGTCTCTGTTCCCAAAGGGTCTAAATCCATTGAAGCTATCTTGGCCAAATTTTATTAGGCTCATCGAGTATGGTGCTCAGAGATTATTGGTTGGCATGGCACAAACTCGCCAACCAGCTTGAAGAGGGCTTAGGTTCTTACATGGAGGATATCAAAAGCTTTTGCCTTAAACAATGCCGAATTTATGTAAGTCATCTTCCATTTGGTCCTCATTCATGTGACAAATACTAAATCACGCTTCCACCATCATCGTATGGGTCCTCTTAGATGCACTACGAGTGGAAACAAATTATGCAGATGAAATCTATCTTTTAGATCTATGTGCATGGACTGGGTAGAGGTGATATATCATTTTGGTGTGAAAATGGAACCAATCACGGGCATTTTGAACATTGAAGCTGACCACAAAATTAAGTTGAACCACCTCGCTCGGAGGGAGCCTCGATTTTGACTCTCATCCCTCACTAGGTATGGATACTGCCCAATCCTTATACCTTGCTGCCCCTCCCTCACAAGATGATGATGTTAGGCATTGGGCTCCTAAGAGGGCGGAAACTTCACCATCAAATCAAGATGGGATCAAGGTCCAAGCATTCCACCAACACTATTCTCACCAACTGGCTACATGCTAATGACGCTGAAGCCGATATGTTGGAGAGCTTGGCATAACATACCTCAGTTGATTCTATAGTAAACAGAGGTATCTTTATGGCCTCAAAATGTGTTTGTTGCAAATGTCCGCAAGAGGAATCCTCCATCACCTCTTCATCCCCGCGAACTTGCGCCTCCCTATGGTTGGTCTTCAACTAAGTTTTTCGGCCCCTATTTCCCAGCCAGCCTATTCAAACTAGAGTGAAGTGGTGGTTTCATAAATGCAAAGGGAAATCGCATTTTTCTATGGTGAGATTGGCATATCTTGCTATTTTTGACAACTGAGCTCGTAAATAATAGCATCCACGAGGAATGAGAAAAGATTTTCTCCACACCGATTGGTGATTAATTCCCTTCAACATGTAGAAGGTGTAGAACATGCACAAAACATGCACAAGATAGCTGGCTTAGTAGTCCATTACAAGTCATAGTAGTCGACTACACCGCATCTACGAGAGATGGTTTTCCTCACGGAACCTTAGTAGCCCATCATTAATCGAATTAGTAGCCCACTAACTGGCACACGTAAAGGTGTTGCTCGCTTTGGGTTTAGCCGACTACTCAAGTAGTAGTCGTAATTAACTGGCAGATTCAATAATGGGTTTGGTTTTAAACCCGGCTCATTTAGAGTTTATATATAACCCTAAACCCGATTATTTAGGGTAGCATTAAGCACGCTTTTGAGCAACCTTTGAGAGGGTTTTGTGCATCTTTGGAGAGGAGATCTTTTGAGATAGAGAGGTTTATTTTAGGATTTCTGAGAACTTATAATCCTAATTTGTATTCTCTTTCTATTAGTAAAATCCTCCTTACTCCGTGGACGAGGCAACTTGCCGAACCACGAAATCTCGTGTCTTTACTCTTTTATTGTTTTTGGCTTTCCGCTTGTGGTGGTTTCTCTCGACCGGTTCACGGTCCGCTACCAACAATTGGTATCGAGCGTGTTCGATTGAAAGTGGTGTAATTTCTAATTTGAGGGGTGTTCGTGATTCCCGAGAGAAGCGGATTCACAAGACAAACAGAGGATGGCGCAACCAAGAATCACCAAAGTGGGAAAATTCGAGATTGAAAAGTTCAATGGGAAGAACGACTTTTCCTATGGAGGATGCAGATGAAAACTTTCTAATTTCGCAAAAATTGCACAAGGCTTTGGATGGAAAGGAGAAGAAGAACAAGGATATGTCTCGATGAGGATTGGGAGGAGTTGATCGAAGCACGCGCCGATTATTCTATGCCTTGAGAGGGATGTAGCTTTCGGTAGATGGAGGAAACGTCATGGGCGCAGGGAAGAAGTTAGAGGGTACCTTCATGACTAAGAGTCTAACTAACCGGATCTACTTAAAATCCAAATTGTATACTTGCAAGATGGAGGAGGGCTCATCAACGGAACACATCAACAAGTTTGATAGGATCATATCGATTTGAAAGACATAGATGTTAAAGTAGGAGACGAGGATCAGCGCTTCTACTACTTCGTCACAAGTCTTATGAGAACCTCGCAAACACCGATGCTTGTAGGAGACAATTTGAAGATGGATGAGACTAGAACGGCACTTCTAGCGATGATCTTCTAAGATTGCAACTAGTGACATGGCCAATGGTGGTAACAAGGAACAAGCACAAGGATTGTTTGCAAGAGGAAGGAGCAATGAGCGAGGAAAAGGCAAGGGAGGAAAGTCTAGATCTAAATCAAGACCTCTTATGGGAAAAGGATGTTTGGGCGCGTGAAGCCGGCATTTCAAAGTCGACCGTCCAAATAAGAGAGTAGGTGGAAAGAAGAACAACAACAAGACCGAGAGGAGAGAGGGCAAGGAAGAAGCGAAGCACGCTTCGAGGAAGGGAGCGATAAGGAATGCTATGTCGCCACCGTGCGAGGATATTCTGAAGTGGATACTTGATTCTCGGTTGCTCTTACCATATGTGTCCAAATAGGAAGTGGTTTACTACCTACAGAGGCATTGATGGTGGAACTCATTGATGGGGAATAACCATGCTTGTAAACAAGTTGGGCTAGGTAATATCAAAATTAAGATGCATGATGGAGTGGTTCAACCTTGACGGATGTGAGGCATGTTCGACTGCGGAAGAATCTTATCTCAGCTGGTGCTTTGGACTCCGGTGGTTGCAGATTGTGACGGAAAACGGAGTGAAGAAGGTTGTTCGTGGTTCCTTAGTAGTGATGAAGGTGTTCGTCACACGGTAATCTATACTCTCTCGTAACGACGGTGACGGAGATGCAGCCGGTTGGAACCGGCGAAGTGGTGGAGACCCGTGAGCACACACCTGCTATACAGGCTTGGGCATATGTCGAAGGGTCTAGTTCTTGGTAAAGAGGGTCACAAGAACCGGGGATCCTAGCATGGATTTTGCAGGA
>CM022706.1:63883964-64074263 GCA_012295165.1 Asparagus setaceus | reverse complement strand
TTCGAAGTTGAACTTTCAAAGGCAAATTGGGGTGCCTCTTGCTCGTTCTTGAACCAGGAGATGATTTTGAGGGCATATTCAGCTGTTTGATCAGAGGGGAAAGTGTTCGTCTGCTGAGTGATGGTTCATATTTATGGGTTCCACTTGCCCCTCATCAGTGTCTTGAGTCACATGAAGCTATGGTCACTGACCTATCATCATCATCATCTTGGCCTTCCTGAAGTGCCGCAAAGAGTTTGTTGAGTTGGTTCTTGTGTGTTCAGCCAATGCTCGTCGGCTAGGGACGGGAGTGTCTCGGCTGCAGAGGAATCATCATTGTCCACATGGTTGGATTTTCTTGGGTCTCGAATGAGAGTTTGTTCTATTGCCGTAGCCTGATTGTGAGCCAAGGAGCAAAATTGGTCATCATGGATGGAAGCGCTCTTCGGGGAGGAGCCTTTCCTCGCTCGAAGTTGAACTTTCAAAGGCAAATTGGGGTGCCTCTTGCTCGTTCTTGAACCAGGAGATGATTTTGAGGGCATATTCAGCTGTTTGATCAGAGGGGGAAAGTGTTCGTCTGCTGAGTGATGGTTCATATTTATGGGTTCCACTTGCCCCTCATCAGTGTCTTGAGTCACATGAAGCTATGGTCACTGACCTATCATCATCATCATCTTGGCCTTCCTGAAGTGCCGCAAAAGAGTTTGTTGAGTTGGTTCTTGTGTGTTCAGCCAATGCTCGTCGGCTAGGGGACGGGAGTGTCTCGGCTCCAGAGGAATCATCATTGTCCACATGGATGGATTTTCTTGGGTCTCGAATGAGAGTTTGTTCTATTGCCGTAGCCTGATTGTGAGCCAAGGAGCAAAATTGGTCATCATGGATGGAAGCGCTCTTCGGGGAGGAGCTGCCTTCTTGTGTTTAGACGGTTGAATTGACTTCAATTCCTTCCTGGAGCTGGTGTGGGGATGGGGTGGGTGCTTTATCAGGAATAACTGATTGAATGAGAGCCAAAAATAGAGTCAGTATCCTCATTCTCCTCATTCACATGTAAATCAGAGTCTTCCAACCCAACTTGTTGCTCATTCTCCTCTCTGTCATCCACTTGTGGTGACCCCTCTTGAGTGACACTAGCAATTCCACCTGCATTATCTATGTCATCTTCCATATTGATTGAATCACGCTTCGCATGGATGTGCTCAACATATTTATCCATGTGCTTCGCACCATTCCTTACACCACCCCCCACCAAACCCACCTAAAATAAGTTCAGTAGGAAGAGCGTTATAGATGGAAAAATATATCTTAAACCTCTATGCACTTTAACAAATAATCTAATTACACTTGTGTACCCCATCTTCCTAATAAGCTCTTCTAAGTATTCACAAGTAAAAAAAGATCCTTCTCCACATACGAAAATTTGATTTTCTCCCCCAACATATTTTACCCTTGGCAGCTTCATAAAACTACCACCATGATGAAAAGTAACTTTAAAGTACACATTCATCCCCACATTAAGAAGAATTTAATCATTCAACATCAGTCCTGATAATATTCTGTATATTTGTGTAAAACAATTTAAAATACTAAACAACTATTAAAAACACAAGCAGGCAAAACCACAAGAATCAACAAAAGTTTTCATTTTAACACAAAATTCTAAAGCATAGCAAATCCACTCTCTCCACTCGAAAAAATTATAATCAACAACAATGTGGTCCATAATCAAACACATTCACACAACAACCAACAACAGATACCTAAAAATCCTAAAATGCAGCTAAACCTGTACATATCCAACATGTAACTAAAGTGAAAACAGTTTTACCCTAAAGAATATGAAACCCTAGCCCAAAGTATGGCTAAATTGCAAGATTTCCCCTTCTTTTGCCTCGTTGATTGCAATTCGCTCTCCCTCTCTTGGGCGTAATAATTTTAAGAAGATATAAGAATTGGGGTTCTTTTATCGTTTGATAAGAGTTTTAATGAGGGCGAGTTAGAGAAATAAAGGGGGTATTACGGTCATAACATTTAAAATATTATTAATGTCACTGTTTTTAACCAAAAAAAAAACTTTGGATCATTTAAGTGGTATGTTTCACAAGTATGTCATACGAATAAAAAAAGTGAAACTTTGGATCATTTAAGTGCAATTTACACATTACTTACTTAGGCATTCCATTGAGACTTGAAAGGCTTCTTCTTGAAAACTCTTCTTCGATAAAGTTGGATCTATACTAACATCTCATCGAAAAGTAGAACTTTGTCTGAAAGAATAATTTTGTCTTAGGGTAAATTACACTAAAACCCCCATGAACATTAAGCCTTTTGCACTAAACCCCAACAAACTTTCAAAATCACATTAAACCATAACGAACTTTTTGGACTTGTAGAAAACCCCCACGAGCTTTTAGACTTTTGCAGATAACTTCCAAACGGTGTCAGTTTACTTTTTTGTGGACTAAAATACCCCCACCTTAAAAAAGACCATCCCACTTAAAATCTTATTATCCCTTCACCTTTTTTTCCCAACTGTAAAAAAAAATTATCGAGCAAAAGGCATTGAGGGAATCGGTCAGGTCTAGGGCTTTGCTAGAGTTGAGTCGGTTTTCATTAAAAGACTTTGAAACCAGTGGATTTGGGCCCAATCTTAAGAGAAGAGTTGGCGAAAAAAAAGAGAGATTTATTATTAGGGCGGAATATATAGAAAAAGATCACAAATAAATTTTTTAATAAGTTAAAGGGCATTTTGGTCTTTTTCAGTCACGTGCATTGCACATGCCAAGTTAGACTTAATGCCAATGGTGTTAGTATGGGGTTTTCAAAGAAAAGTTCATTGGGGTTTAGTGTGATTTTGAAAGTTCGTTGGGGTTTAGTGTGATTTTGAAAGTTCGTTGGGGTTTAGTGTAATTTACCCTTATTTTTACTCTTGGAAAAAAATTTAGAATTAGTGGATCTAATATGATTTCAATTGTTTGCTAATTTCAAAATACGAGAGATCTAAGAGACTAATATTGAAAAAGGAAAAAAAGAACATTTTGGTCATTTGGTGACTTATTTTCACTTTTGGTACGTTAATTTTTGCCTTCTTTTTTCACTTTGATGTCTCAAAATATTTTTCTAACAATTTGGTCCACCAAAGTCCTGATCATATTTCACTTTAATATTCTCAAAATTTTTCTTTAACACTTTGATGCCCTAGAGTTCTAATCGCATTCTACTTTGATACCTCGCCCAGATTCTTTTAGATTTTTTATCAAATTTATATCACATCTTTATTGGTACATTTGGATCCATTTTACCCGGTCGCTAAGCACGTGATAAGAAATGCACGTCGGCTATTTTTTGTTCATCAGTAATAGATATTGTCGCACTTATAATATCTCAAAAATATATGATTTCTATACTTCTTATATTTACTATTAATTCATTATAAATGAGGTTTGAAAACTTGGGTTTGAAAACGAAAACACTTAATATGTTGACAAAAACCCATCGATATATTGGTTGAGCCACTATCAATAAGCAAATAAGGCAGACATTGTGCAAAGAGCAAATAATGTTGAAAGTAACTTGGTTAATTACCTTGGGAATTTGGAAGGCTGTCGAGTTATTTGAGGACTCTAATAATGTAGCATGCATGAATCTTATTGGATGCTTGAATCTTGCTATGAAGTCTAAGAGTCATTGCAGTAATATATATTTAAATGAAGGGTATGTTGGGGTCAATTGATTATTGGGATATTGTGGTGAAAGACTTTGAAAAAACTCAAGATGAAAGTACGCTATTGGCGGCACACAGAGACTCGCTCAAAGAGTACCCTAAGAAAGATAGTAAGACCCTCTACTTTATTTATCAAGGAGTTGATGAATCAACAGTTGAGAAGATCTCAAATGTGCCGGCCTTAAAACATGCATGAGAGATACTTCAAAATTCCGATAATGGAATGAACAAGGTGAAGAATGTGCCACTTTAAATACTCTGAAAGGAGTTTGAAGATCTAGAGATTGAGGAAAGTGAATTAGTTTAGGACTATTTTGCTCGAGTCTTGGCCGTGGTGAACCAACTTCGAAGAAATAGAGAGAAGATTGAAGATGTTTGTGTAGTGGAGAAAATTCTCCAGTCACTTCCTCAGAAGTTTGATTATATTGTACATGTCATCGAAGAGTCAGAAAGACATGAAGATGTAGTCCATTTTAACTATTCTAATCTTTTGGACCATTACTTTTTATTCATGTTTTCAAGTTGAGCAGTGTGTTTGAAAGCATTTGAACCATCTTGAGCTAATTGCTTGGCTAAAACCAGAGCTAGTATATATAACAGTTTAAATAATAATGCTTGATTAATGAGACGATATTATAGAGCCTAAAAGCTTTAAGAAATGCTAGGTGTAAAACAAGCACCGTGCCAATTATTCTTAAAAAACACAATTCCAGTTACATCTCAGCAGTTGATGTTGATGAAATTTAGCTAACCTACAAGAATTTAGATGATCCAACTCCTAAATGATATTTGCAGTTCCAATTACAGATTTAAATAATTTCTTGATGTAGTTGAGATAATTTTTCATATGAATCTTAAATGATAACTTGATAAAGGTTTCTCTTTACAATTATATCCTGGGCTTATTTGAGCATCCAGTTAATCTCTCATGCATATGATGTCCTTAATCTCTCATACATATGATGTACTCAATGAGCACCTAAGAATTTTTTTCCTTTTTCTCCTTGAGATTCTATTCAAAATCAATTTCTTGGTCTCATTTAACTCCAATTCCATTTGCCAAGCAAGCCATAACAGATCAAAGTATAAGAACAAACACAAACAAAAACAAACTCAAAGCAATATGGTTAAGAGAAAAATCCTATCGATAAAATATACAACATTTTTAAAATTTCAACAGTGCAATACAAGCATTATACCATTCTAAAAGAATCATAAACAAGCAAATAAACCTTCATCTTGTTCATTAACTCTCCATCTAAACATTCAAATATTGACAATTCTCTCGGATTTGGCCCTCACTACCACTAAGCACATTAATCTTCCCCATTTTTATCGTAGATTTAGCAAAGTCCCCTAAGAAAAGCTCTTGATCCTAAGAATAAGCCCATACTAACTCTATAACATTCTCCTCTACACTCTCAGAAACCAGTGCTTCACCACTCTAAAGCAAGCCGAGGCCTCAAAGCAAATTAAGATAGCATTGTCTCTCCCATTTGTTGGGCAAATTGCACTGCAAAGATCTTCGAAACGTACAGCTTCTCTCTTTAAAGGAGAATGGAGGCCCTCCGTATGCTAGATGACCGTAAAGTCTCCCTTTGAAGCTTGCGTGTCTTGATCATCCGATGGTATGACTCCCTGCAGTCAACAAGAGTTGGTATGCATGTATGAGTATAGGCCCACAACGTAAACATTAAATAGAAAGTTTGATAGTCAATGTCTAATAGCTTTAATCTTTGGGTAATTTGGTTCTTGTCCCCAGGAGGCCTAATTTGCATCGGACCATAAGCTGTGATCCAGAAGGCGGAAAAATCTTATGGATGTTGTTCTGCTTATGATTGCCGATGGGTAATTCTCTAAATTGTCTGCCCTCCTCAATCGTCCAAGAGTCCATGATTTTCCATGGATGATTGAGATATATTCACAAATGAAAGGAGAGATTGTTGCTTAAACTTCTGCTTTAAATTGATTCCCAATATATGTTTAAGGCCCTTCTGGTTCCTAGGCAGGTATGCACCCTCCCCAACAATTAAGATCAGAACATAGTTTAACCTTGAATTAGCTGATACATATGAGTTAGTTGCACAGACCCCTTGTAGAATCCTTGTTTTGCACTTAACTACCCCTGTAGTTTTGTTGCGCCTGGTTTCAATTCTTATGACTCTTTTACCGGTGGTGAAAGTTTGGCAAATATTGCCCCTGCCTGAAATTAGTGAGTCCGTCTCAGAAAAAAAAAAGCCACAAAAAACTTAACCTAGGAAGTCTATCTGTAACAATGAAATACAGAGGCAGTAAGTGCAAAATAGCAATACTGTACAGCACGCGCGAGGTGGGGTTGCTATCCGCGACATATACTTAGTCATCATTTTACAAATAAATTAAAGAAGTGAGTTATCAGTACCTGATAGATCTACAAGGTCTACTATGTCAAGGGCCTTGTGCTGCAAAGCTGGCGATGAGAGCCTCCAGAGTGGAGTTTGGAGCAGGTATCATTTTGCTTGCAAGTGTTACGCTTGCTTTCAGAGAGTTCTTCTCCCTAAGTATACTTCCCAGCTCGGCCCCCCTCTCTGTAGGAACAACTCACAGTTAAATTGAAAGACAACATATCGATCATATAAAGTTAAGAAATGGCAAGCTCAAAGAATTGTAATCGGAAAACTATTCACCAAGTTTGTGTAAAAGAAACAGTCCAAATGAAATACCATAACAAAGATTTATGTTCTCTTTGCAGCAATTGCCTCCAGTTTAATATAGCCCAGTACTGAATATAAATATCCTGATAGAGACCTAAATCACTTTTAAATTAAGGCTATATCCAACGACTAAGTGAATCAAATATAGGGTTAACATGGAAGATAAACAACCAACACTATATTCTTTAAACTAAAATTAAACTTCTACAAGTTTAAAACTATAAGCAACATAGTACTTTTCCATTCTGTCCCAGAATTACTGGTATATCGAAGGAGAAATTCAAGCAAAGATAGCATGTCATCACCTTGAGCCCATGCAGTGAGTTTAAATTAAGAACTGCTATCTTCTCAATGACAATATAGCGGTTGTGTTATCAACTAATAAAGGTATAAATACCTACATATTTGTTCCAATTACAGATGCAAAAACAAATTACAGCCCGACTAAAAGAGGACCCGCCTTCCTCTGAGAAGTCTATGTAAGAAATGTAGAGCAGCAAGAAAATCTTGTAAATAGTCTCATCGAGCAGCTTCTATGTTATGTTAGTTGTGAGATATGCATAAGAAAATTCGTTAACCTCAAACCAAAGATACAGGGTTATAGCCCAAACTGAATACTTGTGGCTTAGCATGTACGAAACTATAAGTTTGATAAATATTGAATTCATGATTTAAGAACCATACATAAAGTTAGGGTCAGACATTTTATTGAGTAACAACAGCTACAGAAATAAATAAAACCCTAGCAAGTGCTCGTCACATCAGGAACCCTTTTTTTCAAAAAATAAAAAAAGAGCTAAAAGGATGAATTTTACCCAAAACACCAAACAACAAGTCTTGTTTCCTATTTCAAGCAGCAGAAGAAACCACATACAAGAGAACTTGAATTTCATAAAAAGCAACATAATCTGAAGTTAATTATCAATTTCTCATGGAATAATTAATGGAAGAATTGGAAGAGTATAAAGTTTGAAGAGAGGTAGGTACGTACTTAAGACGCGGTGAAAGATTAGATGGCAAGTCGGTCAATTTCTCTGCACCTCAATTTCAACGTCAGGGATGTGTTTTATCTTGGGCCAATCAGCACCTTCGTCCTCCAGGCACCGCTCCTTCAACGTCTCGCTGCAGCCGCTGATCTCAAGCCCTTGCAGAGACGAAGGCATCTGCGGCAGCGATTGGAGCTCATAAGCTCCATAAATATATAACCTCCTCAGGGAAGAGAGAGCATGGAGGCTACAAGGCAGCAACTTTGCAGTATATTTATCCAGACCGATAGATTGCAGCGAAGTTTTGTGGAGCAACAACCATGAGTTGACGTCTCCCTCAGATCCTGCGAGAACTATCTCCAATGTTCAATGTTGATGCTGCTGCAATCAAATCATGATCTGTGTACTTAGTTTCAACGAACATGAGCTGAAAATATTATTCTCAGACACTTAGGTTCCTCCTCAGAAATAAACTATTCATAGAATTACTTACATTTTTCAAAACTTCATTTTTTTGTTATAATCCAAGATTGAGTTCTTCTAATAATGTTTTTTATTGTTGATGAATTTATAGTATCCTTTTTAATCATAAGTGTTGTATCTAAAAGATCGTGACTACATTCTCTTGCAATATCTAAGAGATAGGAAGGAACTTGGAAAAAGATTCCTTCTCTTTTATATATATGTACATATGTGTATGTATCTGTGTGCGTGTGAATACGCGTGCGGGCGTGCGGGCGTGCGGCTAAAGGTAGAATAAACTTAAGTGGATAGGAGCTCTTGTCCACTAAGTTTTTTAGCCTTTGATTCTGTTTTGAGATTTGTGTTGCTCGTCAAGACTATCAAGTTTTTTAGCCTTTGATTATGCTTTGAGATTTGTTGTACATCAAGACCATCTTTGAGATGTGTGTATTGATTTGTATCACATGGTAGTACAAATCTCAAAGCAAAATCAATGGATAAAAAAGTTGGTGGACAACAAGCTCCTATCCACTTAAGTTTATACCCGCGCGCGCACACACACATGCATACATATCACAAGTTATGCTATTTTCTATCACTAAAGGGAAATAATCACCATCTTCAAACTGTATATTCTTTAAAATTGATGAAAACAAATCAATGTATGCTATCAAGAACTAATATGATAAGACATGGTTGTCATTTGAAGATAGTTTCAAGCGTTAAGACCCTCTTTTGAATAGTTTGGTATGTTATTCAGTGAGTCTACCAAAGTCAATTGTGGATCAAATTAAAGGCTGAAGAGTTTCACAAATTTGATGAGGATGTTCAACTCGTGATAAGATTCTATTATTGTAACCAAGAAAATGTTGAAGCTCATCAACAGAAGGAGATATGAGAATGTCTCCAAGCTTTTGGAGCTTGTCATCAAGTAATTTTAGCACTTGCCATGCTTGAAGACATTAACTTCAAACTTTTTTTTGGTGAATGTATAATATGAAATATGAACATCAGAATTTTTTTCTTGCAATACAATAGTGGTGCAGTAGTAGTATTCAGTTTTACACCATCACTATAACCGTAACTAAGCAACACTGTAGCAATCTCGTACTGAAGCATCATTGTAGCAATTAATTGCGAGCAAATATAAGCTCTGGTAGATGTTACATTGGCAAATTCCTTTGGCTTTTATATCAATTAAAAAGGGACAGAATTAGAGAGATTTTAGGGTTAGATGGGGGAAAATAGGTGCAACAATAAAGGAAGTAGAGTTTTTGGTTCCCGCCTCAATCAAGCACTTCACAGCAAAATCTTCAAAGAATATCAACTCTACAATGTGAACTCTAGAAAATAACATACAGTTAGGTGTATATGTAGGTTACAACTGAAAGTGAGAAAACTTGGCTACAGTGTTGTCTTAGAAGAATCCTAATTAAGTTTTGACTGGTTAGGATTTCTTCTTATAAGACAAGGTTTTGACTGGTTTGCTTTATCTCCAACTCTCTCTTGAAAATAACATACAGTTAGGATTCTTCTAAGTCTAAGCAGTTAGGATTTCTTCTTATAAGACAAGGTTTTGACTGGTTTGCTTTATCTCCAACTCTCTCTCTTGAAAATGGAACTCTAGAAGCCATTTTGCCTCATTAAGTATCTAAGGAATTTATACCTTCTATATGATACTGCAGGGATGAATCGTCAATTATCCACAACTGAGGACATCCTCGTCTTATGCCAATTGATTCCAAATACAAATTATTATTACTCCTTGAGGTTCCAAATTTTTTGTTTCTTGACATGTCAGCAGTTTGGAGACTCCATGATACTGCATGTATGATTCGTCAATAATCCACAACTGAGGATATTCTTGTCTTATGCCAATTGATGTTAAATACAAATAAACAATACTTTCTTGAAGTTCCAATTTTATGTGTCTTGACATGTCAGCCATTTTATTGTGATGCTGATTTTTTATTGTGAAAAAACCATTTTATTGTGATGCTGATTTTTTGTACATGCCAATTTCCTACTCTGGAATTTGTTGAATGAAAGATAAATTTATTTTAGCTGATGGTCTGTGCCATTCGTTTTTTTATCGGTGATCTTGAGTTTTGTTGTTCTTCTTAACTCTCGTTATAAATTTTGCACTTGTGATGGACCAACATTTAACCAGCTTTTATGTCCATTGCTTCCAAAGAACTTTTGTTTCAAAATGTTATGCTATCCTTGTCCTTCCTATAGATTACCTTGATTGGCCTACTCCTTTTTTTCCAAAATTTGAAATTTTCATTCCTCTTATCTCTTATTATACATTTTATACTTGTGTACACTGCAAATTTAACTTCAAACCAAAGATACAGGGTTATAGCCCAAACTGAATACTTGTGGCTTAGCATATACGAACCTATAAGTTTGATAAATATCAATTCATGAATTAAGAACCAGACATAAAATTAGGGTCAGACATTTTATAGAGTAACAACAGCTACAGAAATAAATAAAACCATAGCAAGCTCATCACATCAGGAACCGTTTTTAAAAAAAAAAAAAGAGCTAAAAGATGAATTTTACCCAAAACACCAAACAACAAGTCTTGTTTCCTATTTCAAGCAGCAGAAGAAAACCATTTCCACATGCAAGAGAACTTGAATTTCATAAAAAGCAACATAATCTGAAGCTAAATACAGTAAAAAAAACACGAACAAGTTTCATAGCGGCATACCATTAAACACTTCATCCTCAATCCCAAAATAAATGTCGAAAACACGCGAGTGCTTGAATCCTGCACACTGTTAGTGTAATTATCAATTTCTTAAGGATTAATTAATGGAAGAATTGGAAGAGTATAGAGTTTGAAGAGAGGTAGGTACGTACTTAAGACGCGGTGAAAGATTAGATGGCAATTCGGTCAATATCAACGTGAGGGATGTGTTTTATCTTGGGCCAATCAGCACCTTCGTCCTCCAGGCACCGCTCCTTCAACGTCTCGCTGCAGCCCCTGATCAGAAGCCTTCCCAGAGATGAAGGCATCTGCGGCAGCGATTGGAGCTCATAAGCTCCAGTAATAGATAACCTCCTCAGGGAAGAGAGAGCTTGGAGGCTACAAGGCAGGAACTTTGCAGTATATTTATCCATATTGATAGATTGCAGCGAAGTTTTGTTTTGCAACAACCATGAGTTGACGTCTCCCTCACACTCCACATTCCTACAAAACAGCTGTCTGACAGATGTGTATTTTCTCAATGGCTCAATGTGGAGCAGCAAGGGGTCATCGATCTCAAGCTTGTCGACTGTTAATGTGAACTCCTCCTCCTCCTCTTTCCCCTTGATTGACGCTGAAGATGCTGCTGCTGCTGCTTGCACAAGCTTGGGACACCCGTCAATCCATAGCTGATCAAGGTGGGAAAGAGCCTTTAGACCCTCAACTGACGTCAGCTCTCCGCACTCCATCAATACCAAATCTGTTAGGGAGGTTAATCTTCTACACGCCTCTTCAGAGGGAAACAATGCCTGGAAGAGCCTGTCTAGTTCACCGCAATGTGACAACCATAGGTTTTTGAGCGATGAGAGAGGGAAAAAATCAATTGGGGCGACTGCATCTGTAGCCATCTTCAGCTTTGGGCAATGTTGAATACATAGAAATTTAATGGAGTTTAGATGCTGAAAGCCTTCCTCTGCATGCAAATCCACAAGAGCTTTGCAACCTTCAATCTGCAAATACTGGAGGGAGATGAGACGGTGTCGCAACAAGCCAGCCATGGATGTTAGCTTTTCACATCCTCTAATTTCCATATAACAAAGGGAGGATGAGGATGGAGTAGTCAGACAGAATGTTGGAGAATCAGACAACCCCACATTTTCTAACTCCAACCTTTCAAGACCGAGGGGCAGAGGGGGCAATGCCTTCAGTTTGGGACAACCCTCAATTATGAGATCTTCAAGGAAAGGCCAGCAGGATGGTGCCGTCTCTGCAGATTCTAGTCCGGACCACTCTTCCAACTGCTCACAATCATCGATTTCTAGAAGCTTCAGTTGCTGAAATCCACCTTCAAAACCAATCTGCTTGACTGCTGTTAGTGACCTCAGTCTCAACTTATTGAGATATGGAAGCTTCCCGAGAGAAGGGAGGTGCTCCCATGCTCTGTTGTCGGAAAGAACAATCTCCTCTAGATTTTTTAATGATTCTCGCTCCATCCAATATGGAGACCTCGCACCTCGGTATCCTGTAATTTTGAGTTGCTTAAGACTATCGAGTGGATGAAGGCGATCGAGCACCTTTTCATACTCCTCCGCCGCATCACTGTTATCATCTGACCAACTCAACTCTAACCTGCGGAGTCTCCTTTTACCATGTAACTGGAGCAAACTGACCTCCTCGCCATGTCGGTCATTTTTAAGGCCGACAATGATAAGTTTCTGAAGCTCTCTCAGGTCCTTCAGTTCACTAAGTTTATAAGCACCAGCATCGAAAAATAACCTTTGAAGCGAAGTGAGAGTCGCAATCCCATCGATGTTTACGTAAGGAACATCCCATGGCAGCATGTGTCTCAAGTTAATAAGGTTATTCAAGACTAGAACTATAGGATCACTATCGTCAAAAACACTCCTCCTTTTGCAAGCAAGTACCTGAAGGTGGTAAAGCTTGCATATTGAACTAGGCAGCCGAGTAATACGATGACTAATTGACAGATATCTGAGATGCCTCAATTTACCCATTGCATCCGGCATTACTTCCATTCCTTCAACAATGATGCTCAACACCCGAATTTTTTCTAATGATTCAAACACTTGTTCGAATGCCACAGCATGCTCATCGTTGTATAACTTGAATTTTAAAATGAGGGTGTGGAGGTTCTTCCATTTGTCCATATCTTTAAGAAGACCAATATCATTAGTTTCAAAGTACAAATGACGTACCGTCTTTGGGATCTGGTTGATGGACATACCTCCGACAAATCTAAAGCATTCATCATGAGATACTGTGTGTGCCAGATCATGCAAAAGATCATGCATGATGTAGACTACTTCTATTCTTTCAGCCATGGGAGTGAAGCCTCTTGTACCACGTTGTTCAAAGAATGATAGTTTAGCTAACTCATCAAAGTAGCGGCTTCCTATATCCTCAAGTGTTTTTGGCAGATTCTGAGGAGATTGTTGAATGAAGCCGAGCGCCATCCACATTAAGACTAGATCAGCTTTGATAAACTCATGATCCTGAGGGAAGATGCTGCAAAATGCAAAACAAGGTCTTAGGTGCGTCGGTAAATAACGATAGCTCAACATCAGAACCGGCATCACATCATCTCTCTGTTGTGCATGATCTAATATATGACTTGATTGCAGAATATTATTCCAATGACTCTCATCCAAGTTAGAATGCAACAACGCTCCAATCATCTTGGCAGCCAGCGGCAAGCCTCCAAGCCTTCCTGCTATTTTCTTGCCAATGGATTCCAGCTTTTTATAACTATGAGGCTTTACTCTAGCGAATGCATATCGATTGAAAAGTGATAAGAAGTCATCTCCATACAAGGGATTTAATTTCATTGACTCTTTTGCCGACCCTTCCAAAGCCAATGCAGCCATTTCGACAACCTTCTCTGATCTGGTGGTTATAAGGATTTTGCTTCCTTTGAGTCCACTCCTCAATGGAGCAAACAATCTCTCCCAACTAGAGAGGTCATCATCCCAAGCGTCATCCAAGATCATGAGAAATTTCTTAGATGACACCAGGGCCTCAAGATCTTCCTCCAGTTGGCCACATCCCCCAAATCTTTTTATGATATCTCCCCTAATCCTTTGGACATCAAAGGGAGTGGAGACACAGGCCCAACTTTTGATCTCAAATGAACTTTTTAAGATGTTGTCCTTATCCTCGTAGATTAACTGTACAAGGGTTGTCTTCCCAACTCCTCCAATGCCTACAATGGAGAAAAGAGAGATATTCTCCTTATGATCATCATCGGCATCGCATCCTCATCAACCACTGTAACACTTCCTTCCTCTCCTCATCCCTTCCAAACACATTATTGTCTCTTAAAATCGGTCCAGCCACGATTAGAACCGGCAATGATCCGAGTTTGATGATGTTGTTGAAGTTGGTTGACTAGTTGTAGTGTAATCGATGAAATGTTGCCCATCTACCCCGACTTCATTTAGCCTCTTGACACCTCCCTCGGCTTGTTGAGGGTGGGATCGGATTTAAAGGCTCTTTTACTAAACTTGGAAGCTTTTCGTTTAGAATCGGAGATAAAACCACGCACCTTGCTGCCATTAGGTCTTATTTCGGCAGCATTCATCTCCACTTGTTTCTCTATCCAGAGATAATCGAGATCATCGAGCACGTCCTCAGCCATGTGGACAGCATCTTTTAGTTGCCACAGCCATTCGTTGAGGTCTTCAGTGATTTCTTGTTGCCTGCTCTCCGCTACCTTCACAATAGCTCGGATACGAGGGAGAGCAACTTTCAGCCTCTTAAGTTCATCCTCCACCAGCTTCTCAATGACTTTGCTCACGATCACATCTCCCACAACCACCATATTTGATTCTTCTTCTTCTTCTTCTTCTTCTTCTGCTAGTGATTGCGAAAGTTTGCTGGGGCAGTGGGCCTTTGGATCTACAATTTCCAAATGGGAGTTGCAAATTAACTTGTCTCTTTTAATTGATTGATTACATTTCCAAATGGGAGTTGCAAATTAACTTGTCTCTTTTAATTGATTGATTACATTTCCAAATGGGAGTTGCAAATTAACTTGTCTCTTTTAATTGATTGATTACATTTCCAAATGGGAGTTGCAAATTAACTTGTCTCTTTTAATTGATTGATTACATTTCCAAATGGGAGTTGCAAATTAACTTGTCTCTTTTAATTGATTGATTACATTTCCAAATGGGAGTTGCAAATTAACTTGTCTCTTTTAATTGATTGATTACATTTCCAAATGGGAGTTGCAAATTAACTTGTCTCTTTTAATTGATTGATTACATTTCCAAATGGGAGTTGCAAATTAACTTGTCTCTTTTAATTGATTGATTACATTTCCAAATGGGAGTTGCAAATTAACTTGTCTCTTTTAATTGATTGATTACATTTCCAAATGGGAGTTGCAAATTAACTTGTCTCTTTTAATTGATTGATTACATTTCCAAATGGGAGTTGCAAATTAACTTGTCTCTTTTAATTGATTGATTACATTTCCAAATGGGAGTTGCAAATTAACTTGTCTCTTTTAATTGATTGATTACATTTCCAAATGGGAGTTGCAAATTAACTTGTCTCTTTTAATTGATTGATTACATTTCCAAATGGGAGTTGCAAATTAACTTGTCTCTTTTAATTGATTGATTACATTTCCAAATGGGAGTTGCAAATTAACTTGTCTCTTTTAATTGATTGATTACATTTCCAAATGGGAGTTGCAAATTAACTTGTCTCTTTTAATTGATTGATTACATTTCCAAATGGGAGTTGCAAATTAACTTGTCTCTTTTAATTGATTGATTACATTTCCAAATGGGAGTTGCAAATTAACTTGTCTCTTTTAATTGATTGATTTTAAACTGTTGACAAATATTCCACTGTAGATTCATATTTCATCAACTTTTTATCTATCCTCGAGGATTTCTCTCATTTGAAGTTAATGCATGTGTGAGCAATACAAGAGGGACTAACCATAATATTGTCTAAATTTAACTGGAAATGCTAATATCGGATGCCAAAAAAAAGAACCCTCGGTTAGAATATTAGAGAAGAGTTAAAATTACCCAATTTTATATGTATAAGATAGGTTTTTAAATATATGAGAGAGAGCATCATTCAACCTCTCAAGTTCATCCTTCATTCGACTTTACCGAGCAAAATACTAGGCTACTACATAGTCAAACCCGACCTCCACCAGCTTCTCAATGATTTTGCTCACGATCACATCTCCCACAACCGCCATATTTGATTCTTCTTCTTCTTCTTCTTCTTCTTCTGCTAGTGATTGCGAAAGTTTGCTGGGGCAGTGGGCCTTTGGATCTACAATTTCCAAGGTCAACGACAGCCATTCCGAAGAAATTAAAGCCAAGCAAACATGTGATGCCAGATCAGACCATGCGAACGGCTCTTCTATGGCATATTATTATTATATTATGTTATTTAATACGATGATTGCATTATGTCGACGTTGTCTTCTTGCCACCTAGAGTCCACTAGTTATATTATATAATATTATATTATGTTATTTAATATGTCGAAGTTGTGGTCTTGTGATATCTAGAGTCCACTAGTTTGAGCCTCAACATTAGCCTCTCCCCATGCGAGAGTAAAATTGTCAAATGACTCTCATCAGGCCCATAATGGTACGAGTTTGTGCATTCAGCTGCATATAACATTTTATAACCTATTGTGCGCTATATAAATGAGCTTATAAGAGAGAAAAAATAATGATGTCATTTGTTTGGTTGAGACTAATACAATGTATATCCTCACTAATACATCTCTTAGTGACTAATTTAGACGAATGAACTGTCACCTAACATCCAGAGAGATTTCCAACTGGGAGTTGCAAATTAACTTGTCTCTTTTAATTGATTGATTTTAAACTGTTGACAAATATTCCACTGTAGATTCATATTTCATCAACTTTTTATCTATCCTCGAGGATTTCTCTCATTTGAAGTTAATGCATGTGTGAGCAATACAAGAGGGGACTAACCATAATATTGTCTAAATTTAACTGGAAATGCTAATATCGGATGCCAGAAAAGAAGAAAAAAAAAAAAGAACCCTCGGTTAGAATATTAGAGAAGAGTTAAAATTACCCAATTTTATATGTATAAGATAGGTTTTTTAAATATATGAGAGAGAGCATCATTCAACCTCTCAAGTTCATCCTTCATTCGACTTTACCGAGCAAAATACTAGGCTACTACATAGTCAAACCCGACCACCAGGTTCTCAATAATTTTGCTCACGGTCACATTTCTGATCACCGCCATATTTGATTTTTCTTTCTTCTTCTTAATTCTGCTAGTAGTTGGGAAAGTTTGCAGGTGTACTTGGGAGGATGCTTAATTATCAACTTGTTGAGCAATGCAATAAATAAAATAACAATAGTCAAAAGAAAATAACAAGAAAACAATATGGCCGGCGCAGGGGGCCTTGGCGTCAAATTTTCCAAGTCGATGACAGCTATATCATTTGTACTAATTGCACACGCAAGCAGATGGATTATTCCAAAGAAATCAAAGACAAGCAAGTGATGCCAGATCACATATCGCCATCAATTCTAAAGCAATGTTTAGTATAAGCATCAGTACAATCAATGCCAGTACAATTATAAAGCTTATGAAGGTTGCAAAAAAGATGGAAAAATGCACATTAAATACAGCTCAAGCAACTAAGTAGTTTTACTTGCATATAATCTCAACTTATCTTAATTGAAGGCATCTTGCATAAAATCTAGAATGTGACGTTTGATAAAGGGTTACATGGGATGAAACCAAACAAAACAAGGTAAAGAGGTAATATGTGCACAACACCAGTAGCCAAGTTTCTCTATGCACTAAGGAAACTTGATTTACAAGTATTTTCTTGCAAGTGCTCGAACTTTTGTATCAAAGTGTGACGAAGTTATCCGTGACCCAGGTAAATATAGAGGATCCATCAGAATCTGTACAAATTTACAAAGAATATATCAGTATGAACACTTTGAATTCAGATAAAGTTTACAAGGTTGAATTAGACTAGCATGAAATGAATCATATTGTTCTTACACAAGCATGCAAAACAGTAAGATAGTAAAGCTAGAATTAAGGAAAAGCAATACTGCAAGGGGGAAAAAATCTAGCTGTTTTGGATTTTTTTTTTTTTGGGGTTGGGGGTTTATTTGTTCAGATTGGTAGTTTGGATTGGGACTTTTTGTCGGATTTTGATTTAATGGTTATTCGTTTAGAACTAGGATTTGGAATTAAATTTAAGATGTTATTCGTTTAGGACTAAGATTTGGATTCAAATTTAAAGTGTTACTCATTTAGGACTAAGATTTGGATTTAAATTTAAGGTGTTATTCATTTAGGATTAAGATTCGGATTTCAATTTAAAGTGTTATTCGTTTAGGACTAGGATTTGGATTTAAATTCATGGTGTTATTAGTTATTTTGGATTGTGATTAGGATTAGAGTTCTGGAATCCATATGCCAATCCACCGACATATTTTCAAGCATTAAGGAAAATTTTGTGGGTTTCTTACTCTCATCTTGGATTTTAGTAGAAGAGCTATTCCATTATAGTATTAAATACAGCTCCTTTATGTCATTATATATATATATATATATATATATATATATATATATATATATATATATATATATATATATATATAGTCCTATAAACTTAAGTTGATAGGTGTCCACCAACTTTTATATCCATTGATCTTGCCTTGGGATCCGTGAAATCAACATATGCACAAATCTCAAAGGTGAGCTTTATATCTTTCACGGATCCCAAGGCAACATCAATGGATAGAAAAGTTGGTGGATGACTATTCCCTATCAACTTAAGTTTATAGGAGATATATATATATATATATATATATATATATATATATATATATATATATAGTCCTATAAACTTAAGTTGATAGGTGTCCACCAACTTTTATATCCATTGATCTTGCCTTGGGATCCGTGAAATCAACATATGCACAAATCTCAAAGGTGGGCTTTATATCTTTCACGGATCCCAAGGCAACATCAATGGATAGAAAAGTTGGTGGATGACTATTCCCTATCAACTTAAGTTTATAGGAGATATATATATATATATATATATATATATATATATATATATATATATATATATATATATATATATATATATATATATATATATATATATATAGGGTAAAATGGATCTAAGGTGGCTCACTAGGGGGCATCTAAGGATGCAGCATATCAGCCGTCCGTTCCTCTATTCTCAAATAAATCTCAGCCCTCCTCAAAAATTTCATCCCCCTCAAAAACTTCACCCATTTCCCCTTTCTCCATCCGACTAAATTTCGCCAATTTCCTTCCATACCACCGACCCCTGTCCTTCCACCTTCCCTCCACCCCACCCCTCCTTCCTCCATGCCATTCCTTCCTTCCATGATCCTCCACCTCCCGGCTCCTCCATCCTTCCTTCCATGCCCTTCCGCCCATTTCAGGGGCCCCCATCGAGATCGATTTAAGTCCAGTAGATCTCCTCGACGCCGACCTCAAATCCCTCATCGACTTTGAGGCTTTAGATCTCCTCGACGCCGACCTCAAATCCCTCATCGACTTTGAGGCTTTAGATCTCCTCGACGCCGACCTCAAATCCCTCATCGACTTTGAGGCTTTAGATCTCCTCGACGCCGACCTCAAATCCCTCATCGACTTTGAGGCTTTAGATCTCCTCGACGCCGACCTCAAATCCCTCATCGACTTTGAGGCTTTAGATCTCCTCGACGCCGACCTCAAATCCCTCATCGACTTTGAGGCTTTAGATCTCCTCGACGCCGACCTCAAATCCCTCATCGACTTTGAGGCTTTAGATCTCCTCGACGCCGACCTCAAATCCCTCATCGACTTTGAGGCTTTAGATCTCCTCGACGCCGACCTCAAATCCCTCATCGACTTTGAGGCTTTAGATCTCCTCGACGCCGACCTCAAATCCCTCATCGACTTTGAGGCTTTAGATCTCCTCGACGCCGACCTCAAATCCCTCATCGACTTTGAGGCTTTAGATCTCCTCGACGCCGACCTCAAATCCCTCATCGACTTTGAGGCTTTAGATCTCCTCGACGCCGACCTCAAATCCCTCATCGACTTTGAGGCTTTAGATCTCCTCGACGCCGACCTCAAATCCCTCATCGACTTTGAGGCTTTAGATCTCCTCGACGCCGACCTCAAATCCCTCATCGACTTTGAGGCTTTAGATCTCCTCGACGCCGACCTCAAATCCCTCATCGACTTTGAGGCTTTAGATCTCCTCGACGCCGACCTCAAATCCCTCATCGACTTTGAGGCTTTAGATCTCCTCGACGCCGACCTCAAATCCCTCATCGACTTTGAGGCTTTAGATCTCCTCGACGCCGACCTCAAATCCCTCATCGACTTTGAGGCTTTAGATCTCCTCGACGCCGACCTCAAATCCCTCATCGACTTTGAGGCTTTAGATCTCCTCGACGCCGACCTCAAATCCCTCATCGACTTTGAGGCTTTAGATCTCCTCGACGCCGACCTCAAATCCCTCATCGACTTTGAGGCTTTAGATCTCCTCGACGCCGACCTCAAATCCCTCATCGACTTTGAGGCTTTAGATCTCCTCGACGCCGACCTCAAATCCCTCATCGACTTTGAGGCTTTAGATCTCCTCGACGCCGACCTCAAATCCCTCATCGACTTTGAGGCTTTAGATCTCCTCGACGCCGACCTCAAATCCCTCATCGACTTTGAGGCTTTAGATCTCCTCGACGCCGACCTCAAATCCCTCATCGACTTTGAGGCTTTAGATCTCCTCGACGCCGACCTCAAATCCCTCATCGACTTTGAGGCTTTAGATCTCCTCGACGCCGACCTCAAATCCCTCATCGACTTTGAGGCTTTAGATCTCCTCGACGCCGACCTCAAATCCCTCATCGACTTTGAGGCTTTAGATCTCCTCGACGCCGACCTCAAATCCCTCATCGACTTTGAGGCTTTAGATCTCCTCGACGCCGACCTCAAATCCCTCATCGACTTTGAGGCTTTAGATCTCCTCGACGCCGACCTCAAATCCCTCATCGACTTTGAGGCTTTAGATCTCCTCGACGCCGACCTCAAATCCCTCATCGACTTTGAGGCTTTAGATCTCCTCGACGCCGACCTCAAATCCCTCATCGACTTTGAGGCTTTAGATCTCCTCGACGCCGACCTCAAATCCCTCATCGACTTTGAGGCTTTAGATCTCCTCGACGCCGACCTCAAATCCCTCATCGACTTTGAGGCTTTAGATCTCCTCGACGCCGACCTCAAATCCCTCATCGACTTTGAGGCTTTAGATCTCCTCGACGCCGACCTCAAATCCCTCATCGACTTTGAGGCTTTAGATCTCCTCGACGCCGACCTCAAATCCCTCATCGACTTTGAGGCTTTAGATCTCCTCGACGCCGACCTCAAATCCCTCATCGACTTTGAGGCTTTAGATCTCCTCGACGCCGACCTCAAATCCCTCATCGACTTTGAGGCTTTAGATCTCCTCGACGCCGACCTCAAATCCCTCATCGACTTTGAGGCTTTAGATCTCCTCGACGCCGACCTCAAATCCCTCATCGACTTTGAGGCTTTAGATCTCCTCGACGCCGACCTCCTCGAGCCGCCAGATCCGATCGACGCCTCACGCCCACAAGCTCAGATCTAATCGACACCTCGGCTCCTACAAGCTCGACCACCCCAATTTTGAGGCCTCGACTTCCAGCCAGATCCATCGACGTCTCACGCTTCCACAAGCTTAGATCTAATCTTGTAATTCTTGTTTATTTTGGGATATGGCTTATGAATATAACCTTTTGAAGAAATGTATAATATCAGGGATTATGTTTGAGTTTAGATTTTGGGTTAGGTTTATTGTTAAATTGGACATGAACTTTAAATTTGGTTTTGAAGAAACATATAAAATTTTGTAAGTAGGTACAAATTTTGAGTAAGTAGTTACAAAATTTTATAAGTAGTTACAAAATTTTATAAGTAGTTACAAAATTTTGAGTAAGTAGTTACAAAACATGAGTAACTAGTTACAAAATTTTGTAAGTAGCTACTTACAAAATTTGAGTTAGTAGTTACAAAATTTTAGAAGTAGTTACAAAATATGAGTAACTAGTTACAAAATTTTATAAGTAGTTACAAAATATGAGTAGTAGTTACAAAATATGAGTAACTAGTTACAAAATTTGAGTTAGTAGTTACAAAATTTTGTAAGTAGCTACTTACAAAATTTGAGTTAGTAGTTACAAAACATGAGTAACTAGTTACAAAACTCCACTAACTGGTACAAAATTGGGATAAGTAGTTACAAAATTTTAGAAGTAGTTACAAAATTTTATAAGTAGTTACAAAATTTTATAAGTAGTTACAAAATATGAGTAAGTAGTTACAAAATTTTGTAAGTAGTTTCAAAATATAAGTAAGTAGTTATAAAATTTTACAAGTAGTTACAAAATTTTAGAAGTAGTTACAAAATTTGAGTTAGTAGTTACAAAATTTTATAAGTAGTTACAAAATATGAGTAAGTAGTTACAAAATTTTTAACAAAAATTTTCCAAAACTATGAGCTACAAAACTCCACTAACTGGTACAAAATTGGGATAAGTAGTTACAAAATTTTGAGTAAGTAGTTACAAAATTTTAGAAGTAGTTACAAAACATGAGTAACTAGTTACAAAATTTTAGAAGTAGTTACAAAACATGAGTAACTAGTTACAAAACTCCACTAACTGGTACAAAATTGGGATAAGTAGTTACAAAATTTTGAGTAAGTAGTTACAAAACTCCACTAACTGGTACAAAATTGGGATAAGTAGTTACAAAATATGAGTAACTAGTTACAAAATTTTAGAAGTAGTTACAAAATTTTGAGTAAGTAGTTACAAAATTTGAGTTAGTAGTTACAAAATTTGAGTTAGTAGTTACAAAATATGAGTAAGTAGTTACAAAATTTTGAGTAAGTAGTTATAAAATTTTATAACATGAGTAAGTAGTTACAAAATTTGAGTTAGTAGTTACAAAATTTGAGTTAGTAGTTACAAAATTTGAGTTAGTAGTTACAAAACATGAGTAACTAGTTACAAAATTTGAGTTAGTAGTTACAAAACATGAGTAAGTAGTTATAAAATTTTATAACATGAGTAAGTAGTTACAAAATTTTGAGTAAGTAGTTACAAAACATGAGTAGTAGTTACAAAATATGAGTAACTAGTTACAAAATTTTGTAAGTAGCTACTTACAAAATTTGAGTTAGTAGTTACAAAATTTTATAAGTAGTTACAAAATTTTGAGTAAGTAGTTACAAAACTCCACTAACTGGGTACAAAATTGGGATAAGTAGTTACAAAATTTTGTAAGTAGCTACTTACAAAATTTGAGTAAGTAGTTACAAAATTTTGTAAGTAGCTACTTACAAAATTTGAGTTAGTAGTTACAAAATTTTGTAAGTAGCTACTTACAAAATTTGAGTAAGTAGTTACAAAATTTTGTAAGTAGTTACAAAATTTTGAGTAAGTAGTTATAAAATTTTATAACATGAGTAAGTAGTTACAAAATTTTATAAGTAGTTACAAAATTTTATAAGTAGTTACAAAATATAAGTAAGTAGTTATAAAATTTTACAAGTAGTTACAAAATATGAGTAAATAGTTATAAAATTTTATAACATGAGTAAGTAATTACAAAATATGAGTAAGTAGTTACAAAATTTTAGAAGTAGTTACAAAATATGAGTAAGTAGTTACAAAATTTTAGAAGTAGTTACAAAATATGAGTAAGTAGTTACAAAATATGAGTAACTAGTTACAAAACTCCACTAACTGGGTACAAAATTGGGATAAGTAGTTACAAAACATGAGTAAGTAGTTACAAAATTTTTCAACAAAAATTTTCCAAAACTATGAGCTACAAAACTCCACTAACTGGTACAAAATTGGGATAAGTAGTTACAAAATATGAGTAAGTAGTTACAAAATTTTTCAACAAAAATTTTCCAAAACTATGGGCTATAAAACTCCACTAACTGGGTACAAAATTGGGATAAGTAGTTACAAAACATGAGTAAGTAGTTACAAAATTTTTCAACAAAAAATTTTCCAGAACTATGAGCTACAAAACTCCACTAACTGGGTACAAAACTGGGATAAGTAGTTACAAAACATGAGTAACTAGTTACAAAATTTGTGTAGAACTATCAAACTCTAATAACTGGGTACAAATTTCATCACACTCATCATGACACAAGCAATTTTGTTCTGCAAGTTTCATCACAATCATCATTGCACCAGCAATATCAAAATCACCACAATGAATAAAGAATTACAAAACCCGGAAAGAAATGCTATCGAGCTACAATTCGACTGATTTCGAATCAAGCTACAATTCAACTGTTTCTTCGTACATACACAAAAAGAGATATAACAACTGAATGAATTCTAACACAACAAAAGTGCAAAATAAAACTTCCAAAGATAGGTGAATTACATAGTCTGAACTGCGTTTTTACAATCGTCACAAATATGGTGAATCGTGGCATACAAGAGAGCTGCACAAAACCGCCTTCTTTTCCTCAACGACTTTCTTCTTGCCTTTACCCCTACTACCCTTCTTCTCATTGGATGTCTTATAATTCTTTACAATTTGGGTGTAGATTGTATTAGGCGCTGCTCCACTCATTTTGATTGGAATACCCTCCTTTGGCAAACCAGTAATGCGATAAACATCATCGATACCAAACACAATCTTTGAGTGAAGGCGGCACGTCGAAGAGAAAAGGGGAAGAAATAATACCAAAGCTTTATCCCATGAGACTCAATCAATACAAGCCAATAATGAGACCAAAGCTTTATCCCAATAACATTTTATTACACTTTGCCAACATCCACCACTAACAAAGGCAAACAGTTATTCATTAACCTGCGAGACCAAAACAACATTAAGAATTAAAAACTAGATTAAAAACCCATGTCCCTCATAACGATCACAAAATCTAGTATAAAAAGTCAGACAAAGATTACAGATTATTGTCATATTTAGCTTCTGATGAACTCCATGTCGATCTCTACGGGGAATTTTAAATAAAAAAAAGGAATTCCAATCGTATAAAAGCCCGAAGGACAGATGAAATTTAATTCAACTATTGTTTAAGGTACGGGGAGTGATTTTACATCCAAATACCACTATCTATCATCAAAGTTTTAGTAATTTAAAGTTTTGGGTCCAAATTTTGGCCCCAAAATAAAATCACACGATAGTGGAACAAAATCCAATCAAACAAGCACACATTTAAGCAGCAATATCATCACCAAGAGAATAAATCGAAAACCCAACAAAAAGATCAAACCTTTCCACAACAAACAGATTCAGAACAAAAAACCCCATGTCAAATTTGCCATCAAGATAAGATTTTGAAATAAAATCAAAGAGATCATTCAAGATCACAGTTTTTTTTACCCATCAAAACTCGCTCTTTGAGATCCAGTGCTAGCTCTTTAAATCCAAACGCAACAGTTAAAAGCGTTGACAAACCGTCACGCTAGAGGTCAAGCGCAATGCTTACAAACCGTTACCACTGATCCGTTGTCATAGAGCAAAAATGTGGTAGTGTGTAAATATACATGAAAATACATAGAAGAAATTATCGAGAACACCCCTAAAACTAATTTAGGATCTTGCTAATTATTCAAACGATTACATCACGTATATATTTTAAAAGCCAAATACTTAAACAAAAGAGAGTTTTCTTTCATTTATTTGGATCATCAACTATTATAGCAAACAATTTTTTTCCCAGAACACTCGAAACTCTTTGATCCTCTTCAGACTATACTCTACACTTTTCAAATTTAATAATATATCATCTCAATTGTGTTACCAAAATGTTTGGATATAAATATGAACACATTATAAACAAAAAATTACTTACTTAGATGGAGGAAGCTTGCATTTAGAGGAGGACGATTTTGATTTTGAAGAAATTGCGGATGTCGACCCCTTCATTTTGTTCGAAGCAAGAGAGTGCGAGGCGACGAGCTTTGAGGAGGAGTGAGGGTCGGCGGAGCTTTGTGGAGACCTGAGGGCTTTGCCGTCGAGGACTTGACGAGAGTGTGAGGAGACGCAATCAAGGGGAGTTCAAATCGTGTAAATCAGAAAAGTTGATCATGGCGTCAAAAGAAATCGCTATCAATAATGATGAAAGCAAAAATAACGAAAGTAAAGGCTCGAGGCGTAATAGTAAATTGGAGTAATAAAGCTGAACAATCGAAACAATCGTCCGAATTCAGCGAACAAAGCCGAATAATGGTGGCGCGAAATCCGTAAAGTATCGAAACCATAAAATAAAATGCTGGAAATGCATATGAAATGAGAAAATGAGAGCTAGTCATGAAGACAATGAAGGGATCTGGAAATATGAAAAGGCAATATGAAGTCAGGCTGGTAATGCCGGAGAAATCGATGGGGAAGAGAGCGCCTGTGGCAAATTGAAGCGTGGTAAAGTGAAGCCGAAGCGGCAACAATAACGATGGATGATGGTTTTAAGTGAAATTTGAGATCGAGATGGGTTTTGGGAATCGTTTTGGGGCTGAGATTCAAAGAAAAGAGAGGGGTGTGAGAATGGGAGTAGGTTTTAAATGGAGGGTGTGATTAAAGGGTCGGACGGTCAGATTATGCATCCTTAGGTGCGACCTAAGGAGGCACCTCGATCCATGTTACCCATATATATATCAATGTTCTAAAAGCGACTGGTCGCCTGAACCTAAGCGGACACTTCTCATAATTTTGTCTGGCTGGTAGCTCGCCAAGCGTAAGCACCGCTTAGGGCTAAGCTGCCGCTTAGCGGGCCGCCTAACAGGGTAAAAATTTAACCCTTACGGGCCCAAACCAGCGAACCCATTACCCAAACCCAAACCTAACCCTAATCGCTATTTCTCTCTCATTCTTTCTCCGGCCTGAGCCTCTCTCTCTGTCTCTCAAACTCATGAATCAGGCTCTCCCCCTCTCTCCCATTTCGTCGCCTCCATGGCCCTTCTCCGTACCGGTAGCTCCCTTCTCCGGCCGGTACTCTCTGGCGTCTCCATGACCCGACCACTCGAACTTCTCCGCCCGGCCTCTCGGCCGCTCCCCTTCTCCGCCGCCCGGCCACTCCGGCATTTCCGCCCGTGACCTTCTCTGCACTTATGTAAACTGACGGATCCGAGCCGGTAGATTCATCTCCGATTCTCCTGCCTCTTCTCTTTTTAAGGTAACAATCTCATCTTTTTTCATTGTTCAATTTAGTAAATAGTTAATATTAGTTAATTTTAGTTAATTATTTAAACTTGCTCAGTTTATTCATGTTTCTAATTTTAGTTATGTTTAGTTTAATCTTGTTCAATTTTAGTTCAAATTTATTCACTGTTCAACTCCAATTTAGTTAATTTTAGTTAATCTATGTAATTAATAATTGAGATTTAAATTTTGTTCAACTTTACATATACTATTATAGAAGAGATGACTAAATAGTAGATAGATGTTAATACTTAATAGTTAATAGGTCAAGTTATGTGATTTATTTGGTGATATTTCTTAGTATTTGGTTATTAATTTGGCTATTTAGTATTTATGAATGGTTGATTATGGATCTAAGCTTGTTATTTATGTTTTTTTACGCTTTAGATGAACTTAATACATATTTTTGTGAATTACTATAATTAAATAAATTAAAAAATGACAGCGCAGGCGTGCCTTTAAGCAAACCGCTCGACGCTTAGTCGCTATCTAATACGTAACATTGATATATATATATATATATATATATATATATATATATATATATATATATATATATATATATATATATATATATATATATATATATATATATATATATATATATATATTGTTATGACCTAAAAAATTAAAGTATTACTTTCTAGGCGAATCCCAACACGAATCCTATTTCACTGAAAGGGATCTCTGCCCCTCCAATAGTACGACCTTTCTGATGGCAACTAGTGCAGATGATTCGAAGGCGATCATAGTCGAACTTGCTACAGTATTCAACACTCGGCGCTGCAGTAACTAACCTCTACAGTAAACCGACTCGAAATGCGGTCATAGCCGAACTTGCTACAGTATTTGACACTTGGTGCTAAAGTAGCTTACTGACTGATACAGTAGCCGACTCGAAAGGCGGTCATAGTCGGACTTGCTACAGTATTTAGCACTTGTTGCTACAGTAGTTGACCGATGGTTGGCCGCGAGCCCCACGCCAACAACAAGTCACTATCACAATTAGTAGTACTGTCATAGTCATTAGGGGTGGAAGTGAACCAAATAATTAACAAATAGTTCAATACTTGTTCGAGTAACTATTCGATCATATTCGATTCGATAGTTCATTTACCACTAAACAAATATTTTTTAGTATTCAAGTTTACTAACGAATAGAATTTAACCAGATGTATATTCAATTCGTTTGTCTATCAAATATTCGTTTAAAATTTGATGACTTATTATTTGTACTATTGCACATATTATGTCATATTTTTAACCCACTTATCATTTTTACTTAAGTTTTATGTACTAATTTTAAGACTTAATCTTAAATATGTTTTCTAATAAAAATTTTAATTTAAATATGTATACATCATATATTATAAAGGAATAATTTTTATTTATGGATTTAAATACTATTTAAAATTTAAATTCTTTAGCAAAATAAATATACTTTGATATTCGATAAGTATTCATGAATATTCATGAATATTTATCAAATACCAAGTATTCGAGTTCGAATTCGAAAACTCCATATATGAATATTAGAGTCCACATTCGAATTCGAAAATTTTAAACAAATACAAATACGAACACATTAGTATTCGATCCGATTCGATCGTTTACCACATTAGTCATCAATGTGCTAGCCACATAGCCTTTATAACTCATCACCCATGCCTCATCAATGACATCCACATCAAATCAGTGATGGCTCATGTCACACAAAAACCAACATGTGTAAAGCTATTGTTGACTCTACCATCAAGCCATACTCGGCTGAAGTGACCAAACTAACCCTCTCCCATTATACAAAGAGAGGAACTATTCTCAGGCTGAAGGTAAGCCATTTTTCTCCCAGCACACTTTACTAAAGAACTACGGTTCATTTTCTTCTCCACTCAAGCACACTACTTACTTGATCGTCGGAGGTACAACGGGGAAAATCAAGCCCCGTCCTCTTACGAGCTTCTGCTTGTGCAGGGGGGAGATCGACCCAACTCAAAACCGGATATTCAGGGAAGAGAGCGGATCCCCATCACCTTCAATCTCAAACCCGTTTTGGCCATGTGACTGTTAAATTTAGAACATCAAAACACACACACACACACACACACACACACACACACACACACATATATATATATATATATATATATATATATATATATATATATATATATATATATATATATATATATATATATATATATATATATATATATATATATATATATATATATATATATATATATATAATTTTAAATTTATTGAAAGTAATTAAAAACAAAAGATTTGAAGATATTAATTATTAAATATATCTTAATAAATTCACAAAAAATAAATAGTCATGTATTATGTTGGGAGCTTGGAAATTATAAAAGTAATTTCAAATAATAAATTTATTTTACAAACATTTTATTAAGATAAATGAACATCATTTCTCTTTCTTATAAAAATTAGATCAATAAATTATTACATATAAATTATGAATATAAACTCAAAATTTTAATCAAAATTTAAATATGTCACCTCAACTAAAAGCTTCAACTCCTATATTTTTCCTTCTCACATGCTTGCATGTGTTAAAATTCTAGTTTCTATATAATTTCTTTTGTTACGCTATTCCTTAATCAAAATGAGAGTCTCATGAAATAAATTTTAATTATATTTGATAATAACAATTAACTAAAGTTAAAATCCTAATTAAAATAGTACATAACTTTAAAGTTCAAGAATTCAACTAAAAAGTTAGTCAGAAAATTAAAATAGTCCATAAATTTTAGTCCGAGAATTCAACCTTTAACCCAATAGTCCAAACCAAAAGTTCAAGAATTCTACTAAAAACTAAAAACCCTATCCACGAATCGACAACTCTAAAGTAAAAAATATTATTCCTAATCCCAATCCAAGAATGTCAGATTCATGGACTATTGCCCTAGTTATACTCAACAATCTGGAACAAATAACAGCCCCCTACATGTTAACCTTAGTCCTTAAAAATCTGACCTCATTCATCATAAATAGCTGTGTACGTTAATCTTGAATTTGCCTCTAAGCGACCTGAGTTTAAGAATCAGGAAGTTTCCTTAATACACAAGTATTTAGTTCGTAACCAATCTTTCTAATTAATAGCATATCTTTTGCAAGTTAAAGAGCAGAAATTATCAACATGTTTGTTCAACAAGCACAGACCATGTATGTGTAAACAGATAGCTGAGCTATAATATAATTCTGCAAATTGCAATGCTGATAAAATTCATATGGCAACCAACCAGCATCTTTCATTTTCCAATTGTCAAAATTTTCAGAATAATTAATCTTGTAAAACATATCTAGGTCCTAAAACCATTTCTAATAACACTAGCGAATTGAGCATGGATAATCAAATTTATCTTGTTACTCTCTTAATTGCTGGAGAAATTGGTGAAAATGAAGATCAAGTGAAAATCAATAATCCATATCTTGTCATGCAAGTGGTGGTGACAAAGATGCAGGACAATTTGAAAAGAAGATAAGCGTCCAGCAGTACAGAATACGAATTATATATGTCAAAAGAATCAACATTTGTTGTTAGAAATAAAAAAGATAAAATGTGGCCAAGAAGTTCTTTCAATATAAAGATGTAGATGAGAAGCAGCAGAATTACCTCAATATAAAGTTCATGAACCTCTTGGAAAAAACTTTTTATCCCATCCTCATTACGGGAATCATGAAGCAGCATCAATCTAGTGTGTGGATAGAATTGGTTAAGGAAGACAAAATATTTGTACAGATCTTGAACTATACAAAGAAATTATGATGGTCAACACGTTACTAAATGAGAAAACAGGTTAATCAGAATTGTTAGCATGTTCCAACATAAACGAGGCACTTTTATTAAATACAATACAATAATAAAAAGGACAAATTTTCACTTTAGCCCACTTTTAAATTTTATTTTCAAAAATCGACCCTATCCCAACTTAATTGCCAATTTCGACCCAGTTTGACAAACTTCACGGAAATCATTTCCGTGAAGTTTAAGGTGTTAAACTTCACGGAAATCATTTCCGTGAAGTTTAAGGTGTTAAACTTCACGGAAATCATTTCCGTGAAGTTTAAGGTGTTAAACTTCACGGAAATCATTTCCGTGAAGTTGCAGACACCCATCCCAGCGAGCACCTCTCAGGGTTGCGGTTGCAACTCCACGGGAATTCATTTCATCATGACCACCGTTACCCACTCTCTCTCCGCGTTCCCTTCTCTCTCTCTCCCCATAACTCCGTGAACCTCTCTCTCTCTCTCTCCCCATAACTCCGTGAACCTCTCTCTCTCTCTCTCTCTCTCTCTCTCCCCATAACTCCGTGAACCTCTCTCTCTCTCTCTCTCTCTCTCTCTCTCTCTCTCTCTCTCTCCCCATAACTCCGTGAACCTCTCTCTCTCTCTCTCTCTCTCTCTCTCTCTCTCTCTCTCTCTCTCTCTCTCTCTCTCCCCATAACTCCGTGAACCTCTCTCTCTCTCCCCATAACTCCGTGAACCTCTCTCTCTCTCTCTCTCTCGAGTCGATTTAGGTAAACCCTAACCCTAGTTCTCCTAAATTTTTTATATTTTTCACTATTTAATCATAAAATCTTGTTTAAATTTACATTTTGGAATAATTTTGAAATTTACTTGTGAATAATATTGATATTGAGATTTATTTCATTATAATAACTTGTTTAATTTTAGATTTTGGAATAACTTTGAAATTTAATTGTAAATAATATTGATAATGAGATTTATTTCATCATAATAACTTTTAATTGTTGATTTTGGAATAACTTTGAAATTTAATTGTAAATAATATTGATATTGAGATTTATTTCATCATAATAACTTTTAATTGTCAATTTAGAATTTTTAACATTTAATTGTTAGTAATATTAATATTGAAATTTTTACTATTTAGGGTAACAATGAACGATCGAATCGTAATTCTTTGTTCGTATGATGGGAAGATTAAATATCTAGAGAATAATATGCCTATATCTGAAGGAGGTGTCACGAAACCGTTGTTTATATCCAAATCATGTACTTTCGATGAATTGGTTAATGACTTACATAAACTTACATTAACCAATTCACGTGAGTATCATCTAAATGTGATTTGTAATTATCCCGTTACGGAAAACAGAACAAGCGGTATTCAAATTTCAAGTGACTACGATATGGGTCTCATTGGAATATTAAATGAGGAGAAGCGTTCGGTGGAATTATTTATTGAAAAACATCAACGGAATTTGGGCAAAGCGGTTGATCACAATAGAGTATACTCTCGCATGTTGGAAGATCCTGATGTTGACTCCACCGGTTTTTTGTCTCCGCAACATGATATGGGATGGACACAGTCACAACACTTGGATGGTCCTTCATTTGTGGGAACTTCGAGTGCATTCGATGATAACGCTCCTCATCAAGATATAAGGCATTCCACAGGAGTAACGATAGAAGATGATAATGCAAGCGTTGAATCAGAGGATGATGACGTAGAGGATGGCTTACAAATTAATAGTATGATGTGTTTGAATGATCCGGTTGAAGGGGAAAATCAATTGATTGACCGATGTTATTCTAATAATGAGTATATCGTATTAGAAGATCCACCGATGAACTTCATGGTGATGGATGGATTGATGATTCCACAATGGAAAATATTCCTATTGGCACTAGTTTAAATGATGATACTCAAGGCGAGGACTTCTCATTCAAAAAGGCGATCTATTTGAAAGCAAGGAGAAATTGATTCATGCGCCGTTTGTGGGCCATAAGAAATAGTGTCAAGTTTAGGCGGACAAAAAGTAATGCAACAAGCTATAACGTAGTGTGTTTTACCGCAAAGATGGTGTGGAGGAAGACAATGGTGGTCACCACGGAATACAAAGCTGTCCTTGGAAGCTTAATTCCGGCAGGGGTAAGAGTAGGCGTGCAATTTAAAATAACACACTACAATGGGCGGCACACATGTAGCAATCCTCGATTTGAGATGAATCATAGACAGCGTCCGCTTCTTTCATATATCGATTGATTATGCACTAAGAGAGGATCTCGATCTAAGACCAAAGGATATTCGTCTTCTAGTATACAAAGAGACCGCATGTGACGATCCTACAATAAATGTTGGAATGCTTTCGGAGGAAGGCGATGATAAAATTTTCTGAGATTGGGACAAATCATATGAGATCTTACCACATTATCTTGAAGCACTTAAAAAGAAAATCAGGGGCGGTAATGCAAGTATCATCGGATCCGGTTGGCGGAGATAGGCGATTCACGGGTGTATTTTGGGCATTTGGGCCTTCCATTGATGGATTCAAATATTGTCGTCCTCTTCTTAGCATCGGCGGTACCCACTTGTATGGTAAATATAAAGGCGTTTTGCTCGTTACAGCCGGAGTTGATGAGATGGTGGTTTATTTCCTTTGGCATTTGCGTGGTTGATGTGGAAAATATAGAAAATTGGACATGGTTTTGCATCGTTAGATATCATATTCCTAGTGTGGGAATGCGGCCGATTACATTCATCTCGATAGGATGAAAGGAATTCCAATAGCACTACAACGACATTTTCCGTCACCGCATGTGCACCGCTATTGCCTACGACATATTAGGGACAACTTCAAGAGGAAGCATGGGCAAGGGCATCTCAAGATCTTCTTTGGCAATTTGGATGTGCAACGGAGAAATTAATTTATGATCAACTACGAGAGAAGATTAAAATATTTCACAAACCGCACATGATTGGATCGAGACTAGTTTGGGCCGAACAATGTCAATAGGTGGGCGTTATGTGAAGACGGCGCAAACGCTTTTGTATGATGACCACTAACGCTTCGAGAGTTTCAATGGTGTGCTTAGGGAGCACGCGGTATGCCAATACAATCATTAGTTGCAAAACATTTTACGACTTAATAGATTCTTCCTCGACGACGCACATTGGCGGCAAATATTCAAAGCGGAATTGGCCAAAAGTTGAAGGAATATTGGCGAATCGGAGTAAGCAAGCTCGTTCATATGAGGCTAGGCGATTCGCTTTAATGAATGGGAGGTCATTGAAGGATCATCACATAGAAAATCGCTCTTACAAAGTCAATATACTAGTGGATCGACTTGTACATGCACTTGCAACGTACCACGATTACAATGGCTTCCTTGTTCTCATGTTATAGCAGCTTGTTCGGATGTACAAGGGGGTGCGAGATGTTCACACTATATATTCGCTGCAAATTGGTATTTAACTTATAACTACCAACAAACATACAAGGAGTGCTTTCATCCACCATGCGATAGTCGATACTGGACACAAGGCGGGCCGCGGATATTACCTCCTGTGTATAAGAGATCAGCTGGGCGACCTCGTTCCGTACGGATTAGAAATACTATGGACGAAGGACGAGAAGGAGTCAGGCGGAAAAATAAGTGTAGTAGGTGCAATCAACCAGGACACAATAAAAATAGTTGTCCAACTAGGATTAGGCGTTGATTATTTCGGGCTTGAATGTATGAAATGTTTCGAATCTGGCTTTTGTAATATATAACACTTTATTTTCTATGCAGAGAGATATATTATGGATCCTTGTACTCTATATTGGTACGTATTAAGGAAATGTGCACGTATTAAGGACTATCCAAGTCAACTTATTGTGATATAGTTTTGAATCTGATTAGCATCAACATGTTACTTTAAAGACATAATGTTTTTATTGCCTTTATTTGTAGCCTTGATGAAACATGATTTTTTTTAATATTGAATGAGATTTCTATGCAGACATATTATGGATCTGGACCGATCCAACGGATGTATTATACCTTCGACGAGCATCGCTCCCACAAGATTGGGTTAGGAGAGGTAAAATGTTTACGTATATATTTATTATTTTTACACATGATATAGTTTTTGTATTCTAAAAGAATTTAATTAATGTGCGGTAGAAGATATCAATATAGTGGACCATTCACTAGTCATTCGGTGGATTGAGGATCCTCGAGTTTCACAGTTGATAGAGCGGTTTTGCGAGTGTTCATCGGTCGCGATATATTAGGCTTGATTGGGCCCTTATCCGTGCTCGATTGAGAGGTGGAGGCCGAGACTAACACCTTCCATATGCATATAGGAGAGTGTACCATTACACTTCGGGATGTAGCCATCATACTTGGGCTCGGATTGATGGCCTGTTTATTCTGAGCGATGCCCATAATTGGACCGAAGTATGTGAGAGGCTTCTAGGCGGAGTTCTGGATTGAGGAGTGGTGCCATAAAGCTATCGTGGCCGTGCAGCGTTTGGGGAGATATACGGCAGCCGCGGTGGAGGTTGTTGATATTATGCTCGTGCTTATATATTGCACACAATTGGTTGTATGTTATTTCCGGATGCGAGCAAGTCCCGTGTACATGCACGATGGTGACACTCTTGGAGAATTTTGAGTTATGCGGTACTCTATCGTGGAGGCGGTCTTGTTGGCATACCTTTATAGGGAGCTATGTAGGGTCTCCTTGTCGGAGAATAAAGATTTCAAGGGATGCATGATGTTGTTCTGAGTTTGGTCGTGGGAACACATCCATATTGGACGACCTACTCTTGGATGCATGTCGATCTACGTGGTCGTTATCCTTTGGGATGCGGTATAATTTTGCATGCATTTAAAATTTTAATTATCAATTAATTTTATTCATATTGATCTCATATATTCTTTATGGCAAAAGATATAATGTGAGGCACGTGCACTCACAATACAAAGACTGCTGACCGACATATTGAGTTTTACGAAATGAGCTTGATGGCCTCAGACGCGACAGTAAATACAAAACTTAACTTATTATTTATATTTTAATTTTTACGAAGATCTTGATACAAGTTTTTAAATTTGGTTCAAGTGGGCCTTATTCTCCTAGGATTTGATATCTATACCCTAGCACCTAGTTGTAGAGCTAGCTAATTTGTGGAGAGCTAGAGTCCCGTTGATTTGTTGGGAGATTGTGGAGATGCACGTCCCAGATCGTGTGCTGCGCCAATTTTCTCTTTTTCAGCATGTGCTAGATCCCGTTGAGCGAATCGTTGGCGATTCGACGGACATCGCATCATACGGATTGGGCCATCTCGTGCGGCATACATACAGAGGTGGGATGATAGGTTGAATTTCATAGAGGGTCAGAGAATTCCATCAGCTGATCACACCGCGTATATGCGTTGGTATTGGAATATCACACGATGGATAGACGCGACCCACAACCCTCGACCTCATCGCACTTTTCCATGCAAGCGAATACTTATATCCCTAGTACCATGATCGAGAGGGATTATGTAAGTTTTTTTTAATTCAATTAAAATATCAATTCTTTTTTTGTATTAATATTATTACTTAGCTGCGTACATATTTTGAATGTGCTAAATTACAGGTCCATGCAATGGATGGGATTGAGGCTGATATATCAGAGCATATTGTCGAGATTCGTGATCCAATATCGTTAGGGTCTTCAAAAAATCGAATGAGAATAGCAAGCGTGTTCCATAAGACTCAAATCGATAGGTTTGAAGGGCGTGAGGCAGTCCGCGCCTGGTCTCTCGGGGAAGGGAAGGGAAGGGGAAGGGGAAGGGGAAGGGGAAGGGGAAGGGGAAGGGGAAGGGGAAGGGGAAGGGGAAGGGGAAGGGGAAGGGGAAGGGGAAGGGGAAGGGGAAGGGGAAGGGGAAGGGGAAGGGGAAGGGGAAGGGGAAGGGGAAGGGGAAGGGGAAGGGGAAGGGGAAGGGGAAGGGGAAGGGGAAGGGGAAGGGGAAGGGGAAGGGGAAGGGGAAGGGGAAGGGGAAGGGGAAGGGGAAGGGGAAGGGGAAGGGGAAGGGGAAGGGGAAGGGGAAGGGGAAGGGGAAGGGGAAGGGGAAGGGGAAGGGGAAGGGGAAGGGGAAGGGGAAGGGGAAGGGGAAGGGGAAGGGGAAGGGGAAGGGGAAGGGGAAGGGGAAGGGGAAGGGGAAGGGGAAGGGGAAGGGGAAGGGGAAGGGGAAGGGGAAGGGGAAGGGGAAGGGGAAGGGGAAGGGGAAGGGGAAGGGGAAGGGGAAGGGGAAGGGGAAGGGGAAGGGGAAGGGGAAGGGGAAGGGGAAGGGGAAGGGGAAGGGGAAGGGGAAGGGGAAGGGGAAGGGGAAGGGGAAGGGGAAGGGGAAGGGGAAGGGGAAGGGGAAGGGGAAGGGGAAGGGGAAGGGGAAGGGGAAGGGGAAGGGGAAGGGGAAGGGGAAGGGGAAGGGGAAGGGGAAGGGGAAGGGGAAGGGGAAGGGGAAGGGGAAGGGGAAGGGGAAGGGGAAGGGGAAGGGGAAGGGGAAGGGGAAGGGGAAGGGGAAGGGGAAGGGGAAGGGGAAGGGGAAGGGGAAGGGGAAGGGGAAGGGGAAGGGGAAGGGGAAGGGGAAGGGGAAGGGGAAGGGGAAGGGGAAGGGGAAGGGGAAGGGGAAGGGGAAGGGGAAGGGGAAGGGGAAGGGGAAGGGGAAGGGGAAGGGGAAGGGGAAGGGGAAGGGGAAGGGGAAGGGGAAGGGGAAGGGGAAGGGGAAGGGGAAGGGGAAGGGGAAGGGGAAGGGGAAGGGGAAGGGGAAGGGGAAGGGGAAGGGGAAGGGGAAGGGGAAGGGGAAGGGGAAGGGGAAGGGGAAGGGGAAGGGGAAGGGGAAGGGGAAGGGGAAGGGGAAGGGGAAGGGGAAGGGGAAGGGGAAGGGGAAGGGGAAGGGGAAGGGGAAGGGGAAGGGGAAGGGGAAGGGGAAGGGGAAGGGGAAGGGGAAGGGGAAGGGGAAGGGGAAGGGGAAGGGGAAGGGGAAGGGGAAGGGGAAGGGGAAGGGGAAGGGGAAGGGGAAGGGGAAGGGGAAGGGGAAGGGGAAGGGGAAGGGGAAGGGGAAGGGGAAGGGGTAAGAGGGGAAGAGGAAGGAGGGAGGACTTTTAGGTCAGATGTGATTTATATTGTGATTCTGAAACTTTATAAAGGCTTGATTGGTTTCCTATATTTGAAAACTGCTTGTGTGGATCGATTATTGTTTATATATGTGACTTTCGTGTGTATTATTATCATTTATGGTTGAATTTTTCCGTATAATGTTATAATTGATTATCGTGATAAATTTAATGTTTATGGTTCAATTCTCGTATATTGTCGGAATAATGCCGAAAGTTTGTTATATACGAGTTTGAATTTGGTGGAGCGTGCCTTGTATTTGTCATTTTCATGTTTAATGTTATAAATCGGTTTATGTGCGATAAATTTGATGTTCATGGTTCAATTCCGTGTATATTGTCGTGAATGAGGCGAAAGTTCATTATATACAACAAGTGTTGTATTTGGCGGAGTTTGACCTTGTTTGTGCATGTTTTATGCGACTGCATCTTCACGGAAATGATTTCCGTGAAGTTGTTGAGGTAAATTTTCACGGAAATCATTTCCGTGAAGTTTAACCAACCATAAACTTCACGGAAATGATTTCCGTGAAGTTGTTGAGGTAAATTTTCACGGAAATCATTTCCGTGAAGTTTAACCAACCATGTAAACTTCACGGAAATGATTTCCGTGGTGAAACACTTCTACCGACCCGGTTTGACCCGGCCGGTGGCCCAGTCTTTAATAAAACAAGGATAAATTCGATTTTTGAAAATAAAAGTTGAAAGTGGGCTAAAGTGAAAATTTGTCCTAATAAAATTAGCAAGTAGCCCACATTGCAAAGGGTATTTACTATTTAGCTTTCAAAAATAGAATACCTCATTTTCCAACAATCATGTTGTTTTATTTACTTCTACAACAAATAGGAGAAGTTAACTTATCACAACTTTGAGAGATACTGAACATTTCCTATCCAAAAGAGATACTGCTCATTTCCTATCCAAAAGATAAAAGAGTATATTAGTGTGTTCATCTCCATAAAACTTAAACACCCAACAAACCGTTATGTAATGAGTTAAGCAGGTATTATCAGCCAAGTCATTTATCCATAAAAAAAAACTGCAGCAATAATTTATTTGATAGGATATGACCAGCAGTTACATACACAGACACCACCAAGTCATTGAACCTGTCCATGGCCTTCAAAAACCTGCATGTATCACAGAGACCAAATACAGCCAAAAAAATACTAATACAGAATAATCAACAAAGATATTGCAGCATAAACTATCTATTTTTTATCTGCATGAAACTAATACAAAATATGTGCGTAACAATACTGCACTGACACTATAAGCCTAAGACAAAAAGACTCACATGGCACTTGTTGTCCATGCAAGGTCCTGAACAATATCTAAAGCAGCATGCAATATAAATTGGTGCTGATGAGCTGCTTCTTCTTTCTGTCACAAAACATCACAGAATAGTGAATAAAACTGTAAGAAACTATGATTAAACATATATGAAACAGACTTTTTCCATGAAAAACATTAAGGAGTACAATTACTTATGGTCAAGGTTGTGGGCAGATTTATAGATCCTTTTATACAGGAATACCCCATTTGCATAGGATTATCTTCCAGATCCTTCTTCGACAAAACCGCCAACAATAAATTTTATATGAAATAAACCTATTCTAATTCAGAACTGCCAATATCATGTTTTGTACAGTTGCAATTTGCATCACAAACACCTCACTGGTATTTTGTTCCTCAAAAATTCAGATTCTCATAAATAACTTCTGCAATGTCAGTTTCTCTTACATCTTCTTACAGTCATACGCTTTGCATAGTTTCATATGTAAAATCATAATTCTGTTTCACCAATAAATCTTCGTTAAACAAGTGCATAAGTAAAGCATGTATTCTGCTCATATTAAAGGCCTCTAAGCCTCATGTTTGGCCTTACAGAACAAAGTAACTAGTTTGAGCAAGCCAGCGAGATTCTTTCACTAGTCCTTTCTGCTCAAAAGGAGAAGAGACATGACTGAAAGGTGCTAACCCAAATTATACGGAACATATTGAGAGCCAAGGAATGTATGTTGGAATTGTAAATATAAAGATCTATGGAAAAATGAGTGAGGATTGTATGTTACAATTTGTTAAGAGTTAAATGATGATAAATCACCTTCAGAACATCATGCTATTACAACTTACAAGAGAATTGAATTTCACCCTATTTATTTCAATGGTCTTGCACTTGATAAAGAAGATAAAGAAATATACATTTAACTACAAGTGTTGGCAAAAGGAAGAAAGCTAACTTAGAACAAGAATGATTTCGCATCAACAGAAAAAGGACTGGCATATGAAAGAACATGCTAAGCCATGTTCCACTTGCGGGTGCGGACAAGGGTATACGGGACACGACTATATACATGCATATTAAAATTAATAATCTATATGAGATTGATATTGTTTTTTTTTCACATATTATGAGAACTAAAATCCTTATGACATTTTTATGTTTCTTTTATTGAGATTTGAGTATATTATAATTTGAAAAGTTGCTCTTTTTTAACTAGACACGCAAATAACCCTTTAAGCCCATACTTGTGGACGAGGTATGTGATAAAACAAACATGTCCCGAGTCCAACGAGTTGCATAAATTTGAGGCGTAGTGAACTATATACATTAGAAGTGTATCACGACTTTTTTAAATTAAAACATGTGTTATATAATTGATTACACGCCTGAATAATTGTATGTATACATTCAAGAAGTGTTCAAGGAGTGCTCCACAGGACATGGATATGGGATGTGTCACACGATGGGGGCCTAGATGAAGTGCCCAGGTAACCTACATGCTAAACAATTAAAGTCAGATATTCATGCATTTACTTATGAAAATATAAGCAAACATGCAATAACTTTGAAAGTGCTTCAGATTAATTTTCCTATATTACTGTTCATTAGAGAGTTATGGTTCATAAAAAAACCTAAGAGGCATATGGGAGACATCATAATAGCTATTTCAATAGAAACCTAATACCAAGGCAACCTGAAAACGGACATAACACTGTTGAAAATTTTCTTGGATGCTTATTTAATGCATCCTCAATTTTGAAAACATTTTTTTTCTATTTTGAACACTGTGTTTGCACTTCAAGGTGCATTTTGGCACTTGTCAAATACTTCTTGAATCTTGATATGCATATATTGGATTACGTTTTCTTCTTCCATTTTATCGTGAAAATGTCAAACATGGACAAGAATCTGAAAATAACAACATTAAAACATTCAAAACTTAAAATTATCTCCTACGGGAAATGCTAAGAAGCTGAAAAGCCAATGCACATACTACATTCATCCAAATGTACAAAAGCATGTGTTTTTTTTTAAAGAAATAATTGCATGTCACTAAAATTTTAAAAGGGTAAATTGAAGATAACCCCATAATCAACATACTTAGGAGCACTTAACCCCATAATCTGCAATTTATACTTCTCAGAGTGTGAATTCAGAGGGTGTCAGTGTGGTAAGTGTTACTAGTGGGGTGATAAGTTCTGCTGAAGTTATAGAGTAGGGGGTTTATTAGCAATTTAGCTAAAATTTTTATAACAATAAATACATAAATATTCAAAAACTGTGATTTTATGATTTATTTATCAAAAAAATAAAATTCGAAGGAAACATTAAAAAAATCACACCTTAACTGAAGATCCCACTTTCGCTTCGTAAATCGGAATGTCATTCCTACTCACAATTATAAAGCACACTGTGCTCGCCATTTTTTACCCTAAAAAATTTCCAAATTTAAACAAAATATTATGATTTCTATAGAAAATAATCTGTACGAGAATTAATACCCCTATAAAATCAGCGTGAAAGGTGATTTCAAATAAACAATAAATTATATGAATGAAGAGTTCTCATTTGAATGAACAGTAACTTCGAATCAACATTAAAGCAGGTTAACAGTACTTTATGTTAATAAACAGTAAAGCGAGTGAACAAAATTTGAATGAACAGTAATTATTTGAATGAACAGTAAATTCGGATAATCAGTACTATATGAATGAACAATATTTTCTACCGAGAAATTCTTATTCGATGAACAATAAACTTTGTGAAGCTATGCTAATGAGCAGTAATTAAATTGCACGGATGAACAGTGCCTTAATCGGCAAACAGCAAAGTACAATAAATTATGTTAAATGAACAATAATTTCTGAAAATAAGCCGTCAATCCGAATACTCAATTATATATACGAATGAACGGTAAAATTTTTAAAAATGAACAGTAATTTCAAAATGATTAAAATATCTCTTTAGATTGTTAGACTAGAATTCATCATTATATTTATTTTTTGCGTAAAAAAGGAACGATTTTACCGGCCTCGGGGAAAGCGTGGCGAACCACTGCCCTAAAGAGATATTTGCCGATCTCGTGCGATCAGCCAAGGCTAAATACTCCTTAGCGGTACGATCCCTTCTCTACCGGAACCCTAGCGTGCACGACCACGTTGGGGTTGAAGACCCTTGAATAAGAGGCCCGAAAATAGTAGCAAATAATTGAGAGAGGAAGAAGAAGAGAAGGCAGAGACTTTTTCTTTCAAAGACTTTTTCTTTCTGTATGTATTTTATCTCTTCACAGGGTCTCTTTTTATAAGGGAAAAATGACCCGTTATGAAGAAACGGAAAGAGATTTCAGCCTAAGAATTTCTCACGTTCCTGAGAACGTGAGAAATCTAACTAACTTTTAAATAATTAATTAATTAATTAATTTAGTTATATCTTTATATTTGGTTTGGTAGTTATTTATCCAACAAGACCGACACTGGACTACATCTCCAGCAATCATCTTGTTGTTGCTATATAGACTAGTAAGAGTGCATGTGTGCTACACGTGCTTGCTTATATAGATGTAGTACAATATTCAAAATGTAGAGTATGATAGATATGTTTTGAGGAATATATATAGTTTGGCTTAGTTCTTGCCTCCGGGCTTGAACATGGAGTTTCAAAACAATAGTCTGTGTGATTATGCAACAAATCTTGATATGCTCACGGCGGTGCTACACTCAGATTTATTTTACCTAGTTGCAAGTGATAAAAATTATGTGCTGAAAACTATGTGCGTCGAGAGTTCTTTATTCATCAATGTACTTTTATGAGCTTTAATAGACATTGTTGTACTCATAATATCTTAGGAATGTATACTTTCTGAGGTAAAAGTTTGGATTGGAAAACAAGAAATGTTTAATATATTGATAGGGCCTCTACTAATAATCAAAGTAGGTAGTGAGAGCACATAGTTGAGAATATATTCATTTCTTTTTTCCTTTTACACAATTTTTTATTTTTCTCATTTTTCGCGTACTGTAAGCCTTTTCTCAGTGGGCCCAAGCAGTTCTTGTGCAATTTTTTTTAGCTCTATTCCAATTTAAAAGAGTCATGAAACTCATAAATGGTTTTGGAGATTTGACAATGAACCTTTCTGTGCTTCAAGTCATTGATGACCCATAATTTTATAGCCTTGTATTCGATCGTCAAATGGTATCATCAAATAGTAACAAAATGAGCGATTCTTGGAATATACAACTTTATTATTTTAGAACTTTAATAATATATAGATCAATGCGGCGGTAGGATCATTCATTGCATGTGTTTTGATGGGATCCACCCGGATGGTTGTTGGACCTGAGTTCTTGTTGTTGGACCTATTGTTGGAGGACCCATCCACTGTTGCTGAACCAAGCAGCTCCGACGAGAACTAAGCAGGTCTCAAGGGCTTTTATATATGGAGTAGAGATATGCATGATCTGAAGGAAGGTCATTAGATGTCTGTATCTTTTTTCACTCTACAATAGATCTATTAATAGGAAAGTCGGTGCAACATCATATAGTATAACCAATTGAATTATATTCTTTTTTAGCATTAAAAAATTTTGTCCAACTCATTTGCATTCGAAGGATTACTCGAGTGCTCTCAAGTTTGATGTAATTGTACAGGTGATTCTAAAGTCAGTGTATCTACACGAATAACCTTAAGTTGCTAGTTATAATTACACAGGCAATTCTAGATCTATTTTTTTTTGCTGGTTTGGGGTTCTTTTTGAATGTTAGTTAAACTTAGGTTAGAGTTTTGACTAGGACCACAATTATGATTAAGGTTAGAGCATAAATTAGCGACTATTATAGTTCAAAATAGAGTTTTAACCATGAAGAGTAATGTTGATGTCCTAGGACTCAACAGCGAGATTAGAGGATAATCCTGAATCAACGACAAGGCTTAAGGTCGATGTATAAGACGTAGGGGTCCCTTCATCTCCTTAGGCGGCCAATCCCCTGCTAGGAATAAGAGTTCTGCAAAACTACAAGTACGTTAGAGGACCGGAGTTGGGTTCTCCGGTGATTCCTCCGGCGATCAAGTCAATATAGAGCTTGAGTGGAGGAACCAATGAACTGAATAAGTTCTAATCGAGTGTGCAGCGATTGTGTTATTTAGTCAGAGGTGGCTTATTTGCGGTCCCAGAGGACTCCGGAGGAGCTCTCTGTCGATGAGTGACGAGCCTATATACCCAACCGAGAGGGCACAAACATAACTTTGGCTGAGTCGAGACATGCAGCTAAATTGGCAAATAGCCTACTGGTGTCAAGCTACGAGATGAGATGAGTCACCACCGATCCGATTTGATGACGATCAAGAGGTGTGGAGGGTGATGAGTCATGAAAACTTCGTGGCAAGAGTAATGATGATGATGGGCGGTATTGGTGAGGAGTTTGAAGACAAACTGCCTCTCGATTCGACTCTATGAGCGGGATGACAAGTACCGCCTTTTTTGTCAGCCTTGTAAGTTATCGACCCGGCCTTGAGTAATTGAGCGGGGTCGACTCAAATGATGAGGTCGAGTGAGAGCTTATCTCGACTCGGTCCTCCTCGGGAGGGGATGAGTGCTTATGCTATCAGAGTGCACGGTTGTGGTGGTGATCTGTTAATTAGTGTTGATATGATACACGTGTCGACTCCAAGAGGAGGATTAACACTTAGGTTAATTGTTGACATAACAAGTAATCATTGTTATAACTCCACTCCTATTCTAACTCTTACTCTCGATCCTGATTAAAATCCTAAATTTTAACCCTAATGCTAATCGACATCCAACAGGAACTTGAAATCAGCAAAAACAAATGGATAATTATAATTGAACTATATTTCTAAACTACTTCCGCATTACCAGACACGAAGGAGTGTGGTCCTCCCACTTGGATTGCTACTAAAATTGATGAGTCATTATGGACCTCATAATCCTTGAGTGCAGTAGTGTAGAAGTAGTTTGGAAATTATAGTCTAGTTATTACTATTCAAAACAAATAGCCTTAACTTGCCGGTAGACTCTAGGATCATCCGTGTAATCGCAATTAGCAATATGAAGATCTCACCCATACAAATACACAAACTTCAAGGTCAACCATGTAAATAGTTTGGGGACCGAATGTAATTACTCAATAAGAAATTCCATTGCGATAAAGAGCACATATTCATTTGTCGGTTGGGTTCCTTTTTAAAGAGAGAGAATATCTCCAGCTCAAACCCATCTCGCTCATAAACTGTTACATGTCGCCATCTGCAGCATTTCCTCAAACACCTCACGTACACGCGCACATTCTCTCTCATAAATTAATCAAGATCCACAGACATTCTTTATATCTCCTTTTCCTCATGCTTCCTTCTCTCCTCTGCAATGGCATCTTCTTCTACTTCCCAAATTTCTCTCCTTTTTGTTGCTTTTGTTGGAGTCTTGCTGTTGAATTTGATTGTGGTTGATGGGTTTGAGAGTGGGCTGAAGCTCCCTTCATTGAGAGCTAGATCGAGGAGAAGGCAGTGGACTAACCTCACTCTCTCGGTTTCCCAATTTGGAGCTATAGGAGATGGATGCAGCGACGACACCCAGGTATTTGGAGGAAAAAAGGAAAAAAAAACCCCATCAATTATAAAGCACAATAAAATTCCAAGGCAACATTAAAAAAATCGCACCTTAACTGCAGATCCCACTTCCGCTTCGTAAATCGGAATGCCATTCCTACTCATAATTATAAAGCACGCTGTGCTCGCCATTTTTTACCCTAAAAAATTTCAAATTTAAACAAAATATTAAGATTTCTACAGAAAATAATCTATACAAAAACTAATACCCCTATAAATTCAGCGTGAAATGTGATTTCAATAGGAAATTAGGAGATGATCGTACCTAATTTGGGGATTAAGGTCGAGAATGGACGAGGCTGATCGCTGGAGGTAATGGGATCTGAAACCCTCGTCAAAGTTCATCCCCGAACTAATACGAATAGAAGTGAATGGATCCGGATCCGGATTTTTACCCGACTGGATCCTGGGTATTGGGCCGGAGGTGTTTACAGGTAGGGTCCAACTGACCCGAAACCGTGGACGGTCACGGGTGTGCTAGAGTAGCGAATCTAAGGGGGTGTTTGGTTCATGGAAAACTCAACTATAGGAAATGTTTTCCACCCATTTTTATAGGAAATGTTTTCCACCCATTTTATAGGAAATGTTTTCCACCCATTTTATAGGAAATGTTTTCCACCCATTTTATAGGAAATGTTTTCCACCCAAATAAAATATTGAGAAGTTAAAAGGACAAGTTTTCCTTTCAGAAAGTTATTTGGTTCAAAATAGTAAAAAGTACGGATTTATTACTTTTTAATAGTATTGTCGGTTTTCCATGAGATTTCTCAAAATTTAGGAAGTTGTTTTCCAACTATTCTGTACTTTTTAGAAAATATTTTCCATAAATTTAGAGTGAACCAAACACATGAAAACTCAATTATAGGAAAACTTTTATTTACGAAATTGCCATTTCCCAAAAACTTTTCCCAAAAGTGGTGAACCAAACACCGCCTAAGCATGAAGTTTCGGTTTTGGCAGGATATATGAGCTGGATGCGAGTCATGCCAACCGCATTGGCACATCCATTATTGTGTCTGGCGTGCCGTCTGGTACATCTGATAATTATTGTTCAATTTTATAGCATGTTTTGTATTTTGATAGATAAAAGCGGAGCTATTTAGTGTCCGAGCAATGTCACATGACAGCACTGAATTGTTTATTTCTTAATAGTTAGTGGGAGGGGTGGAGGTACATTGGGTCCTCAGGGTCCTAGGCCCTCTTGGAATTAGAAAAAAAAGGAGGGGGTATGCTGCATATTTGGGATTTTATGTAACTACAGGAGGTAAAGTGTAAAAGCCCTCAATAGACGATTTTCTCCGCTTCTATTTTATTCTGATTCCGGATCCTCTAGGCTTTTATTCCCACTAACAGATCCTTCGATTCTAGCAATTGCTATCTTTCCCTCTACTCCACAAACCGCGATGTCGACGTGAACATCGTTCCTCGCCGTCTCCGACCTCGATTGCCCTCTTCCTCCCTTTTCGAGCCTTTTCTATTATCCTTGGATCTCCTCCGGTGTCGTCCGCCCCCTCAGTGCTCTAATCTCGCTCCCGATTGCTCCTCCAGCCTTTCCACCTTCCTCGACGCTGATTTCAGGTTTCTTTTCCTCTTCTTTTTTCTTTTCCTCTTTGAATTTTGCTTGTTTGACTAGTTTATTTGGTGCCTTGAACTGAACTTGTGAACTACATTTCTTACGTAGCTACCGATCATATGATTTTTGTGAAATTGAAGGGATTGGTAAACTTGCTAAGAAGTTGGTTGAATTGAAGATGAATACTTTCCTTATATTGAAAAGGATATATTTTGTAACATTGATGAGGAACATGTCATGAAATGATTTCAATAAATGAAGCCAAGAAGAATGCTATTGTAAACACTATATTATAATTGAAAATATAATTTCGAAAGTCTTATTATATAATGATGTTGAGATACTTTCAACTTTGCTAAAATTTTTATATGTCATCTATCGTGTTTGATTATTTCTTCGCCCCCCTTGCCAAAATTCGTGGCTCTGCCATTGGTTAGTGGCTAGAGGTCAAGTTTGGACATTGGCGGAGCAATAGGTTATAATAGTTTAGTTGAGGTCTAAGCACAATCATCAAAATAAAAAATCATCAGAAGTCGTCAAAAAATTATTGTTGTAGACATTGTCCATTGTGGTTAGAGATAAAAGACGATGATTAGGCATATCAAGAAGACTAATATGCCTCACAAAATTGCACACTACATATTGTAATTGCACACATTCAAAACATAATACTACTGGAGTTATAAAAAAACATAATGCTATTATATAACTATATGAGCTATGGTGTAATCTTGGACGAATACGGATTCTATTAGAACCATCCCTATAGGACTAGAATGGTTTGCACTATAGATAAATTAAACATAATTCTCAAAACTAACTCTCTAACCATCCGTAAATAATATAGACGGTCTTGGAACCTCTACACCATTCACAACAAGATGTTGTAAACGTCCCATAACAAATGCTAAGTTATACAACTCTCTTGTTCACCTGAATGAATTAGGAACAATCAAATCTTAGAGATTTCCTATGATTGCTCAAGAGACCGACATTGGACCGCATCTCCAACAATCATCTTTTTGTTGTTGCTATATAGACTTAAGAGTGCATGTGCACTACACGTGCTTGCTTACTATAGATGTAGTACAATATTCAAAATGTAGAGTATAATAGATATGTTTTGAGAATATATATAGTTTGGCTTAGTTCTTGCCTCCGGGCTTGAACGTGGATTTTCAAAACAATAGTTTATGTGTGATTATGCAACAAATCTCGGTATGCTCACGGTGGTGCTACACTCAGATTTATTTTATATAGTTGCAAGTGATAAAAATTATGTGCCGAAAACTATGTGTGCCAAGAGTTCTTTATTCATCAATGTACTTTTATGAGCTCTAATGGACATTGTTGTACTCATAATATCTTAGGAATGTATTCTTTCTGAGGTAAAAGTCTGGATTTGAAAACAATAAATCTTTAATATTTTGATAGGGCCTCTACAAATAATCAAAGTAGGCAGCGTGAGCACATAGTTGATAATATATTCGTTTCTTTTTTTCCTTTTGTATAATTTTTTATTTTTTAATTTTGTTTTTTCATTTTTCGCGTATTGTAAGCCTTTTCTCAGTGGGCCCAAGCAGTTCTTGTCAACACTTTTAGCTCTATTCCAGTTTAAAAGAGCCACGAAACTCATAAATGATTTTAGAGATTTGACAATGAATCTTTATCTGCTTCAAGTTATTTATGACCCATAATTTTATAGCCTTGTATTAAGATCATCAAATGGTATCATCAAATAGTGACAAAATGAGCGATTCTTGGAATATACAAGTTTATTATTTTAGAACTTTAATAATATACAGATCAAAGCGAGTAGGCCAGATCATTCATGGCATGTGTGTTGATGGGATCCACCCGGATGGTTGTTGGACCTGAGTTCTTGCTGTTGGGCCTAAGTTATTGCGGGCTTATATTACAAAAGGACCTATTGTTAGTAGGACCATCAACTGTTGCTGAAGCAAGCTGGTCTAACTAATGACGTATTGTTGGTAGGACCCACTAGCTGCTGCTGAACTAAGTAGCTCCAACGAGAATTAAGCAGGTCTCAAGGGCTTTTATATATAGAGTATAGATATGCATGATACAGAGGAAGGTCATCACATGTCTTTATCTTTTTTTCACTCTACAATAGATCTATTTATCGTATTTCATTTGTAGCTTTTGGTGTTAAACGCAATTATTCTATAATAACTATATCTAACAGAAGGAAACAAATTTTGCAAAATTTCAGGCATTTGTACACGCTTGGAAGCGTGCTTGTTCTTCAAGAGCACTAGCTGTCATTGAAATCCCTGCAGACTATGTATATTTGATCAGGCCAATTCAATTAGGTGGGCCATGTAAAGGAAAGATAACATTGTTAGGTATGTTTTTTTTGTCATAGCGGTAGACATGACTATCTCATAGACTTCCTATTTCCATGACCCTTTTCCTATAAAATTTCTCCTTTTCATTCCTCCTTCCTCCTCCTTACCCATCATTTTCTTTTCAAATGAATACAACTAAATTTTATTGGAATTTTTATCCGACTAGGTATCTGGAACGATTATTGCACCATCTAATCCTGATGCCTGGAATGGGCTAGATTCTCATAAATGGCTGTATTTCCATGGTGTAAAAGACTTTGTGGTAACTGGTGGTGGAACTATTAATGGCAGGGGACAAGAATGGTGGGCAAGCTCTTGCAAGAGAAATGCATCAAATGTAAACTTCTGATCCTTATATTTATGGAAATAATGGGCATAACTGTGTAAGATGGCAATTTCGGTTCTTAAATGGTATCAGACTAAGAGACCATTGGTGAGGTCCACCCTACTGGCCATATTGAAAGGCGTGAACCTTACCACTTTCATCTTTGATAGCTCATTTTACTAATGAGGTAGTAGCTCATATCCAATATCCCACATACACATACACATATGCGTGTGTGAAAAAAATGAGTATGAAATGTCAGCTCGTTTTACTAAATGAGCTGCCAAGTGATAGACTAGTGGTGATGCCCATGTTGGTAATCACCTCGGAGTAACTGAATATCATCATTGTTATAACTTGGTAGCTTATTTCGCTAAATGAAGCAACAACTCATAGCCAGTAATTGCCATATGTGTGTGTTTTCATTGTCAAAAAGTGACTGAATTCTGAAGATATCTTCTTTTCTATCTGCAGCCATGTCGACATGCCCCTACGGTAGGTAGTTCAACTCATAAGTTTTCCTTGATGGCAGGCCTCATTCACATGTTCACCTCAATCTTTCTCTGAGAGTATAAAATTGTCACGGTGCAGGCAGTTACTTTTCACAGAATCAAGCGTCTTAGGGTCCATGATCTAACACTGATGAATAGTCAACAGATGCATATGGCTTTCACCACTTGTTCTTTAGTTAAAGCATCTCGTCTACAAGTGATTGCACCAGGCACGAGCCCGAACACTGATGGGATCCACATAAGTTCATGTACTTCTATTATGATCGAGGAGAGTATGATCAGGACAGGTTTGTACCACCAACCACTGTCGCCAATCTTTAATGTATTTATATCTTTACTCATGTTCATGTTGTTAGATTTAAATCTAATTAAATCTATTTGTGGGCACATATGTTACATTAATGTGTAGTGCTATACTTAAGGCTAACCCACTAAAGTGATCAATCAAGTTAAGTTAATGGGTATTTAATTAAATCATGGTCTAGCGATGGAATCTGGGGTTGTAATTACAATTTGATGAGGGCCAATTTGTAAATGTACAACACCTATATATATGGGGTTATGGTCCCTAATCTAGGGTTAGCACTCTCATCTCTCTTATCCCCATCTAAAGAGAAACCAAAGGAGAAACCCTAAGATTAGAAGATCATCAAACCCTAATACGTAACTAGTGATGGATTTAGGTATAGCTTAGCTCTCTTCTTGTGTATATCTCTTTGGATTAATCATGATTAAAAATCTAACAAGTGGTATCGAGCCAAATTCGTGATTAATTCTTAGGGATTTAAGATTAAAGTTGGGTTTTATCTTATCTGTTTTTAGAGATGTTCACGGATGAGCAGTAAAGATCAATTTTGGTCTCTTTCTTTCGATTGGATCACCCTTTTGGATTTTCCTCGTTCCCTTGACTCCTCGCCCGTGATGCTCGTGGCATTACGTAAATGGAGCGGTATCGAGAAACCCTAGGGTTTCAAACCCTAGGGTGCGTGAACCGATTATCACATTTTAATTACATTTTATACCCTTATTACCTATGTTATATGAATAACGATATTACTAATAATTATTTTTATCTTATTTTGCGGGCTAATAAAGAAATAATGAATAAAAGCCCAAATGACTCAAATTCTCTCAATTTCTACCAATTTTGAAGCCCAAATCAAGACAAACAAAGGCCCAAGATACCAAATTGATCCAAGAGAAATTCGTGAAGAAATATCAAGAAAAGACAAAATCCGTTGGGAACCAATCGGTTGACCAACCGGTTATTAGCCGGTTCTTATCTAGGTTGGCTAACCGACGCCAACCGATCGGTTTGCAATGATTCAATTAATGGTGGATTTCTCTTCCTTTTGGCTAGGTTTGATCCAATGGTTCACATCAACTCCGTTGGGCTATAAATAGGGGTGAATCTTGAGGGTTTTGAGTGTGAAATATTTTGTAAAACTCCATTTGGAGAGGAGGGTCACTCTTAATTGAGAAGACCTTCCAAAATTGTAACTTTGTTACACAATAAATGAAATGTTTCACCCTTCAATTTCCTTTCTCTTCTTCTAATCCAAGGACCAAAAGGAGGATTAGATTAAGATCGAGGAGTTGTTGGTTTCTATTTTATTTCTTTTTCATTTTCTTTCTTGTTCATTTTATTGCTTTGTAGCTTAGATTTACTTTCATGCAATTTAATTTCATGCAATTTACTTTCATGAAATGTATTTAATTCTTGTATTTACTTTCTAGAATAGATTTTTCTTTTCTTTAATTCACCTTGAGGCTAGAACCCTCTAGGGAATTACCCTTTTCTAAGTGTGGAGCTAATATTTGTGGGATCCCTAGAGATTGTTTGAAACTAGCTAACAAATCCAACTCATTTTCATGAGATTGAGATAAGCGAAGTGGATCTACTCTAGATTCCTCATATCTTTAATTAATCCTCCATACTTTACCTTCTTTATTTTCCTCTTATCCTTGCTTTTCATTTGTTTGTTATTTTCCTTTATTCTTGATTCTTGATTTCATTGATTTTTACTTCTCTCTCAATCTCATATTCCCTCCATGTGCATATAATCTCAAACCTAGTTTTGTTATTATGTGCATATAACCACAACCACATTCTCAACTTCATTTTCTCCTCTTTTGCACATAATCCACATCCACTCTCTCTTATCTCTCCATATCCACTTTCACCATTTTCTTACTTTCATTTTATTTGAATAACTCCTAATTGTCACGCGCATAATTTGAGAACCAAAACTTGAGCAAAACTCTTCCTACTTCCCGTTCCTCGTGGGATCGATAATCTTATATACTATAACTTGATAAAGATTGTATACTTGCAACTTAGGAGGTAATCACTTATTTCCCATCAAGTTTTTGGCGCCATTGCCGGGGAACGGTGCATAAGTAGGATTTTGATTAAGTTTGGTTCCTTATTTTGTGTGTTTTCTTTTGTGTAGGAACTTGGAGCTTGAAGATCAAGAGTTGAAGATTCAAGATTGAAGAATTGCCTCCAACGAGGCTTTGCATTGCTTTTAGTGGGTAACTTCTCTATCTAGTATTTTCAATTCCACCCTTTAGATAGTTCATATACATTAGAGACAATTAGGAAATAAAAAAGGATTTTTTACCCTTGTCGACCCTAATAAACTTCATTTTTTAATTGTCGACCATAATAAAAAATAAAAAGATTTTTGTTTTTGCATCCTTTTTAGTTGCTTTTAATTCCTAGGGTTGCATTTCATATAATAGTAGGAATTCACCAAGTGATTTGAGCATCTTGATTTGGCACACACTTGAAAATATCTTAAGGGCAAAACCCATTAATCAAGATAAGGTGAGGGATTTCATCACCCTTTTCTTAGCCCAAAAATCACTAATTCCTCACTACACATACCCAAGCCTCTTAAAATTGATTAGACGTTGGCCCCTAAGGATTCGAGCTCATTAAGGAACAAGAAATCCTTAAGTGAACCGGTCCAAGTTTATTTGGATTAATTGGTGTCTAAGGCAAGGTTTAGGGGTTGCGTAAGGCGCTCCGCAAGGAAAGAGGTACTTAATTGATCTTTGATCTCCCTCTAGTACTATCCTTACCTGGCTAATTACCCAAGTAAACTTTGATCTTTTCACTAAGGGAATTTTTGGTTAGGAGCTGGTCTAAGTCAAGTTTAGGCTTAACCCTAGAGTTAGGGTGATTAAAAAGTGATTGCCTTGATTTATTTTTAGTTAGTTTTTCCTTATTTTTTTTTTCTTTCTCTCATCATCTTCTTAACTTTTTCTCTTATCTTTTTTCATAAAAATTAAAAAAAAAAAATTTGGTGTATGCAAACTTGGGTTAGGGATAATACCAATCGTTTAATTCATTTTGATCCATCTCTTTAACCAAACGAAATGGCCAATACCAACCCACCTGTTCTTCAAGATGTTTGTTACCCCACTAGAAATGCAATCCCCTCTTTCATAAAACTCCCCGAGGTTAATGGAGCAAATTTCGAACTTAGACCGCATTTTATTAACATGCTTCCCAAATTCCTAGGAGTAGAAACCGAAGACGCTTACATTTTCATCTCCGAATTTGAAGAAGTTTGCCTCATGATCAAGATGAGGGACTTAACCGAAGATGCGATCAAACTCGATTTATTCCATTTGCCCTTAAGGACAAAGCCAAAAATGGTCAGATAGCTTGCCCACGACTCCATCTCAACTTGGGGTGAATTTGTAAAAGTTTTTCGAAAAATTCTTTCCTATCCACAAAAGCGGTCAAGCTTAGAAACAACATTCAAAATTTTAAAATTGTCCGGAGAACCTTTTGGAAGTATTTTGACAAATTCAAAGATCTTCTTATCCAATATCCTCACCATGGTCTTGAAAAGTGGCGATTATGCCAAATCATTTATGAAGGATTGGATTATTCTTCAAAAACTTCCTTAGAGTCAATGTGTCAAGGGGATTTCATGAAGAAAAATGCTGTGAAGCTTGGGACTTTTTAGAGAATTTATCCGAGAAAACCATGCAGTGGGAACACTGTGATTCATCAGTTCCCCAATCCAGTTCTAGAGGTCCTTCCTTAGAGTCAAACATAGCCTCTGAAGCTAAGATGGCTACAATTCTACGCAGGTTAGAAACTTTAGAAACCAAAGAACGAGCTCCGGCTCAAATCAATCAAGTTTCTGCCTCAGGTTGTCATAACTGTCTTTCTAAAGCCCATGCTTCAGAGCAATGTCCACTCTTAGGAAATACTCAATCTCTAGAACAGATAAATGCTGCATTCCAGCATCCGATTAATGATCCATTTTCTCCAACCTATAATCCAGGTTGGAGAAATCATCCGAATTTTGCATGGAATCAGGGTAATTTCTCGGGAAATCAAAATTTCACTCCCTCTTCAAACCAACAATTCCCTAGGGGCAACGCAGTTTCTTTCAGTTCTCAAACCAATTTTCCACAATCAAATTAGCCATTTACAAATCAGTTTCCTCATCATCAATCTACAAATCATATTCCTTCAAATGTTGAGAAACGTCTTAATGTTTTGGAAAGGGGTTTGGAAGCCTTGATGAAAACCTCTACACAGACCACGAACTTGTTGACTTAAACATCTAGCACGATGAACTCCTTTATGCAATCAACAGGACAAATTCTCAACTCCAACACTCAAGCCATAGCTAGATTAGAAATCCAGCTTGGTCAACTAGCTAGCGCTATAAGTGAGAGAGAGAAAGGATCATTTCCGAGTCAACCCGTGACCAATCCAAGGAACGCGGGGTCAAGTTTAACTTTTCAAGATCAAGTGAATGCAATCCATTCACAACAGTCAGGTAACGAGGTTAATAATCAAGCCCTTCAGAACGAGAGAATTATGTTGAATACATGCATCTTGAAGCCAACATTTGAAGAACCCTTTGTCAATGAACTTAGATTTTTAGAAAATAGAAAACAACAAGATTTTATTTTTGATGAAATTTTTGTTAATAACGAATCTAAGTTCAAAAAGCATACAACCATTAATACCTACCTTCCATTGCTGCAAATATCACTAAAAACCCTGAAATTTTTGGAATTTACGCACATCAGTGATTATATCATTTTGAATTTCTTTAAATTTCGGGGTAGAATTTTCAGCAATAAGGTAGGATTTAATGTAGAATGTGAACTTCTCATGTTTCATCTTTTATTCTACATTTTTATTTTTGTCTCAAAATAATAAAAGAATTTATTTTTCTCTCATGTGAGAGTTTCTTATTGTTCTTTATGTCAAAAAAAAAGATAATAAATTTTTGGCTTCACCCCTTATCTTAAAAGTATTTGCAGAATTTTTATCATTGTTGAAGCTAGTAGAACAAATGTAAGTGTTTCAATTATTATCTGTTTTACTTTGTGCATAATAGAATTTGTATTGAGGACAATGCAAAATTTAGATGTGGGGTGGGAATTAGTCATTTTGCTCTTTATCTTAGTCATTTTTCCGCTTTTTCTTACCATTTTTTCCTTTTTATGTCATTTTTTCCTCTTTTCATAAAAAAAATAGTCACTTGCCAACTTAATAGAGTTGATTAATAATTGATCAATTTGATAGAATTTAAGTATTCTAATCCTTAGTTAGTTCTATACTCAAGTTTACCTTTTATGATAACTCCAAATAAATTTCTTAAGAAATGATTTTCAAAGTAGTATACTTTACTTAAGTTTTAACTTAGATTTTTAATTAAAGTAATGAAATTTTTGCATGCCTAACTTAGAGTTGAAAATAATTTTTCAAGTTGTATTGATCCAAATATTGTTCGAATATATATACATATACACATATATATATTATACTAACTTAATAAAAGAAGAAAAATTTCTCTTAAAATCATTGGTGGTTCTATTTTACTAAGCCTAAGTTGGTGAGTAATTAAGCCCGAGGAGTATTTCTATGCTTAATGACCTAAGCCCAATTGGGTTGGGATTCATTGGCCCAAAACTCGCTAAATGGTCACTTAGAAAGCCGATTAAAAGAACAAAATCACCAAGGAATAAAGAGTTAAAAAAATGTCATACAAATCATGTTTTTATATATATAGTTATATTTGTATATGTTCTTGAAAAATTAAATGGATTTAAAGACTTGAAGTTTGTTTAAAACAAAGAGTTAGCATGTTTTTTCAAAACTTTTAAATTAAATTTTTGAGTGAAACTTGGTTTTGTATAACTATAATGGAAGGATTTTTTAAAGAAAATTACATTGGAGTTATGATAAAAACGCTTCCTTGAGTATTAACCAACTTCAATTGGAATGTTTGAAGATATCAAATGAATTAATTATTTTATTAACTTCTTTAAATTGGCAAGTTGGTGAATTTTGTGGGTATATTCATCGCAAACCCTCACGAGACTACAACTCGTCCACTAGGGTAACCTAGGGTTTAAAGGCTTGTTGTATCGCTAAATACAACCGCCATTCCTCGCGAAAGTGAGTTAGGTTTTCTTTTTATTTTCTTTGCTAGAGGACTAGCAAAAGTTTAGGTGTGGGGGTATTTGATTATCACATTTTAATTACATTTTATACCCTTATTACCTATGTTATATGAATAACGATATTACTAATAATTATTTTTATCTTATTTTGCGTGCTAATAAAGAAATAATGAATAAAAGCCCAAATGACTCAAATTCTCTGAATTTCTACCAATTTTGAAGCCCAAATCAAGACAAACAAAGGCCCAAGATACCAAATTGATCCAAGAGAAATTCGTGAAGAAATATCAAGAAAAGACAAAATCCGTTGGGAACCAATCGGTTGACCAACCGGTTATTAACCGACGCCAACCGACGGTTTGCAAATGATTCAATTAATGGTGGATTTCTTCCTTTTGGCTAGGTTTGATCCAATGGTTCACATCAACTCCGTTGGGCTATAAATAGGGGTGAATCTTTGAGGGTTTTGAGTGTGAAATATTTTGTAAAAACTCCATTTGGAGAGGAGGTCACTCTTAATTGAGAAGACCTTCCAAAATTGTAACTTTTATTACACAATAAATGAAATATTTTACCCTTCAATTTCCTTTCTCTTCTTCTAATCCAAGGACCAAAAGGAGGATTAGATTAAGATCGAGGAGTTGTTGGTTTCTATTTTATTTCTTTTTCATTTTCTTTCTTGTTCATTTTATTGCTTTGTAGCTTAGATTTACTTTCATGCAATGTATTTAATTTTGTATTTACTTTCTAGAATAGATTTTTCTTTTATTTTCTTTGCTAGAGGACTAGCAAAAGTTTAGGTGTGGGGGTATTTGATTATCACATTTTAATTACATTTTATACCCTTATTACCTATGTTATATGAATAACGATATTACTAATAATTATTTTTATCTTATTTTGCGTGCTAATAAAGAAATAATGAATAAAAGCCCAAATGACTCAAATTCTCTGAATTTCTACCAATTTTGAAGCCCAAATCAAGACAAACAAAGGCCCAAGATACCAAATTGATCCAAGAGAAATTCGTGAAGAAATATCAAGAAAAGACAAAATCCGTTGGGAACCAATCGGTTGACCAACCGGTTGGCTAACCGATCGCCAACCGACGGTTTGCAAATGATTCAATTAATGGTGGATTTCTCTTCCTTTTGGCTAGGTTTGATCCAATGGTTCACATCAACTCCGTTGGGCTATAAATAGGGGTGAATCTTTGAGGGTTTTGAGTGTGAAATATTTTGTAAAAACTCCATTTGGAGAGGAGGTCACTCTTAATTGAGAAGACCTTCCAAAATTGTAACTTTTATTACACAATAAATGAAATATTTTACCCTTCAATTTCCTTTCTCTTCTTCTAATCCAAGGACCAAAAGGAGGATTAGATTAAGATCGAGGAGTTGTTGGTTTCTATTTTATTTCTTTTTCATTTTCTTTCTTGTTCATTTTATTGCTTTGTAGCTTAGATTTACTTTCATGCAATTTAATTTCATGCAATTTACTTTCATGCAATTTACTTTCATGCAATGTATTTAATTCTTGTATTTACTTTCTAGAATAGATTTTTCTTTTCTTTAATTCACCTTGAGGCTAGAACCCTCTAGGGAATTACCCTTTTCTAAGTGTGGAGCTAATATTTGTGGGATCCCTAGAGATTGTTTGAAACTAGCTAACAAATCCAACTCATTTTCATGAGATTGAGATAAGCGAAGTGGATCTACTCTAGATTCCTCATATCTTTAATTAATCCTCCATACTTTACCTTCTTTATTTTCCTCTTATCCTTGCTTTTCATTTGTTTGTTATTTTCCTTTATTCTTGATTCTTGATTTCATTGATTTTTACTTCTCTCTCAATCTCATATTCCCTCCATGTGCATATAATCTCAAACCTAGTTTTGTTATTATGTGCATATAACCACAACCACATTCTCAACTTCATTTTCTCCTCTTTTGCACATAATCCACATCCACTCTCTCTTATCTCTCCATATCCACTTTCATCATTTTCTTACTTTCATTTTATTTGAATAACTCCTAATTGTCACGCGCATAATTTGAGAACCAAAACTTGAGCAAAACTCTTCCTACTTCCCGTTCCTCGTGGGATCGATAATCTTATATACTATAACTTGATAAAGGTTGTATACTTGCAACTTAGGAGGTAATCACTTATTTCCCATCAGGATCCTAAGCGGCGGCGGCAACTCAGTTCGAAACCCTAAGGGGCGAAAGGAATCAAACGAACCCAGCGTTCGTTCTCAAGTCGAACCCCGTGTTCATTTTTTTGAACGAACCTCGCGTTCGAACTTCGGTCAAACCTCGCGTTTGAACTTCAGTCGAACCCCGCGTTCGTTTTTTCAAACGAACCTCGCGTTCGAACTTCGGTCAAACCTCGCATTTGAACTTCAGTCGAACCCCGCGTTCGTTCTCAAACGAACCTCGCGTTCGAACTTCGGTCAAACCTCACGTTTGAACTTCAGTTGAACCCCGCATTTGTTCTTCAAATGAACCTCGCATTTGAACTCAAGTCGAACCTCGCGTTCGTTCTTCAAACGAACCTCGCGTTCGAACTCAAGTCGAACCTCGCGTTCGTTCTTCGAACGAACCCCGCGTTTGTTCTCAAGTTGAACCCCGCGTTCGTTCTTCAAACGAACCTCGCGTTCGTTCTCAAGTCGAACCCCGCGTTCATTCTCAAGTCGAACCCCGCGTTCATTCTCAAGTCGAACCTCGTGTTCGTTCTCAGGCGAGCTCGAGCTCTTGGTTGCAGGCGAGCTTCGTCCGCTACATCAGCAGGCGAGCCTCGTCAACAAGGGCTCAAGCTAGCACGAAGGTCATTCAGCGAAGCCGTCCGCTACATCAGCAGGCGAGCCTCGTCAACAAGGGCTCAAGCTAGCACGAAGGTCATTCAGCGAAGCCGTCCGCTACATCAGCGGCGAGCCTCGTCAACAAGGGCTCAAGCTAGCACGAAGGTCATTCAGCGAAGCCACAAGAATGTTTGCGGCGAGGTTGATCTTCTTTAGAGGCGAGCTCAAGCCTTGATTTCAGCGAGCTCAAGCCTTGATTTCAGCGAGCTCGAAGAGCCCGATTGGTGAACATTCATTTTGGGCCTATAATGAGTTATTTTATGGGCTCCTTATAATTAAGGTGTGGATTATTTGAATTTCTCAAATAATCTATTAAGTCTCTATGGTTAATTAAAATAGAGAAATCTATTTCTAATTACTTAAGTAATTTTTGACTTTGGTAATTAATCAATTATTTAATTCAAATATTATGACACTAAAGTATTAAGTTTGTCTCTCATTCTAAATGATTAATTGCAACAAGATGTTGCCAAAGCAACCTCTCTTGTGTAGATTGTTCATGAGAGATGTTAGATGGTTGTGTGGATGTTTTCGAGTAAATATTTAATCGGCCTAAAGGAAGGTTAATATTTATGTAGACTGCATACACATCTGCGATGATAAATGTGTGACAATTATAAGGTTTACATGTGAATAATGAATCAATCCAAAGATAGTTTCATTATTTGACATGCGTTATTGTCAGTGTTTGATTATTGCAACAAGGTATCTCTCACAATTAATATTACTGTCCAAAGACTTGATATTAATGTTGTGCCAGATATCTTGAGATGGGGTTTTGTAATTATTTGAATTTTATTGATTACTAATTACAGTTATTAATGTGAAATCTTTTGTTTATTTCAGCTAATGCATCTGCTGCATCAATTTCTGCTAAAATCAACTCAATTCTCATGCTAAATGGGACTAATTTTAAGGTTTGGAAAGAGAACATTTTAATTGTTCTTAGCTGCATGGATCTAGACCTTGCATTAAGAACTGAACAACCTCAACTTCTCACTGCGGAAAGCACTCCTGATGCAAAGAAGGAGTATGAGAGGTGGGAACGTTCAAATCGCATGAGTCTAATGATCATCAAGCGCGGTATTCCGGAAGCCTTTAGGGGCATAGAATCTGAAGGGATTACTAAAGCCAAAGATTTTCTTGTCGAAATTGAGAAACGTTTTGCTAAAAATGATAAGGTAGAAACAATCACGCTTTTAGCTCGCTTGATTTCAATGAAGTATAAGGGCAAATGAAATATCAGGGAGTACATTATGGAAATGTCTCACATTGCTTCAAAACTTAAGGCACTAAAACTCGATCTATGTGATGAGTTACTGGTGCATCTGATTCTATTATCTCTTCCTGCACAATTTAATCAATTTAAGGTCAGCTATAACTGCCAAAAGGAGAAATGGACTCTGAATGAGCTCATCTCATACTGTGTGCAAGAAGAAGACAGATTGAAGCAAGATAAGACTGAAAGTGCTCATTTGGCTTATGCCTCTAAGGATAAGGGCAAGAAAAGAAAGAATGATAATGAAGCTGCTAAGGGTCCAGTTCAGAAGAAACAACATAAGGATGATCATGGTTATTTCTTCTGTAACAAATCCGGACACGTAAAGAAGGATTGTACCAAATATCACGCCTGGCGTGTCAAGAAGGGTATGTTCCTTACTTTGGTCTGTTCTGAGGTTAATTTAGTCTCAGTACCTAGAAACACTTGGTGGTTAGATTCAGCTGCTACTACTCACATAAGTGTTTCTATGCAGGGTTGCCTGAGCTACCGAAAGCCAAGTGATGGTGAAAGACACATCTTTGTGGGCGATGGACAATCGGCAGATGTGGAAGCAATAGGGCATTTTAGGTTACTATTAGGAACTGGTTCCTATTTGGATTTAAAAGATACTTTTGTAGTACCGTCTTTTAGACCGAATTTAGTTTCTATTTCTATATTGGACAAATCAGGTTATTATTGTTCATTTGGAAATAATCAGGCTAGTTTATCTTTAAATTTAAATATTGTGGGAACTGATTTCTTAAGTACTTATGATAACCTATATTTGCTTGATACAATTGCTTCCTATAATGAAACCTTGCATGTGGAATCACGTGGTACTAAGCGTAAATTAAATAAGGAAAATTCAGCAATATTATGGCATAAAAGCTTGGGTCATATCTCAAAATATAGAGTTAAGCGTCTTGTGTCTGATGACATTTTGAATCCCCTTGATTTTACAGATTTTGATATATGCATTGACTGTATCAAGGGAAAACAGACCAAAGTTAAGAGATTAGGTGCCAACAGATCTTCAGATGTCTTAGAATTGATACATACAGATATTTGTGGGCCATTCCCTACAGCATCTTGGAATGGTCAACACTATTTTATATCATTCATAGACTTATATCTCATTCATGAGAAATCCTAGTCTCTGGACGTGTTCAAAATATTTAAAGCTGAAGTTTAAAACCAACTAAATAAAAAGATTAAAACCGTTAGATCTGATCGTGGTGGTGAGTACTACGACAGATATAATGGTGTAGGTGAACAACATCTAGGACCATTTGCTAGATACCTAGAGGAATGCGGTATCGTTCCACATTACACCATGCCAGGATCACCTAGCATGAATGGTGTAGCTGAAAGACGAAACAGGAGTCTTAAGGATATGGTAAGAAGTATGATTGCTCATTCTTCTTTACCAGAGTCACTCTGGAGAGAAGCACTAAAGACAGCAGCTTACATTCTAAACAGAGTACCAAGTAAAGCAGTTGCTAAAACACCTTATGAGCTTTGGACTGGTCGAAAGCCCAGTTTAAAGCACTTACACATTTGGGGATGTCCAGCTGAGGCAAGGCCTTATAGGCCAAATAAAAAAAAATTGGACTCCAAAACAGTAAGCAGCTACTTTATTGGGTATTCTGAACGTTCTAGGGACTATAAATTTTATGATCCCACACTCAGGACTATTTTTGAGATGGGAACAGCAACATTCCCTGAGGATGTTGAGTTTGGAGGGAGAAATAAGGTTAGAGATATTGCTTTTAAGGAGGAATTGGCTTCAAAACCAATCCATACTGTCATTTCTGACAATATTCAAGTTCCTATACCTGTTATTGATCAAGAAATGAATTCGGAACCTCAAGAAGACAATGATGACCAACTCCCTGTTCCAGAAGAACAAACTCAACAACCTCAACAACCAGTGCCATTAAGGAGATCCACGAGAGAAAAGAGAAATGCTATTCTGGATGATTATATTGTATTTCTCCAAGAACATGAGAAAAATAATGGAATGATGGAAGATGATCCAATCAACTTTCATCAGGCCATGAAAAGTTCTAACTCTCAAAAGTGGATTGATGCCATGAATGAGAAGTACAAGTCTATGCAAGACAATAAGGTTTGGGAACTTGTTCCATTGCCAGAAGGTGCAAAACCAATTGGTTGTAAATGAATATTTAAACCAAGCGGGATGCAAATGGTAATGTGGAGAGGTATAAGGCACGTCTTGTAACGAAAGGCTATACTCAAAAAGAAGGCATTGATTACACAGAGACTTTCTCTCCAGTTTCATCGAAAGACTCTTTTAGAACAATCATGGCACTTGGTGCTCATTTTAATCTTGAGTTACATCAAATGGATGTTAAGACTGCATTTCTCAATGGGGACATTGATGAGATGGTTTATATGGTGTAACCAGAAAACTTTGTGTCGGGAGACCCAAAGAATATGGTTTGCAAATTAAGTAAATCCATTTATGGACTCAAGCAAGCTCCTCGTCAATGGTATCACAAGTTTCAACAAATAATTATCTCGTTTGGCTTTGAGATGAATATTGTTGATGACTGTGTATATCAAAAATTTAGTGGGAGTAAGTATATTTTTCTGGTTCTGTATGTCGATGACATATTACTTGCCACTAATGATATAGGCATGTTGCACGAAACCAAGAGATTTCTATTAAAGAATTTTGAGATGAAAGATCTTGGGGACGCCTCTTTTATATTAGGAATCCAGATACATCGAGATCGTTCTCGAGGTATACTTGGATTATCACAAAAGAGCTATATCAATAAAGTACTCAAAAGATTTGGCATGCAAGATTGCAGACCAAGTGACACCCCTGTAGCAAAAGGAGACAAGCTCAGTCTCAATCAATGCCCTAAAGGTAACCTTGAAATTCAGGAAATGCAGAAGATTCCCTATGCTTCTACCGCCTAAGTCTAATGTATGCTTTCGGTGTGCAGCGTCGGATATTGCGTACATTGTTGGTATGTTAGGCAGATATTTAAGCAACCCTGGTATGGATCATTGGATAGCAGTCAAAAGGGTTATGAGGTATCTTCAGAAAATAAAAGATTATATGCTCACATACAGGAAATCAGAACAGTTGGAGGTTATTGGGTACTCTGATTCTGATTTTGCTAGATGCCAAGATAGCAGAAAGTCTACATCAGGCTACATTTATATGTTAGTTGGAGGAGCTATATCCTGGAAAAGTGTCAAACAGACACTTGTAGCTTCTTCCACTATGGCAGCAGAATTTGTAGCTTGCTATGAGGCATCCAATAATGGAATATGGTTGTGAAATTTTGTCACTGGACTGCGCATTCTGAAAAATATTGAAAGACCACTAAAGTTATTTTGTGATAATAAATCAGCAGTAATGTATTCCAATAATAACAGGAGCTCAACTAAGTCAAAACATATTGACATTAAGTTCCTAGTTGTGAAAGAAAGGGTACAGAGTGGTCAGATATCCATAAAGCATATTGGGACAAACTCCATGATAGCTGATCCTCTTACTAAAGGATTGCCACTCAAGGTCTTTCGTGAGCACACTGCTCATATGAGTGTTGTAATATTTGAGGATATCATGTTTTAGTGGGAGTTTGTGATTTTATTGCTATATGTGTATTTTGGACATGGTTATGTTTGGTTATTTTCTCTGATCAGAATAAAGTATTCAGATTATACACTCTGCTTCATTATGGTTGAGGATGACGTCACTAAAGTTTAAGGTAGGACCAGTTAAAAATAGACATGCACAGATCACATTGCATGTAATTTTCATGCTGCACATCCATGATTGATCTATGTCATTTGACTGTATTGGTATATGTGACCATTGATGGGTTTAGTCACGATAAATGTGATATAGACCGCTTTGATCCTATATTGATATAGTCGATGGACGAGATTGTTTGGAAATACCCTTATCAGTGATAGCAATTTTTGAGCTCATGAGGTTATACATATTTTAAGGAAACATATGGTGCCCAAGTGGAAGATTGTTAGATTTAAATCTAATTAAATCTATTTGTGGACACATATGTTATACTAATGTGTTGTGCTATACTTAAGGCTAACCCACTAAAGTGATCAATCAAGTTAGGTTAATGGGTATTTAATTAAATCATGGTCTAAAAGTATAGATACCATGTTGTAATTACAATTTGATGAGAGGCCAATTTGTAAATGTACAACACCTATATATATGGGGTTATGGTCCTTAATATAGGGTTAACACTCTCATCTCTTATCCCCATCTAAAGAGAAACCAAAAGGAGAAACCCTAAGATTAGAAGATCATCAAACCCTAATACAGAACTAGTGATGGATTCAGGTATAGCTTCCGCTCTCTTCTTGTATATATCTCTTTGGATTAATCATGATTAAAAATCTAACACATGTTTCATCTAATTAGTCAGAAACTAGTAAACAGTTAATGAGCATTTTAAATTTAACTTCATTGTGCTGTTTCATGAGTTTATTTGTTCAAGACACCAATTCTGATAATGGGAATGAAGTTATGTGCAGCATGTTATTATTATTGAGTTATGAGAAAACAAAGTGCATGAAACAAATTATTATCAATGAAGTTGGTCACTTTAGCAAGCACTGGTCAATCAATCAAATTTCATAAAAAGACTATTGAGATTCAAATATTTACAGACGACAGCCCAAAAATAAGGAGAGAAAGAAGAGTTAATTTATTGTTTTGCACAGTTTAGACTGACTGACTTCGCATAACATTCAAAGGGACTCTGATTAGGAGAAGATACAACTCATTCTCAGGCTTCTGAAGTTTGATTGTCTTATTCAATCTAGTAGATGCTAGTGAGTACCGGAAAAGATGGAGATGTGTGAAATTAGGCAGGTTTAAGAAGCCACCCTTTAGCATCAGACGACTTCAGTTTTTATGAAGTCTACCATAGAATAGTTGTATAGTGCACTCGTCTCTTCATACCCCCAACCTTAGAATTGGGAAGGAAAAAAAGGAGAAGTCATTAATTATAATTCTTTTACTGGACATGATGAAATATAAGAGAGACTAGGAGAAGAGACCGACTCATATTGGGCAAATGTTTATGCCATAGAATAGTTATTATGCGTTACAATATTTTCTTTCCCTCATCAATCTTAGATTTCTTATCTCAATGCAGGAGATGATTGCATATCTATAGTCCGCAACTCTTCTAAAATTCTAGTGAGGAACATTATCTATGGACCAGGTCATGGCATAAGGTAATTACACGATATACTCCCCTCTTTTTGAATAAAAATGTCTCGATAATTCATCCTCAATCACAGGCTTCAAATTTCTTAGAATGATGAATACTGCCTAATTAACCCAGTACCATTGATATTAGTATTGGAAGCCTGGGCAAATCAAAGTCCATTGCCAAAGTGCAAAATGTACAAGTTGATGGAGCCTTTATTTCCAACGCTGTCAATGGTGTGAGGATCAAAACATGACAGGTAATTCTGTGATATTTAATCCCCACTAATATCAGAAAAATGCAAATATTTATCCCTTATTGCTTCTGCTTGGATCAGGGTGGTCGGGGTTATGCCCGCAACATTATGTTCAAGAATATTTTGATGAATAACGTCTCGAATCCAATAATAATTGATCAGTACTACTGTGATTCGAAATATCGATGTAAAAACCAGGTAAATGATGGTTCGCTTTCTATTTGTTTTCATGTTAGGCAATTGGTAAGTGAGAAAAATAATTGGAAGTAGACGGTGACAAATAGAATTTTTACACAATTTTTTACACAATTTTCAATTCACCCAACATTTTGAGAAAGTGAATATAGGGACAGAGAAATTAATTTTTTATTTGCTCTTTCTACCATTTCACTTTTAAATGTTCACTTCCCATTATCAGTTTTCCAAGGCAACCAAACATGGCATAAAGAAAGTAGATGTCATATCAGCGTAACCTCAACTTTTCACATTTTCACTTTTTATCATCAAAACAAGATTTACAATAGAAAGTAATGAAAAAGTATTTTCTCAATAAATACATTTCCTTAACTTCTTTACTTTCGATTTACTGTCAAATGTAGACATCAGCTGTACAGGTTTATGATATCGCATTCATTGGCATCAAAGGAATGTCAGCAACAGAGGACGCTATAAAATTTTCTTGCAGTGACATTTTCCCATGTGAAAATATATACCTCGAAGATATTCAGTTATCTTTGGACTCTGGAGGGGTTCCAACTGCTTATTGCTGGCAGGCATCAGGGTTTAGTTCTGGTGATGTTGTTGCCCATTCTTGTCTTTTAAGTGTTGATAGTCTCATCGAACAAAATGTTGTTGTCGAAACGAAACTTCATTCCATGTTCAGATGAATATATATACTTACTCGATAAATAACTATGTATAGGGTGCTTATTCTTAAGATATGATTAGGGTTTTGTTGTTTGTTTCCAGTTATGCACGAATCAGTACCCAAAATATGTACAGAATGCATATTTCTTGAAAGTTGATTGGATTTGGCTTGTGTCGATTTCAAATGAATACCTAATTATTTCTTGAAAGTTGATTGGATTTGGCTTGTGTCGATTTCAAATCGAACTAAGTTATCATGCTCCCATGAAACAATGTACTCATTCATGAGTGCCAAAATTCATTTTCTATGAGAAAGATTCTGGATTCTCTGGAATTTATTCTGCACGAAAAATTGTTTTGTTAAGTAGAGTTTGAAATATGAATACGTAGGCTACATAGGCTCTCAGACAAAATAAATTTCACAAATCAATGATAAGCTATCTGGGGTTTTGCTTAAAAACGTAACAAATTATTTTTATTAGAGAAATTATCATAAATTTCTAAATTTGCAACCAAAAAAAAAAAAGAAAAGAAAAGAAAAAAAAGAGCCACCGTACTCTAGGCATTAATGGTGTTGTTAAAAAACCTAAGTTAACTTTATGTAACTTTATGAACGGATCCAACATGGATCCATTAGTTACCCGCCTAATCCGTACCCGTTTTCCTCTCTTATTCCCCCGACCACCGCGAGCGCCTTTGAGCTCTTTTCATTCCCCCAGCACCTAAACCCTAAGCCCCAAATTTTGCTGCTACTTTCGCTCCCAAATTCAAAAATATTTAGCTCCATTGATGGATTCAAACATCAAGATCGACCTCGACAAGCTCCCGATCAAGCGTCTCGAAGCCATCGAAGAATCCGGCGTCGAGCATTTCCCTTCGTACGAATCATCATCTCTCACCTCTTTCCTCTGAATTTCTTTACGAATTTTCTCATGATTTTGTTAATTTTCAGGGAAATTAGCAATGAGGAGACTCGGCTGAATGCGATTCGGAGAATCGATTTCTCGTCGATCATCGAGAGGGATTCGAAGAAAGCGAAGAGCTCTAACGCGTCTCCGGCGGCGGCGACGCCGGTTTGGCCGTGGCAGAGTTTGGTGGAGAATCTGAGGCAGGCTCATCAGGAGTTGAATGTTGTTATTGATCTCATCAACACCGTGAGTTTTCTTTTTTTCTTTTTTATTAATCTTTTTAAGTGTTAATTACGATGATTTTATGCTCATTTTATGCTTTTGTTCAAGATAAATTTTGTAGGTTGAAGCAAATGATGCTGTCACAGTTGCTTGGATGCAGAGGCCGAAGCAGTTGCCTAATGAAGTTTTATCGGATCTCTCGGTGTCTGCGGCTACTAAGCTGCAGCGGCTGCGGGTAATTTCTCAGCATAAAGATGCGATCTTGTTTTCTAATTTTATAAATTTTCTTACATTCTCCTTAAAACAGCTTATTTAATCACTGAGCATGGGGTCATGCTATTTATCCATGTTGCTAAACAATTGATTAGCTTAAATTTGTCCTTTGCTATCAACTTATCATGAAAAAACTTTACAGAGTCGAACACATACACAGACAATAGGCGACATTGATAGGAAGATAGAATAAGAAGAAGCTGACGTGTTTGAATTTCATGGGGAATGTCTTTGTTTTTCTCGAGTCCACCAAGAGGAAGAATGTATGGTGGATATGTTCCTAAAAGAAACTTAGAAAAATTCTATGGAAATTGTATTGACAGTGATGTCATGAATGGCACGGACTTGGTAGCTGGTAGCTAACACTTTTTAAGATTGGGGTTTGTCCTTCCCTGTGACGCGGGGAGATGGTGTATCGAGGAAGTGGAGAGAATGTCAAGCATCACCTAAGGATGTTGTTCAGGATGATAAATATGTAGGGGATTTTAAGGTATGGAGAGCATGTAGGTGGTCGTAAAGGTATTGGGAAGTGATTTTCATTCAAAACTTTGAGAATGAATAACATGTCAAGTTTTGTTATGTCGTTTCATTGATCCTGGAAAGAGTTGTTTAGGAATTCGTTACTATATGCTGCTTATCATCTCAAGTGGATAGACTATTGAAAGAGGAGGAAATCAAATTTCATAGTTGAATGGATTTTAGTTGGATGAGAGGTCATGTATGATGTATGGGTCGATGGATTTAAAGAATTTGCAGTCATACAACATTAGATTAGAGCGAAAAGTCCGTCTTTACCATTTTTCTCTTCATTTTGGAAGGCAATAGAAAAATTATTTACCAAAACTTGTCCTCCTTAGTTGTGTACATGAACTAAATTACAGTTTGTATGCAAATCTACATGCTAATGCATTTCGGTATTTTGGTCATTTGATGTTTGTCATGCAAAGCCCAGTGCTAGTATTACTCATGGATCCATGAACTCCTTCATCTTTTCAGTTCTAGTGCAGAGGTCACATATCTAATGATGCAAATGTATGGAATATGATTTAGTATGCATCTTTCGTGTTCTATATCTAATGTATCCTATTGTGCATGAGATACATGCATGATGCATGTATGCTTGTCTTGGAAGTGGTCAGGTAGTTATTCCATTGAGCTTAAGTAATCCCTCTGGTGAGGTTGATCATTAGATTTGATGTGAAGAATGATGAGAAGTTATGCCAAGCATTGGTAACTGCGTTATCCTCATAATTTATTGGAAGTTCATGACTTAATATAAAAACAAATCTTTTGACTTTTGAGGAAGTTAATTTGGGAAAATTTGGGGGTTGCAGGCCTAATTAGGTCAAAATGTTAGCTGGTTGCTCTGCTGTATATGTACACACGCCCGTGCGCACATACACATGTATTGATACACATCCGTCAAATAGTGGATCACAATCAAGGCACATTTTGAGCTAGCTTCTCGTGGATGGATCTCTACAGTGTTTAATTGCTTACATATTTATTTTTCCAATTTTAGTCACCTTACTACATCATATAAATTTGTTGAACTTTCTGACTCCATATTTCTTTTTTGGGTGATGCCTGTCCTGTAGCATCTAGGGAGGTATTTTAAACAATCTTCTAATGCATTAGAGCAGCAGGTCTCAAGAGAAGCCAGATTTTATGGTTCGCTGATCAGGTATATGTTTTTTATTGGCAAAATTCATTTATATTGAACTACATGCATTGCCTTACTTGATGAACCGACAGACTGCAACATAATTGGAAAGTGAAGCGACAGCGTTTAATGGGGACTGTTCCAGGCAATGAGAGTTTCACAATTGATCTACAAGATAATTCAATATTAGATGGGGCAATATTGTCTAGGCCATCTTCTTTATCAACAGTTCGAGTTGATGAAGACTCTACAGGCATTCTGGCTGTACAGCGGCCACTGAAGTCATGTCATTCTCTATGTCTTGGATTTCTTGGTGCTAATCGAAAACCAAGGAGCTTTACCAGAAGGAAAGTAGATGGGTCAAAAGATCATCTTCCGGAAGTTAAGAAAGATGCTTTGACTGACGAAGATGTCAACGAATGTGTGAAAGATACACATTCAACACTTCGTGAGATTCATCAATCTATATTTCAAGAGCAGGTAGTTTTTCTAACAATTGTTTATCCAGTGCTTTCTGTGTTCTTTATCACTCATTGGGTCTATTTTCAGGTTTTTGATATGGTGAACCGTGAGACGTGGAATCCCTCCCCAGGAGTTAACATGACTGGGATGCGAGAAGACTTTCTGCAGTTGGCAATTGGTCAAGAGACTTCTATATGCTTGTATCTTGTGCCCTCTGGAAAAGATGATGAGCCTCAAACGGACACATCTATAGGTCAGACCCAAAATGAGGAAAATGGGGATTCATGTTCTGAGCAATCACAGCTGATGGTTATAGATGAGAAACATGATTCAACTAAGGTGAAGTCTTCAGGGCTTCCCGTTCCAGTCAGTTTGGAAATTTATTTGCAATATCTTTTTCATGAAACTGTTCTAATAAAAGCAAGAGAAAAGTGTTCTCATGGCCCGTCACAAGTTTCTGGTCAGTCCGCAGGCCAAGGGGGTTGTCTTTTGGGTCATTTCTGCTTGACAATAGCTCATAGGATTTTTTCAAAGAAAGTACTTTCCAAGCTGGAAACTCTGGTACTATCTTATCTGAGTTACCTCTGCATGTACTTCTATTGGTCAAGCCTGAGAATAGCACAATTTTTTGCTATTGATTTTATAACCTTATGCTGCAGGTGAGCAGGGTTCCATATCTTCATTTACTCTCTCATCCTACGTGGAGTTCTCGAACCTCTTCATGGTCAGTCTCTTTGAAGGTTCCTCAATCAATTCTCCATTCTGGCAGACGAATTAAAGCATCAGATAATCATGATGCAAAGAGGGGAACCAGGACACATTTTCATACTAAGGTGGTGGTGAATAATGATCAAATTAGTGTGAGTGCAGAAGGCGCCCCTAGTATCATAGGTTCATTCCGAGGGAATGCTACCAATGTTTGCTCGATAAATAGTTATGGTTGTGATTTGGAAGATCTGCCAATGACTATCTTGCAGCAGGTATGATTTCATATATGGTTCTTTGAGTATGTATTTTTACTCTGGGAGTAAATTCTCTTTACTTACATAAGATGTTAGCCTATCAAATAAAGATAAATTCATGCCTAATGCCCATAACTCTTGTTCACATAGTTTGAATGTGTGGTTAAGAAATCAACTTGGATCTCTTAATCTCTTAAAATAAGCATACAGCCTACAGTAAAAAATGCAGGTGGGGTCAAACGTAACATCATGCATACAGCATCACAAGTTTTAAGGGATTAAATTTGAAATGATTATTTGATAAGGAAAAGAATTAAATGCATAAATCTCATTTTAATTCATTTAATACTTAATACCAAAACTTATTGATTCTCTTATATGATCTTCGAAATGAATTGAATGAATAACTAGATGAATAAAAATCAAACTATTTGAGATTTATTTGGTCTACTTCCTCCCTGACTAGTACATCTTTAATGGGATAGAATCCGAACACCAAAAATTTTGCCTGTAAATTTAAAATGATACACAGCAAAAGTATGGATGAAAAGCAAGTTTTGAGGAAGGCACAAGCGTGCAAGTATTTAGGGCAATTATAGTTGAGAAAACTATATTATCATATTCAGTATTATTTGTTGCATATTGTTAATACTTCATATACAAATTGTTTGAATTAAATATTATGAGCAGACTGTTGCCTTACCACCTAAAAATCCATAGTCAATGATGAGTAGTATTGTGTAGTGATTGGCTTTTTAAAACTTGTAGTCAGTTACTAAGAAGATCAACATAGAAGAATCTTATCACTTACGTTCACTTGGAACTAAGAGGATGAAAAGTGGATATTTTTCTCAGTACATTCTTTAACAGAAACCACAGAGGAGATTATATATGGAAAGAATTGGCCTATCCTAAACTAAAAGCTATCAGTAATGTTAAAAATTAGGGCCTGTGAGCTGCAGTTTTTGGGTAAGTTGTCTACGAGATACAGTATTGGAGATAAAATACAGAAAGAGTGGACCTAACTCAAACCGAAAGCTATTACTAATGTCAAAAATAGGGCCAATCAAGCAGAAACAAGAAAAGCTTGAAAACAGGATGTGAATTCAGCTGAAGATCGATCTGTTTCTGTGGTAGAGGGCCATGTACAGCCGATTAACAAAGTACATAGCCTGAAGATTGAGAAAAATGTTTGATAAATGGATAAGTGCCTTGATCTAGGCTATCATACGAAAGGGGTTCTAAATTGTTTTAAATTTCAAGGTATGAAATTTATGAGCTATACTATTCAACTTTGGGAGGGAATACTTGACCAGAGACATGGATCAATAATTTCCAAAATCATTTTAGCTAGGCCTACTGTGGAAGCATTCATATGCTAACCATTACACAAATGCTCTGAAATTGTGATGAGGGTTGAGGACTATAATTTTATACTATAAACATTCCTCTGTACATAGAGCGTCCTTTTCATGAAGCAAAACTTTGGTTATGTTAAGCATCAGTGCATTTTTTCAAATCCACTTTAAACTTCGGTATGGTGGGATTTGAACATGGGTTGCTCAGATACCATCTTAAAATCCCTTCTACTACACCAGAAACCACGAAGATACAATGAGGGTTGAGGATTTTGGTTTTTTATGCTCTAGAACCTATAAGAAGATACATGGAGAAACTACACACTGCCCCCTGCCTGCTATGTCAATTTGGTGAAAACCCCTTCTATAGATAATTTCTCAAAGAAATCTTTAAGTCATTTGGCATTAGTTCCATTAAGCTAACTCCCCTTTCTAACCAGGTTGCTAGTCAAGTTATCCTTTGGCTTCACGAAGAGGCTTCAGTAGTCGGTATGAAAGCAAGTCAAGACTTCCTAGGCCTAAAATTCAATCTGGACCAAGGCGAGACCCTCAACCTAGTCGCTCACATTGACCCGCATGATGTCCGAGGGTGCATCTCATGGTGGCTCATTGTCGACCACGGTTCCTCAGAGGGGCAGTTATCAGCAGAAAATGGTGGATCGGATTACAAAACGTTCTTAGGGTACTTGACTCTTGAAGTTCTGTATTCTACAGTGATGGATTTAGTGAGCTTCTGTAGTACTGGTGGAAGGCACTGATCTTGTTTTGATTTTGTAAATTGAATTTGTTCGAGTTGTAGAGTAGAAGGAATCAGAAGTCAATCAGTGTGGATGTAGGAAAGCTGGTAATATGTTTGATTATTTTGTTTGGCATTCTTAGTTGCATTTGATAGAGTAGGAATCTGTAACTTTGAATTTTTGAAGCTGTTTATGGTCTCCTATCAATGTATTGATCTCAGTTCATCATTTTATGAATTTTTTGGGGCTTATTTTCACTTTGACACCACAAAATTTACCAGCTCTTCACTTTGATATCCTAAAGTATTATTTCAACACTTTTGATACTCTAAAGTTTCAATCCTAATTAGTTTGATACCTGAAACTAGTTTCTTAACTCTTTAATACCCGACAGTTTTGATCTCATTTTATTTTGATATCCTGGTCAAAATTTCGTTAGGTTTTTTTGTTAATTTTGTATAAGATATCAAAGTGAAATAGAATTATAACTTTGTGGTATCAAAATGTTAAATAAATACTTTGGGGCATTAAAGTGAAGTTAGATGCAAAGTTTATGGTATCAAAGTGTTAAAAAAAATACCTTGTGAAAATGCAACATAAGTTAGGTCCATTCTTGAATAAGGCCTCCAAAAGACATTGCCCATCCCAAAATCCCAAACGAAACGAACAGCTGAAAATGCATCAGCGTCTCAGATCAACGGTCGAAAATCCAACTCTCTCTCTCAGCGATGACGATGGAGGAGATCACGGACGCAGTAGGGAGCCTCAGCGTCGGGGATTCTCACAAGAAGAACAGGATCCAGGTCTCCAACACCAACAAACCCCTCTTCTTCTACGTTAATCTCGCCAAGGTTTCTGACAAATTTCGATCTCAGTGATTATCAGAAAAACCCCCATTAACTTTGATAATATCAAAAACAACCCCTTAAATTTAAGGGTTATCATAAAACCCCCCTTAACTTTGAGATTTTATCAGAAAACCCCCCCTAAATTAGGGGAGTTATCTATTAAAAATACGAAAGTTAAAGAGGGTTTTCTGATAAAATCTAAAAGGTGAGGGAGTTTTGTGATAATCTAAAAGTCAAAAGAGGGCTTTTTCTCAAAACTTAAAGGGGGTTTATACAGAGCACATATTCATGTGTCGGCTGGGTTCCTATTTCAAGAGAGAGAGTATCTCCAGCTCAAAACCATCTCGATCTCATGTTACATCACAAACCGTTACATGTCGCCATCCGCAAAGATTTCATCAAACACCTCACGTACACACGCACATTCTCTCCTATAAATTAATCAAGATCCACAGACATTCTTTATATCTCCTTTTCCTCATGCCCCCCTTCTCTCCTCTGCAATGGCATCTTCTTCTACTTCCCAAATCTCTCTCCTTTTCGTTGTTTTTGTTGGGATCTTGCTGCTGAATTTGATTGTGGTTGATGGGTTTGAGAGTGGGCTGAAGCTGCCTTCATCGAGAGCTAGATCGAGGAGAAGGCAGTGGACTAACCTCACTCTCTCGGTTTCCCAGGTATTTGGAGGAAAAAAAAAAGAAAAGAAAAACCCATCAAATTTTTTTGGGTGCTTAGTTTAAAAATTGATCAAATGAACCCTATTAAAAAATCTAAACTTTAACATACCCAAGCATATTCCTTTCAATTCAAAGATCTCTTATCGTCGAGGCTACGAATTCACGAAGGATGTCTTTAGTGCAAGGTGAGGAGATTCAAGCATCGTGAGGGATGTGCTTGTTGAATTTTATATCAGGTTGATTCATATTTTTCACAATATTCCACAAATTCAAATATTGCTGAGGAAAGATTAACTACGTTAGTTGAGAGAAAGAAAGCAAACCTTTCAGATGGGCTGGTATCTAAATCTGTTGGAAAACTAACATTTGGTGAATGGGAAAAAATAGTTCCCAAAGGGGCCAAGAACAAATGGGAAGTTTAGTCCCACATTGGGTAGAGCAAAGAATGAGGATGAGTTTATAAGTGAAAGTCCAATAATAGGAGGTAAGCTCTTATTGTGGACATTATGCCTCACGCGCCCGCGCAGGGGGTGCAAATCCTAGGATCTGAACTAGTCCGATGCTTTGAACTTGTGTGCGGTAGCGACATGGACACGAATGTCGCACCAAATCTCAGGGGCCTAGAACAAGCTAAGTTTTGCCTACAGAGGTATTTTACAAATTTTTCTCCGCGTAACCTACGAACGTTACCTCTCCATCCTTCAAGCTTCAGAAAAACACCAGAAGCAATCTCTCTCCCCTTCGCTCTTTGGCTATCTTCCTCCGCATCAACTTCTCCGGTTCTCCTCTTCGTGTTCGGTTCGCAGGGCGGTCTTTGCCTTGCGCGAGCTCGTTGTATCCTGGGAGGCAGACGTCCGAGCTAGTTTTCGAGCACTCCGAAGAGGGCGAATCTCCTTTAAGGAGATAGTGTTCCACTGGCCTCGAGCTTCATCTTCTTTGCAATTATAAAGTTGTCATCGTTTATATATATGTTCATCTTTTCTCCATTGTAATTCTTTCATAAGTTTTCTTGTATAGCCAATTCTAACTAGATCGTAATTTTTTTATAACAAAATCAACACTCAGCTTTAGAATAGATGCAACCTCATCAGCAACCCTTTGCTTTTCTGCAGAAACTGTAATGACATAATTGATAAACATCAAATACTTCTCCATAAGAAGGCTAAATGACACTTATATACCCTATAGTTTCACTCTTGTAGCACTTAAATACCCCCAAGTTACAAAACATAGCAGAAAAAACCCCGAGTTGGTAGCCATTTGAATTTGGTTAACAGTGTTAAAAAATATCCGAATGGACAATAATGCCCCTCCTTTGAAATTAACCCCTCCACATGATAAAGTAGCAAATATTACAATGAATGAGGGTAAAAAAACATTTAATTTGGTGACATGCGCATATGGGAATATTCCATAGAATATTCTCATGACTAGTTAATAGAATGTAGCAACTTGCACAATTTTATCAACTCAGAATATTTTTTTTATTATATTTCGTAACTTGAGATATTTAAGTGCTACAAGGGTGAAACAATAACGTATATAACTGCCATTTAGCCCCATAAGAATTCACAATAGCTTCTCAGATCGACGGTCAAAAATTGATCAATCCCACGCTACAAAAATCCAACTCATCTCCTCCCTCTCTCTCAGCGATGACGATGGAGGAGATCACGGACGCAGTAGGGAGCCTCAGCATCGGGGATTCTCACAAGAAGAACAGGATCCAGGTCTCCAACACCAACAAACCCCTCTTCTTCTATGTTAATCTCGCCAAGGTTTTTGACAAATTTCGATCTCCTCGTTTCTTCTCTCTCTAAATTTTCTAGGGTTTTGATCTCATGTTGCTTTATTGTGCATTTGTTTGTAGAGGTATATGCAGCAGCACAACGAGGTCGATCTTTCTGCTCTTGGGATGGGTATCTCTCTCTCTCTCTCTCTCTCTCTCTCTCTCTTCCTCTGTTCAATGTTGTGTATTTGATTATTTTCTATAAATTTGCCGTAATTTTGCATGCATTGCCTTGGGGGTTATTTTGAGAACTTCACTTGTAGGACGTTGTGATTTTAAATCAGAAAGTTCATTACTTTACTTTAAAATAGGTCATAGCACATCTTTGTGATGCCATTTATGATTATTACTTTGTTTCTAGTGATGTGAGAGCGGCTTACATATTTGTGTGTGAAGTAAACTTATTTAGATGTTTGATGTTTTTTAAACAAATATCAGATCTTTTTCCTTGTCTTTTGTATATTTGTGTTAAAAATTTAAAATACAAAATGTACTTGCCAATTGTTTGTTGGAAAGATATGGAGCTAAAAAAGAAGAGCTATCATGCGTCCAACAATGTTTTGGAAGGCATTAACATTCGTTAAATCCATTTGCAAGAAGAAAAACAAAGAAAATAATGTTTTTTCTTCCTCTTTATTTGTTCTTCGCATTCTCTATTCTCCTTCGGCTGTGTCTGTTGATTGAAGCAATGTTTGGTGCCTCTGCCTAGCTACTGCAAAAGAAAGAAGAGAGGATTTGAGTCTTGATAGTGGTCATAGAATACAAAGAAAATAAGAGATAAAAAGCAAGACATCAAATTAAGATAATTTTTATGGAAGTGTCGACAGTGGTGAGAGGAGCTTTGTTGATGGTCAAGCCTAGTGTTCATTGATTCGGAAAGGAGGATTTATGGTAGGAGGAACCAGTTGCAAAGCTAGGAATTTCGGCGAGGGGTTCAAAAAATAATTAAAGAAACGTATAATTTTTTTTTGCATGATTGATTAACAACTAGATATTATTATATAACATGTCTTTTTGAAATTACTGTTTACTATAACATTATTTTTCCTTTGTTTCTTAAAATTGTTTTATGACACGCTCCTCATCAATGTTCTAAAATATATCTTTTCAATATAAGACACCAACAATCATTCGTATACTCATTTTCCATTCTGTTTCGAATGTCATTGTTAATAATTTTCGCTGTGAAAATGCTTTTTCAAAGCCTTCCGTCGCAATGGGCTAGAATAATGCCAACTTCACTGGTTTTTGCACCAAAGGATGTGAAATATTCATTTGCTGCTTCATACAATTTATTTCATAAAATCTTTAGGATAAAACTCGGCCAATCAAATCAATTTTCCCTTATCATGTGAAAACAAATTACTCTGTTCAAGACATGTCACACTTGAAAGCAACTCCAAATTACTATTATGAAAATGTATTGAAATATTCAATTTGATAGTGATGAAGATTTGTAGGCATTTGAACTCTACGCTTTGGTATACCATCACAAAATCATCTTCCATATTCAATATCGCTATCCCATGCAAATCACAAAAAACATTAAAATTACACTCCTAGTAATTTGCAGTCTATAGTTGTGCTAAATCATTTGGATCTAAGAACCCAAGGTCCTAAAATAATGCTTTAATCAAAGGGTCCAGTTTTTTTAATTTCATAACATGAAATGAGCTATTTACCACCTTTGTGGGGGTTGCATTAATTACAAAGAGTACTCCCATGCCAATCCCTACAGTCAGCAAAGCTCAGCAGATAAAATATATGACATAAAGACTAGTGCAGTAAATAACATATCTGGCTTTCATGAAGTAAAACAACACGGGCAACTCAAACTATAGTCATCAACACACTAATCCTCATTGAAGTAAAACAACACAAGAACACAAAGATTTGGCTAATCTAGACACCACAGGGAGAAGAAGAGACAAAGGTAACATTTTTTATTATTTAAGGGGGGCCAAGGTCTTTTAGCCTTGGCTTCGTTCCTGGGAGTAACTGTCAGAGAGGATCAGGGTTTAGCTATGATAATGGGTAATACATTCTTCTTGAGATTTAAGGTTTGTTTGATACAACTAGTTTGTATCTCATGTTGTTTAACTAAATCCAAATTTTTAATATACATGTTTGGTTCCCAAATGGCTATTGTAAGAAAAAATAAATTAAAAATGAGTTGTTGCCTTATTCAAATCAAAGACCGTTCCAACATCATGAGTTGAAACTGTGGGTGTGTTAGTAAGGAGCTGTTCGAACAATAAATGTATTACTACATCATGCATTTCCAACTCTTGTTGTTGGAACATTCCTCAATTTGATTGCAATAACTCCTATATTTTTAGCCTATTTGTTTTGCAATAAGTTTTGGTATTGCAACAACATTCTCAATGAATCATATGTATTAAAATTTGGATATAGTTGGAACATGTAGTCTGGAGCAATGTTACAGAAGACGCTAGGTGGACTAGGCATTCGAGTCGGGCCTAGAGCCTAAAAGCAAGACATCAAATTAAGATAATTTTTATGGAAGTGTCGACAGTGGTGAGAGGAGCTTTGTTGATGGTCAAGCCTAGTGTTCATTGATTCGAAAGGAGGATTTATGGTAGGAGGAACCAGTTGCAAAGCTAGGAATTTCGGCGAGGGTTCAAAAATAATTAAAGAAACGTATAATTTTTTTGCATGATTGATTAACAACTAGATATTATTATATAACATGTCTTTTGAAATTACTGTTTACTATAACATTATTTTTCCTTTGTTTCTTAAAATTGTTTTATGACACGCTCCTCATCAATGTTCTAAAATATATCTTTTCAATATAAGACACCAACAATCATTCAGATACTCATTTTCCATTCTGTTTCAATGTCATTGTTAATAATTTTCGCTGTGAAAATGCTTTTTCAAAGCCTTCCGTCGCAATGGGCTAGAATAATGCCAACTTCACTGGTTTTGCACCAAAGGATGTGAAATATTCATTTGCTGCTTCATACAATTTATTTCATAAAATCTTTAGGATAAAACTCGCCAATCAAATCAATTTTCCTTATCATGTGAAAACAAATTACTCTGTTCAAGACATGTCACACTTGAAAGCAACTCCAAATTACTATTATGAAAATGTATTGAAATATTCAATTTGATAGTGATGAAGATTTGTAGGCATTTGAACTCTACGCTTTGGTATACCATCACAAAATCATCTTCCATATTCAATATCGCTATCCCATGCAAATCACAAAAACATTAAAATTACACTCCTAGTAATTTGCAGTCTATAGTTGTGCTAAATCATTTGGATCTAAGAACCCAAGGTCCTAAAATAATGCTTTAATCAAAGGGTCCAGTTTTTTTAATTTCATAACATGAAATGAGCTATTTACCACCTTTGTGGGGGTTGCATTAATTACAAAGAGTACTCCCATGCCAATCCCTACAGTCAGCAAAGCTCAGCAGATAAAATATATGACATAAAGACTAGTGCAGTAAATAACATATCTGGCTTTCATGAAGTAAAACAACACGGCAACTCAAACTATAGTCATCAACACACTAATCCTCATTGAAGTAAAACAACACAAGAACACAAAGATTTGGCTAATCTAGACACCACAGGGAGAAGAAGAGACAAAGGTAACATTTTTTATTATTTAAGGGGGGCCAAGGTCTTTTAGCCTTGGCTTCGTTCCTGGGAGTAACTGTCAGAGAGGATCAGGGTTTAGCTATGATAATGGGTAATACATTCTTCTTGAGATTTAAGGTTTGTTTGATACAACTAGTTTGTATCTCATGTTGTTTAACTAAATCCAAATTTTTAATATACATGTTTGGTTCCCAAATGGCTATTGTAAGAAAAAATAAATTAAAAATGAGTTGTTGCCTTATTCAAATCAAAGACCGTTCCAACATCATGAGTTGAAACTGTGGGTGTGTTAGTAAGGAGCTGTTCGAACAATAAATGTATTACTACATCATGCATTTCCAACTCTTGTTGTTGGAACATTCCTCAATTTGATTGCAATAACTCCTATATTTTTAGCCTATTTGTTTTTGCAATAAGTTTTTGGTATTGCAACAACATTCTCAATGAATCATATGTATTAAAATTTGGATATAGTTGGAACATGTAGTCTGGAGCAATGTTACAGAAGACGCTAGGTGGACTAGGCATTCGAGCCGGGGCCTAGAGCCTAGGCGTACACCTGGGCGGCGACTAGGCGTTTGCCTATTTTTAAATTTATTTAATTATAATAATTCATAAAAATATGTATTAAGTTCATATAAAATAGCAAAAAATATAAATAACAATCTTAGATCCATAATCAACCATGCATAAATACTAAATAGCCAAATTAGTAACCAATACTAAGAAACATCATGTCCAACAAAACAAGTCATTGCAATAGTAAATAATATCGCAAACTCAAAAGTCTAATGCTCAAGAAGGAAAAATTAACTAATTAAACTAATTAATTAAACTAAATTAACTAATTAAACTAATTAATTAAACTGAAATTAACTAAAATTAACTAAAATTGAACAAGATTAAACTAAAATTAATAAAAATTGACTCAAAGGAACTTAATTCAACTAATTAAACTAATTAATTAAACTAAATAGAACAAAACTATTTAAATTAAAAAACAGTTTATAAGTGAAATATTTGTTAAAACAGTAAATAAGCTTAAAAAACAGTTTAAAAATAAAAACAATAGTTGAAAATCTCACCTGAGGGTCGGCGGGAGGTGGTCCGGCTGTGGCGGGGTTCTGGAGGGGCTCCGGAGGGTGCGGAGGGGTCCTGCGGGTGCGGGAGAGCCGGAGATGGTGAGAATGTGAGAGAGAGGGTGAGAGACTATGAGAGAGGCGACTGGGGTGTGAGTCTGTGTGATAGAGAAGGGGAGAGAGAGTTCAGGTTAAATTTTAGTTTGGGTATGGGTTTCGGGTAACGGGTATGGGTTTAAAGTTTGAAATTTTTTTAACTTTAGAAAGCTAAGCGGGCCGCTTAGGCAAGCCACTCAGGCTGAAATTAGGCGGGCTAGTGCCCGCCTAGGCCTAGGCGATCGCCTACGCATCCGCCTAGGCGGCTTTTTAGAACACTGGTCTGGAGATCCAATTAATATCCAAATGCACCCTGATGTTGTAAATGTACTTGTTCAACTATTTCTAATTAAATACAACCTTAAAGTAGTGGCTTCCTATGATGGATTTAGCACAAGTTTAAACTTATAATCAATAGAACTAATGTTTTTCATAGTCATGAGACTTGTTACTTTTTAGAACAATCAATTCTATTAATAAAGTGCATGATAAGTAGCGAAGCATTCAATTGTTCTTTGACTATGCAACCTATTGATTCCATTAAACAAAAAAGAAATCTTTTGGGTAGGATCTGGTTACAAGGACCGTGTTGATATCTAGCTTGATCAACCAAAGGGCATGAAAAAGTTGAGGAGTTATACTGTTACGGTTAATATCCAATCCTATTAGGTAATATTATATTTTTAAGTACTTGGTTGTGGGTATACACTAGTGTATACTTTGTTATGCTACATTTTCCAATTGCTACCAAATCTATGTGACTATACTGGCTAGAAGCTCGTTTCAAGTTGCACCCCTGCAACATGTGTGGGACCTCGTCTCGATATACTAGTGTAAATACAAGAGGGCGAAACTTTATTAAGAGTCCAACGCTGTTGAATACTTCTATTAGAAATTGAAATAATAATTTCTATTGATTAGAAATTTTATCAAATGAACCAGCAATATATATTATTTTTCTTAACTATATTGTTTTTGTGTTTTGTGTAAAAAGGCCCAAACTAATGACGTTCTATTTTATATTTCTATCTACAAAATTCACATAAATATAATGTACGTGCAACTAAGTGAGCACATATTCTTCTATTCGTCGAGCCAATCAAATGGATGTAGGTCATGTGCATTCTCTAGTTCTGTCTATTACAAATCTGACCTTGGTTACTATTAGCCAAGTCCAATTTTGATTTCGGCCCAATACTAATTGAGTCCTATTCGTGGATTATATAAGTGGTCAATTAAACCCTTACCTTTTATTTCTGTCGACTCTACTTTTTTTGTTCGTAAAAATCTAGAGAGGAAACAGAGAGAATAAAGAGAGAAAGAGAGGGAGAGGTATCTCCATCATCAGTGTTTTATCGCCCTCTTCATCTCAAGCAAGAGTCAATGGTCAATGGCCACCATGGGAGAGTTTGGATCTTAGCTCATGGGATAAAGCTTGGATTTTACTCAAGAAGTCGTCAATATCCGATGTCGGATTTGATTACGACCTAAGGCATTATCAAACTTGATTATCAAATTATTTTGATTCCTCTTATTCACTACGCATTATACATATGCCGTAGTACCCAAGTCACATGTTCTTAATTTCTATGTTTTATTAAATATTTGATCTTTTCATGTATCGAATTGTTATATAGAAATTAGAAGACTGTGGAATGTAGGTTTAAATATATTCTTTGAGATTATAATTTTGATAAAATATCTCAGATAATTATCTTTGTGCTAGAGTCAGTCTCATATGATAATTTTATAAAATTTGAACTTGATCATAATTTGTCTTTGTATCGGTCCTTAGATTAAGATTTTTACATCTAACCCTAGACCTCTTGATTTACGAAGTTATAAGCTTGTAAAGTATAATGTAGAACCTCATATATGCAAGTTTGACAACTTCACAACTCAAAAAGTATGATACGCCCTTAATAATCTAAGGGTGGATTAAACACCTAAAGAGATAGTGTAGAGGTCTTAGAAGACAACTAGGTACACTAATAGATCATGTAGCAATAATATGTCAATACAAAATATAAATGGGCTTAAAATACCGTACCACCTGATTGACTCAGTCGTGCTCATTCGGCTCAAATTGCCCAACAGAAGACAATTGAGTTACGGAGTTAAATTAAGCAAGCTAAAACATAAATTAGCAGGCTGGAAATGAAGTGATAGTCGGCTGAAAATAGATCAAGCCGATTTGTAGAGAATCTCAAAAAATAAGGCTCAACCGGCTATTGCCGTTGGGTTATTGCTACTCGACTTCATTGCCATGCCGTTTCTTCACCGATCTTGCTCCAGTCTCCTCATATCTTCTTGAATGTTGTTAGGGGTTGAAAAACTACAAATCTTTAACAATTATGGGAGGAAAGGGGTATAAGGTTTGGATGTTAAAATTTATAGTCCAAGGACCGATAGGTCCGATACAACGACAAATTGTGATCAAGGTCACATTTTATAAAACATATCATGCGAGGTTGCACTCTAGCACAAAAATAACTATCTGAAATATTTTATTAAAATTATAATCGTAATAGTATATTTAAAACTATAATTTTCCACGGTCTTTTGATCTCCATCTAACACTTTGATACATAAAAAGATCGAATATTTAATAGAACACAGAAATTAAGGACATATAATTTGGGTTCAGCGGCTTATGCATAATGCGCAGAGAATAAGAGGATTCAAAGGAATTGATAAGTAAGTTCTATACTTGCCTTAGGTCGGAATTAGATCTGACATCGGATGTCAATGACTCCTTGAGCAAAATTCGAGCTTTATCCCTCAAGCAAAAACATGGCGGCCATTGACTCGCGCTTGAGATGAAGAGAACGATGACACACAAATGATAGAGATCCCTCTTTGTGATGTGAAACAATGTACGTGCAAGTATGAAGATCGGCGACAACAATGTTTCACCAAATCAGCGATCGATCTAGGCAGGAAGCTCACCAAATAAAGTGACGTTGACGATGGTTTTAAACAAAATTGCAATGTACTAAGCTGAGGCCTTTGTAAATTTTTCAGAAAATGAATGTAATGATTTATTCTTGTAATAAAGTTCGACTTGTAATATTTAGATTAGCAATTGTACGCAGTCAAACAGAATCACTCGCTCACTAATGAAACAGAATATAGCACAATCGCAACTGATAATAAAATTGATAATAATATGCACGCAATAGCAGTTCCGAAAATATTAGAGCGAAAGAAAGTTAAACCTTCGTCGGGTTGAACCGTTCACGAGGGAGCTACCGAGGCGGCGACGACCAATAAATCAGATCCAAGTGAACCAAACCAAGTGAACCCACTCCAAATAAACCAAGCCAACTAAACCGAACCAATCAACCAACTCCCATAAATCAAACCCAATTCAATTGAACCAAGCTCTAATAACCCAACTCTTCTCAGAACAGTCAACTCCGTTCACTTCTTCCCAAACCCGAGCGACAAGGGGGTCTTCGACCGGCTAGGGGAGGTGGCGACGGCGACGGGTGACTTGAGCGGGGAGGCCAGGCGACGACACGGGTGGCGACGAGGTCTCGAGGCGACGGCCTGACGGCCGGGATCGCCGGCGGCGGATCTGGACAAGGGCTTCGCGACGGATTCGACGGCGATGAGGCGGCTAAGTCCGGACGAGGGGCTTGGCCGGGATTTTGTGGTCGGGTCGGGCGGTTGCAGTCGGGAGGGAGATGGGGCGTCGGCGAGGGTTTCACACCCGGGAGAGAAAATTAAGGTTTCACACCCATGCAATTAGCATTCAAAATTTTCTTTCATTCCATTCAATTCAGTGATTTGATTCTGATTACAGTAAGGTTTATATAGGATTACAAAATCAAATCTCTCACAAATCTACCAAATAAACAACTACCAAATAAAAACAGAATTTAAAAGTCAAATATAATCTACCAAATCTAAAAACACTGCCAAATCAAAACCAAATCGCAGAGGTCCGATGTGCGGCTGAGATACGGCGTTTCCTGCGCTGATAAACGTGTCGAAAGTCTCGTGAACGCATCGGGATGTCCTCATCACTTTGTCTCTATTCTCTCGGTCTCCTATCTTTGGAATTTTTGTATAGAAAAAGAAGTAGGGTCGGTAGAAGTATGATGTAAGGATCTAATTGATTATATATCTAACCTGGGTATAGGGTACAATTAGTGTTGGCCGAAACCAAAATTGGACTTGTCCAATTGCAATCAAGTTTGGATTTTGTGATAAACTAAATTAGAAAAAGCGCATGGGTTCACATCCATTTGATTGGCTGAACTAATAAAAGGATACGTGCTCACTTAGTTGCACGTACATTATATTTATGTGTTTTTAATGTGGTGCGAGGAACCTTCATTTGGAACTAGCCAAATAAGCCCTAAGGCTTGGGGTCCCACTTTCGTAGTCCAGGTCAGGTGAATAGCACAAGTATTGCAATGCTTAGTAATTAGAAATTGAGGATAGACATGCCATAGACACGGATTGACCCTTGGCTTTTTGGGCCAAGGCCCCAAGGCCCAACCTCTAGGCCAATTGTGTGGAGTTATTTATGTGAACTTTAGGTAGAAAGGAAAGGAATATAAAACAGAAGTTCATTAGTTTGGGCCTTTTTACACAAAACATCCCAACAATATTAGTCAAACAAAATACTATTTTTGATGGAATATTTGATGAAATTTATAATCAATAGAAATTATTATCTCAATTTCTAACAGAAATATTCAAGGGCACCGGATTACTGCAACGGCAGAACACGGGCCTTACAAGTACAACAACTTTTCATCATAAATCCTTGCTATTTCAACCCCCCCCCCCCCTCCATTGTTTTAGAATAAAGTAGCCATGAACAGGATATTGACTGTAGTTTTTTTTCATTTTGTTTTTCTACAGACCTACTTTTCCTACAAGTTTTAAGTATAAAGAGTTACCACAGGTTTTATTCATAGTAAACAACTTTTCCACTCAGTTTTTAATTCCCAAGTTACATTCTGGATTTCAAACAGATTTTTAGAAACTTACTGCAGTTTTACTTACTGGAAGTTTGGGATCTTGCGATTATTACATGCTATTCTGAGGAAGGAAAACAGAAAGTACCGGGTCGCTGGATTTCCTAAATCAGCTACTATTTGTTTTTTTGTTTTAATATTGTGATACATTTACTTACTGGAATATGGTATATTCTAGATGCAAAATCTTATTATTTTCTAAGCATTGTATTTTCTTGAGCTGAAAACATATTAAATTCATCGTGTTTATACGCTTATTGATACAGCATAACGCTACTTCAGCTGCTAAAACAATAAGAATTGTGAGCTATGCCTCCTTTAATTCAAGATCATGAGCAGCAATACTGTTGAATTATGCAGCACAAGATGTAATTCCACCTAACATCAATATATAAAGAAATTTCAGTGTTAAACAATGTAGAGGGCAAGGTTGAAGTATTGGTGGTACCTTATGTGTTAGCCATATCAATCTGATCTATGCTCACTGATCGATATTGCCAATACTGGCTAAGGATGTCTAATACATGTTGATATTTTATAGTAACAACTAATACTATATTGCATGGCATACGGTGATAATTTTTTGTCAATACGTGATCAACGTTTGTGATCTATATTCACCATAACCTGTTATTCTTTTTCGAAATAATCTCTTTTGCTGGAGCAAACTATTTTTGGTTTTGAATTTCTAAAATCACTATTATAACTTATAAGTTAGTATTAAAGAGAGAACTGTAATTGGTAGCATTCATATTGTTGCGCACAATTGATTTTTTTTTAAATCGTTTTAGATACTTTATGTACATTCAGTTATTACTTTCACGTTCACATGCATCATGAGGAGAGGGTATGCATTTGAAGCGCTGAGCTTTGGGTTCAATATTATAGTTAGACTTCAGGGTAGGTTTACGTCAACCATGAGCATCAGTGTGTTTTATTCATTGACTGCTTGTTAATGTTGAATTTGCAGATGAAGTGCAAAATCAGGAATTTAGTAGTAAAGTATATCAGGCTGAATACTATCTTCTTTCTGTCTCCAGAGACTGAACTGAAAGTTTTGAATGTTATGTTGAAGAGCATATGATACAATTTTCAAGAATATAAGTACATGTATAATTGGTTTTCTCATCTCTGAAACTTGTTTTCTCTTCAGCCATCGCGACAGTCGTCACAATTGCTGAGATTCTCAAGAACAATGGACTTGCTGTTGAAAAGAGTAGGATTCTGTACGTTCTCACTCCCCTTTATGTGGAAGTTCTGCTAGTTCATTTCAAATACCTTTTTCTTACGAAGATTCTCCTGCAGAAATCACCACTTGATATGAAGGACGAATCCAGATCGCGACCCATCCAGAAAGCTAAGGTCAGTATCGTCATACATCTGTTTAGATGGCTTGCATGTTAGTATGCAAAGAAACGTGTTCTGTGGTGTACTAATTCAGACCTTGTTTATGGAGCCAGATAGAGATTTTGCTAGGGAAATCAGACAAGTTTGATGAGCTAATGGCTGCTGCCGCGGAGGAGCGAGAAGCAGCAAATGGCGAGGAGGCGTAAACTTAGAGAAAAAAGGCGGTAAGCTTTTCTTTGAGCAAAATGGCTGATTGAAAAGAAAGGCCTCGTGTTCACTGTAGAAGTAAACTAACACCCATAATTTATTTTATGTTAGAGACCACCTAATAGAGGTATTCGCTTTGTAGACTGATTTATGTTTCATATTTTTATATTTCCTGATCTTCTCCAATTCTTGTTTCCCAATCCAAAATGCTATCGTTATTTTTTTTTATGAATAATGCTGGTTCTTGATATATTTGATATGATTTGTGGTATAGTGACATATTACCTGATGGATTTTGAAGATAAATCTAGTTTAGTCCATTTCTGACGCTAATGATTTGCTGAAATTATGAAGTTTCATCTCTCGTTCGTGGGCAATAAAAAAGAGGTGCATAAAATAAGCGAAGCAAAAAAAGAATGTAACTATGTTCTTGTGGGTATCCACTATACACTAGAGGTTGCTTCCACTGGCGAAATAATGAGAGAATCGGTTGAGATGGTTTGGGTTGCTCTTACCGACAAAATAATGAGAGAAAATCGGTTGAGATGGTTTGGTCACCTATATCTCTTTTCGTAGTAGGTAGAAAATTTGATAATATATTATTTTAAATGAGATAGAGAGAATTAGAGCTATATCAGAAAATACTTGATGAGCAGTAGTTAAAATGAATATGATAATTATTAAATTAATGGAGGAGATAATAGAACAATAGAATTAATGGAGGAGATAATGAAAGGCCTCGTGTTCACTGTAGAAGTAAACTAACACCATAATTTGTTTTATGTTAGAGACCACCTAATAGAGGTATTCGCTTTGTAGACTGATTTATGTTTCATATTTTTATATTTCCTGATCTTCTCCAATTCTTGTTTCCCAATCCAAAATGCTATCGTTATTTTTTTATGAATAATGCTGCTGGTTCTTGATATATTTGATATGATTTGTGGTATAGTGACATTAACGTGATGGATTTTGAAGATAAATCTAGTTTAGTCCATTTCTGACGCTAATGATTTGCTGAAATTATGAAGTTTCATCTCTCGTTCGTGGGCAATAAAAAGAGGTGCAGAAAATGAGCCAAGCAAAAAGAATGTAACTATGTTCTTGTGGGTATCCACTATACACTAGAGGTTGCTTCCACTGGCGAAATAATGAGAGAATCGGTTGAGATGGTTTGGGTTGCTCTTACCGACAAAATAATGAGAGAAAATCGGTTGAGATGGTTTGGTCACCTATATCTCTTTTCGTAGTAGGTAGAAAATTTGATAATATATTATTTTAAATGAGATAGAGAGAATTAGAGCTATATCAGAAAATACTTGATGAGCAGTAGTTAAAATGAATATGATAATTATTAAATTAATGGAGGAGATAATAGAACAATAGAATTAATGGAGGAGATAATGAAAGGCCTCGTGTTCACTGTAGAAGTAAACTAACACCATAATTTGTTTTATGTTAGAGACCACCTAATAGAGGTATTCGCTTTGTAGACTGATTTATGTTTCATATTTTTATATTTCCTGATCTTCTCCATTTCTTGTTTCCTAATCCGAAATGCTATCGTTTTTTTTTTATGAATAATGCTGCTGGTTCTTGATATATTTGATATGATTTGTGGTATAGTGACATTAACGTGATGGATTTTGAAGATAAATCTAGTTTAGTCCATTTCTGACATCAATGATTTGCTGAAATTACGAAGTTTCATCTCTCCTTCGTGGGAAATAAAAAAGAAGACGTGCAGAAAATGAGCGAAGCAAAAAAGAATGTAACTATGTTCTTGTGGGTATCCACTATACACTAGAGTTTGCTCCTACTGACGAAATGATGAGAGAATCGGTTGAGATGGTTTGGGTTGCTCTTACTGACAAAATAATGAGAGAAAATCGGTTGAGATGGTTTGGTCGCCTATGTCTCTTTTCGTAGTAGGTAGAAAATTTGATAATATGTTATTTAAAATGAGACAGAGAATTAGAGCTATATTAGAATATACTTGATGAGCAGTAATTAAAATGAATATGATAATTATTAAATTAATGGAGGAAATAATAGAACAATAGAATTAATGTATAACGACCTCAAAACTAACTTGATGAGAAGCAATTGAGAGGAATATAATATTTGTTAAATTAATGGAGAAGATAATGGAACAATATAATTAACATAAATGACCTTTTTTGAGCCTAACATAAACGACCTTAAAACAGACTTTATTGTTGTTGTTATACTCTTGAGGAGGCTAAAAGTTTTTTATTTATGCAAATTTCCCTCATACACAACCACAATTTTCAGTTACAATTTCTGGCTCTCTCAAATTTTTAACGGATAGAGAGTTTTGAAGTGGACCTACATTAGTTCAAGGCCCAAACGTGAACTAGATTTTAAATCTTAGACCCGTTCCAATTATGAGATAGCCCAAATTGGAATCTCTGTGATGCACAATAATGAGGCAGGATTGAGACATGAAGGAAGAGAGAGACAAGGTTCAGCCCGTGCGATGCACGGATTTTCACAATCGAGCTTATAAAATTTTCAACGTAGAGAAATGTCAAAATTTTAAATTTTAGTATACAAAAATTAATGACAATTGTCCACAGCTTTGTAATAGCAAAATACAATACTATATGACCATACGTGAGTATAGCCTCGAGCAAAATAATATGAGCACGTGACCTTCAATCAAAAGCAAAATAATATTATTCATAACTCTATAATCAAATCAACATATATGAACACCAAATTAGGTATATAACACCATATCAAATCTTCAACATTAAAATACTCTATTTAGTATGCTATTCTTAACATAATCACATATTTTTAACACATATAAATCAACTTTGAATAGGAAAAGAAGATGATGTCATCATGTTACCCTCATGATTAGAATTAATTTGCAAATGAACATTAGCATTGATAACATCTAAACACTCAATCAAACAACACAGAAGTTTGGAAATCAGTGGTGGACCTATGTATGGTCCAGCGGGGCCTTGGCCCCACCTTGAAGATTGACAAAAAAACCAGCTGCATAGGTGGGTTTTGGGTTTGGAAGCTGAAGGCTGAGAAAGAGTGGGTAAAGGGGTAAAGTGATTTCTCTCTTTTTTGTTTTGGTGGGTGTTTGGTGTTTTGGGACTTTAATCTTTTTTTTCTTTTTTGTCTTTTTCTTTGATAGAGAAGGGGGCTACAACACGTGACTATGTTTAAAAGAAAAATGAGAAGTATTTTAGATATTAGTCCCTCACGTCTTCAGTAATTCATGTTAGTCCCTCAAATCATTGAAATTGTTCATTAGGCCCTCGGATCCTCTAGGTTTTACAAATTGGTCCCTCTGATTATCTCACATTAGATTTGATGGAAATATTCTCAAATCTAATGGTTTGAGGAGATGTTCCAATTTTACCTTTTGTTAATGTTTTCAACTCATTTCTTAACTGTATAAACCCGTAAATAAAATTCAAGCCCATTGAAATTATCTTCTTCAACAATTAGAAAACGATTCCAACACATTTATGAGCTTCCCAAAGATTGTATTCCCCCTAAAATCTATATAGTCTTATAACTGAATCGTAATTTGGTAATTGAGCGTGTTGGGTTACTAGTTAACCAACCATGTTTTAAAATTTTAGCTAAAAAAAAACTAACAGAGACCAATTTGCAAAACCTCATAGAATTTGAGAGATGAATAAGCAATTTCAAAGAATTGAGGGACTAATTCGGAGTTACTGAAGAGGGGCTAGTATCTAAAAAATCTAGATACAAGAAGTTAAGCTGGATAGCAAATCTCTTGCTAATTTTTCCTCACTTTTTTCATAAACTTTGTTCATGCCTGAACCTATGAAAGTCACAAGTGAACTTAAAAAATCTGCTGGCGGATCCGGGGCTTCGACCAAGTATTTTAGAGTATCATCCAAATGTTCGAGATGATATTCGATGAGCCTATTTACAAAAGGGTCCTTGCCAACCGCTCCAACATAAATTTCCACAAAAAAAAAATAGAAATGATTTACTTCGTTTCCATCCTAGTTGGTTTAATGAATTTAGAAATTGGCTTGAGTATAGCATATCAAGGGATGCCGCATTTTGCTTGTGTTGCTATATTATGAAGCCTAATCTTGGAAAGCAAGGTGGTGATTGTTTTATCACCAATGGATATTCAAATTGGAAAAAGAAAAAGAGTTTAATGAAGCATGTTGGTGGTCCAAATAGTGCCCATAATGAAGCTTGGGCTAAATGTCAAGCTTTCATGAAGCAAAAGCAACACATTGATGTTGCTATTTCCAAACAATCCGATCAAGTCAAGGAGGATTATCGTATTCACTTGACATCAACAATCGATTGCATTCGATTTCTTTTACGTCAAGGTTTGACATTTCGAGGCCATGATGAATCTGAGCATTCTAGTAATCAAGGAAACTTTCTTGAGCTTATACATTTTACTTCCAATCAAAATGTTGCTTTTGGTAATGTTTTCAAAAGAGCTCATCGAAATCTCAAACTAATAGCACCTAGCATACAAAGGATATTGTGAGTGCTGCTGCCAATGAAACTACTCAAGTTATTATCAATGATCTTGGTGATGATTTATTTGCTATTTTGATTGATGAATCTCGTGATATATCAATCAAAGAGCAAATGGTCATGGTGGTGCGTTATGTGGATGAGAAAGGACACGTCATTGAACGTTTTCTTGGGATCGTTCATGTTTCCTCGACTACCGCATTATCCCTTAAGGAGGCATTTGAGTCTTTATTTTCAAAGTATGGGCTAAGTTTATCAAGAGTCCGTGGTCAAGGTTACGATGGTGCTAGCAATATGTAAGGGGAATTTAATGGTCTCAAAACATTGATCATGAAGGAGAATGAGTCTACTTTCTATATCCATTGTTTCGCACATCAACTTCAATTAGCACTTGTAAGTGTTGCAAAGCAACAAACTGAAATTGCTTTATTTTTTACGATGCTCAATAATTTGGCTAATGTTATTGGAGGTTCATGCAAGCGTCGAGATATTCTTCTAGAAAAGCAAGTTATCAAGATCTTTGAAGGTTTGGAAAGTGGTGAACTTTCTAGTGGAAGAGGTTTAAATCAAGAAACATCTTTTCATCGTGTTGGAAATACTCATTGGAGTTCACATTATGGGATGTTAGTAAGCTTGACCCCGATGTTCTCATCTGTCATTGAAGTGCTTGATAATATTGTCAAAGATGCCACAACCTCAGAGCAAAAAGGCCAAGCAAGTGCTTTGTTATACTTCATACAATCTTTTGAATTTGTATTTGACATGCACTTAATGAAAAATATATTAGGAGTCACGCACGAGTTATCTCAAGCCTTACCATGCAAAGATCAAGATATCAACAATGCTATTGCTTTAGTTAAAGTAGCCAAGCAACGGCTACAAAGGATGAGAGATGACGAGTGGGAATCTTTGTTGAGTGATGTTTCCTTATTTTGTAAAAAACATGATATTCATATTCCAAACATGGATGACATGTTTGTTCTTTGCGGATGGCCATGACGTAATGTTGAGAAAGTGATAAACTTACACCATTTTCGTGTTGAAGTTTTCTATCAAGTGATTGACAAGCAACTTCAAGAGCTTAATAATCGCTTTACGGAGGCTAACACCGAGTTGTTTACTTGTATGGCTTGCTTGAATCCAATGGAGTCATTTTCTGCTTTTGATAAGAGAAAATTGATTCGATTTGCTGAGTTTTATCCATCAGAGTTTCATCCAGTAAATCTCGTGGTTCTTGATAATCAACTTGAGAACTATATTGTTGATGTGCGTTCGGATAATCAATTTTCGAAACTAAACGGTATTGGTGATCTTTCCAAAATATTAATGGAGACAAAAAAGAACAAAGTATATCCTTTGGTGTATATGCTTGTAAAGTTGGATTTGATCTTACCTGTTGCAACTGCAACTGTGGAGCGAGCATTTTCTACTATGAAGATTGTCAAGAATCGTTTGCGTAATAGCATGAAAGATGAATGGAAGAATGACTGTCTTGTTACATATATTGAAAGAGATGTGTTTGATAATGTTACAACTGAAAAAATTATGCAACACTATCAAAATATGAGAAATCGTCGAGAGCAATTGTAAAAGTACACATCAATATGTCTTTTGTTTTATTTTGTTGTAAAGCAATTACCAGTGTGCTTCTTGATATTTATAAAATAATCTTTTGTCAATTATTTAATGCACATTAAGTGTTTGATTTATGCTTGATATTGATATACATTTATTTACTATATATAAAAATACGTTAGAATGTAACCGCAATGTTAAATTTTATAGAGTATTTAAACTAACAAATATGCATTTTTCAATTTTATTAGTAAAAGTAAATCATTAATGAAAATACTCATATTTTTTATCACATTGTAGGCAAAATATGATGCAATGCACCATGATGTATATTGAATGCATTACTATCAGGTACTATAATTTTTTTAATTTATTATTTTATTATTAGATAAATAGATACTTGTCATCTGCCCCCCCCATGAAAATATTTCTGGATCCGCCACTGTGTGTGACCCTTATGTACACTTTGTGTGACCTAGTCCGTCTATAAACTGCTATATAAAAGTTCTTTTTTTTTGTTGGAGAAATACAAAGTAAAATAAATACAGAAGGAGACCTTTGTGAATGAAATCGGCATCATGCATTGACAAGTAAATTAAAATACAGAAATTTAGTGCATCAATATATTTTTTTCCCCCAATCTCTGCACACACACATACATGAATAAATTCAAAATAAATAAGTTGTTCATACTTTCACGATGAAGTTTGATGTATTGGAGGAAATAGAACATTATTAAAAATGCAAGGAATTGTAATAAGTGACAAACTAGGGTTTTTCAAATGACCGGTTCAGGAAATTTGTGGAAAAAAATCGAGAAATGAACATAAGAGATGGTTACAAATAGATTTCCCAAAAATGAAATGTGACTATGTTTCAGAAGTGGACTTAAGAAAACAAGGATTTGGAAATAAGCTACAAGACTCTTTAAAATTATTTGATTCTTTCATCATAATATCTATGCAATATATGAAATTTTTGAATTTTTTCATATAAACAAATTATTAAAGTCAATATCATGTAACCAAATAACTTAACTTTTGATTGGTACAGTTCTATTTTACTAAAATATTTCAAAAACCCTTATACATACTCGCTTTTGTATATACTTTGTAGTGCTTTTTTATGTCTTTTCTTTTAAACTCTTTCGTCTCGTTTGGTACTCGGGAATGGGATGAAATGGAATGGTCATTCCCACTTCTCATTCCTCCAAACCAAACATAACCATTTTTTAGAAGTTGGAACGCCCATTTTCAGGAAATGCTCATTCTCACTTTTTGTGGGAATAAGCATTTCAAGTGAATTGATAAGGAATGGTCATTCTCATTCAAGTGGGAATCAAATTAGTCACGTAATTTCCAATTACACCCCGTTGATAAAAAAAATAAATCTAAAAATCTCATCCCATTGACTATGTATTAGCGTATCTCAACAAATCACGTTTTCTTCTCTCTTTTTTTAACGCTCCGCCTAGATAAATCTAGGTCGGCCTCACTTTTAACAACGGCAATTTCCTTTCGACGCATCACCTTTGACTCGCCTCGCCTCGCATATCATCAAGTCACACCCACCGACCGGCAACCGGAGGTAGTCAAATCATCACCGACGTTAGGTAATTCTTGGACTTTTTCTATCATAATCAACTAACTCTTTTCTATTTAGGATTCTTTGTTGTCATTAATTTTTCATTGCTAAAGATAATTATAAGTTGAAACAATTTTCTTGAGGTTTGATGTCTTCTCGAATCATGTATTTAGGATTTTTTTACAAATAAGTCTATGCCCATCATATTTAAGTGCAGTTGTAATCTTTTTCACTTTTTATACATCGTGCATACAATCTCCTGTGTGCTTCATCATGCAAGTAGATTCATTTTCTAATTTAAATCTTGGCCTGATCCCCATATATCTTGGCCATCATATTCAAGTTCCCGTTGTCTTCTCTGTCGCCGATCTGATCGCTGCCTGCAGTCCCTCGGGAAAGCTCGTTCAGATTGAACGTGCGCTCACTGTCGTTGGATCCAGCCAAACTTCACTTGGGATCAAAGGTATGTGATGCGATGAAGTGGTTTCAGTAAGTTGAATATGAGCAAGAATCTATGTGCGAGGAAATCTCTGTAGCATGCTTAATTTTGATCTCAATGTTGAAATTTGCGAGGCTAAGGGTTTTATATTAGAATCCAGGACAATTCATATATTCAATACATATGGTACCATAATTATCATTGGGATTACATCAATAGTGTTGGTTTATTTATTTTGAGAAAAGGCGGTGATCAAAAGTTAGATTTTTATGATCTTGATTAAGTGCTTATAGATTTTATTCCTTAATCTTGATTTCTTCAAACTACATATTTACTATTGTACTACAAGGGCCACGAGGGTTTAAAACTTATCGCAAAGAGATTGCTAAAAGTGTTGTACCTTAAATGTTAAGACTATTGTCTAGTTGGAGATAGATCCCTTCAGAGTTCTAGTTATGCCGATAGATTCTTTGAGTGTAAATTTGAATACTATTGTTTGTTTCTTACTTGCCACTTCCTTAAAATAATTGTTGGTATCATAGTTATGAGTATTTTCTTCTCTGCTATATCTAAAGCTATATTTAACTTTGTCCTTTGATTACCGAGACAAACACAATTGTGAAATTAATGAATTTTGTGAATTTTTCATCAATGTAGAGGATCTTCTTACTGCATTTTGTTATACTTTTTCTGTTCTTCTAGGCAAAGTAATTGTACATTTTAGAGTAAATAAGCTGCAATAGTAGCTTATGAAACAGGATAATTATTTGTGTATTGTTCCAATTTACAGACCTTAACTTGTATGGATCTTTAAATCCTAATCAACTAAATTAAAGATATATCAATGGAAAACTTGTAAAACCTAAAGCAACATACACTTTGAATAAGAGTCAAATAAAAGATGTGTGCTTATGGGTGAAAAATCTAAAGTTTCCTGATGGGTATGTCTCAAACATAGCTCGATGTGTCAATGTGAATGAAGGCAAGTTCCATGGGATGAAGAGTCATGACTGCCATGTGTTTATGGAAAGATTGATGCCTTTAAAGTTCCAAGACCTTTTGTCGAAGCCTATATGGGATTCTATAACGGAGCTAAGCACATTTTTCAAAGATATATGCTGTACTGAGATAAGGGTTGATGATATAGAGCATCTCGAGGAAAACATTATTGTGACTGTATGCAAGTTGGAAAAGATATTTCCTCCTGGGTTCTTTGATTCTATGGAACATTTACTGATTCACTTGGCATATGAAGCTAAGGTTGGCGGCCCTGTACAATATCGATGGATGTATCCATTTGAGAGATGTATGCATATCCTAAAGAAAAAAGCTCGGAACAAAGCTCGGGTGGAAGGTTCCATCATGGAGTCATATATAATGGAAGAGATTTCAAATTTTTGTCGGAACAAAGCTCGGGTAGAAGGTTCCATCATGGAGTCATATATAATGGAAGAGATTTCAAATTTTTGTCATCACTATTTTAGTCCGTCAGTCCAGACAAGGTTTAATCAAGTTGATCGCAATGATGATGGAGGATGGTCCATATATGTATAAACATTACATTGTCTAGGAATTCTATGTGCTTGAGTTATATACCTGTTTCATTACTATGGATTTTTTGAGTCTTTTTACCATACTTAATTGTTTTTGTATACATTTTCAGAAATATTATAAGTTCAGGCCTTCTGAGATGACCAGGGCAAGAAATGTGCTTCATGCAATTGCCCAAACACGATACTCAGACATGCTCTCCAAACTACGTCAAAAAGCCACAGAAAAATTAGGATCTGACAAACTAAAGTGGAAATGATGGAGTGAGCATTGGATGAGGCAAGATAATTGGGACAGCTTGTGCAATATATGGGCAGATGAGAAGTGGAAAAATCGCTCAAAAGTGGCATTTGAAAATCGTAATTCATCAAAAGATGATAAAGTGCACCATAGTTGTGGGTCTATTAAAATTAATGTGCACAAGAAGAGGATGGTATAGTTAAAACATTGTCTTGATAAATATAGAAACGTGTTTCTTACGTCTTATGTATTATCTTAATTTTGTACAGGCTGTTGAATTAGGTCGAAATCCTACTCTAAAAGAAGTTTTTGATAGGACACACAAATTGAAGAAGACGGGTGCCTTTGTTAGTAAGAGAGCTAAATCAGTTAGTGTAAGTATCCTTAAAAATTATTTATTCTTCATTACAAAGATGCATTTGACAAGCATATCATGAGGATTAATTGCAGAAACTTTCACTCATTGCACTTGTTTGAACCCTCAAAATCGATTTTCGTTAAGCTTATACTTTAATTGAAGCTAACTCCTGAGTTCTTATGGATGCGTTCGTTTCGGTAAATATGTCAATGCATTGTTGCTTATCCCATCTCACCTTTTATTGCAAGTTGATAATTTAGAATACATGTTTTTCCTTGAACAGTTTGCTACACATGTACCTCTGACTTTCCCTATTGGCTATTGCTACCTACATTTAGATGCAGCTACTTGCAGTTAAGCAACCTTTTATGTGTCAGACAAGGAAACTGAATGGTGGTTTCATTTCAAGATCAAATACTCAAGTTTAATCTGATTTGCACTGTGCAATGTGGTTGGAGTGGTTTGTTTCTGAAATGGTGCTCTAACATTGAAGAGTGCCGAGATTGACACTGAGCCAAATTAACAAATGCTCATAAACCCTGGTGGCTAACTGAAAACAGTCCATAAAGATGATCCTGAATGATTGAAGATATCATAATTATAGTTTTAAGTCAGTTTTTTGGAACAAATATTTCACTTTCTTACAAATTACTTGTAATAATTGCAGAAACTTTCATTCATTGTTTACATAGTGCTGATTGTAGTTTACTAGTTGTAGAGCTGTACATCCTTATTGCAAATAATTGCTTTCATTAGATTGTCTACTGAAATGTGTTACCAACAGTTCTGTTCCAAATAAACTTTCATTCATTGTCTAAATGTGCAAGTTTTGCTTCAGTCTGAAGTGCAAAATTTAGAACTCGTAGCAAAGAGGAACTGATTGTTTTTTGTCTTGTAGGATGCATATGATCAAAGTATTTGAGAGAAGTATGGTGATGATGTTTCCTCACAACCTGAGTTAGATTCGCAGGCATGGTTGTCAGCTTCTGGTGGGGCGAGCAAAGGGCGTATATATGGTTTCGGTGGAAGTGTCAACTCTCGATCAATACTTGGTGGTACGAGCTATCATGAGTCTGAGGCGCCTATCTCTTCTAGTGCTTCACAAACTGTGATTGATGATGCATTCATGATGAGATTGCGGGAAATGATGGTTGAAGTTTGCAACAGAGGCCGCAACAAAAGTTTTCATGCAAATGCGTCAAGCAGACCAGTCCACTTCTCAGCCTTCTTCATCGATTCCATCATCTACAATACCACCATTTGTAAGTTTATGCTTTAAAGATTATATCCTCTCTCTTTTTTTTCTTTCTTTTTTTTTTTTTTTGTCCATGAAAATAATCTTCCCATTACCATAAGCGTTTAGAGCATTACAACGTAATCTCAGGCATTCCTAAATAGCGTCCACTGTTCACGTAACACTATCAGATTGCTTATTTATAAATATTCATGGGTGAACAAGCTATGAGAATCTGCACGCCAAAGAGCTTCAAACTCCTTGAATTGCTACATGCCCTTGAGTTATGCCCCTTGTTTCCACAATGGGAGCATTTTCTTGCCATCTTCAAAGAAAAATAAGCAAACTCCACACTCACTCAACTGTAGAGGAGTGAGAGTCTTTTTCTTCTGTTATGTCTTTTGGTTGGTTGGGTTTATATCAGTAGCTAAAAAGCAAATGAGTCCTGGTTTTTATTATAGAGATATATTGGGGCTAGTGGCATCAGCATATCCTATTACATCTACTTAATCAATGGGATTTGTGTTGATGAATTAACAAATACAGTCGTATTTAAAAAGTTCACTTTCATAGCTAAGAATGCTTAGCTTAAGCCCAAAACAGAACCACAGAAACCTAAACTGCTCTCTTCTTTCTTTTTAGTCTATGTCATTATTCTCGTTGAAGAAACATGACATTTGCAACTTGTTTGGAGTTGATTATTGCTTCACACTATTTATACACTATTGGTTGGTATGCACATTTTTATACTAATTTCAGTAGCTCTCAAAGATGGGCAGAATTTGATACTCTACTGCTTCACGAGCAGTGAATGGTCCAAACAACCTGCTGGTCCTGAACCAAGCATGTCCTTATTACAATTAATAAGTTTGTTAGATTACCAAATATACCTCCAAAAATTGCAGTAACATTAATGGTATTGACCCAAGTACACTATTCTTCAAGCTTGACAGTATCCAAAACTATTGGGGTAGCGGTCCTCTCGTACTGTTGATTTATTGGCCTCTCATAAATCGCATTCTTACTAATCGTTTCATGTGCTCTTGCATCTCTGTACTAGTTAGCCTATTAAAATTTCTAACAGCAAAGTTTTTCTAACCATTATTTAAAGTACCAATGCAGCAATAACACAAAAAAAAAAAAAAACAGAAGAAGGGACAAAAAAAAGATAACACAGACGAAGGTTTGGTATCTGATAATCTGAGGTTCACAGTTGGATGCCACCTTTCAAATGACAATTTATGGAGTGTTTCGAAATGAACTCAGAGATGAAGATGATGACACATACAGTGTAAATTTTTCTTTTTGAATTGGGTGTGAGCTATGTTGGTGGCTTTTAGGATAAAAATTTATAAATGTTTATAAATAAGCAATATATCATTAATATCTATACACATATAGGTTTTTGGGTAAATGCAATTGTCGTGAATTAATGATTCTTTTTTCATATATAGGGTCCAACAAGTTCTTCGAGGGCAAGTACGGAGCGAGATGTTGATGACGACCAGAACATTGATGGTGGTGCGAAAGATTGAGCTTTGTGGAAATCTTATCATTCAAAAACCTTACTATATTATCAGATACATATATGTACTTATCATTTTGTGGTGATGTTTACATAGCAATATTTCCCGCAAACATGTGATTGTATATGATTTTCAGTACAATACGATATTGTTGTAGCTCTCTTATTTGTTAGCTCAATCAGTTTATTGATATTTTTGTTAAATTTCCATATGATTTTGGGATGTTTTTGTTGTTTATTTGATAGTTATTGGTGAATGCTTGCAACAGAATCTTGTTGCTGAATTTTTATTTTTATTATTTATTTATTTATTTATTTATTTATTTTGGTAACAGGCTTGCAACAGATTACTTGTTGCAATGCTGATGGAAGGAACTAGATTGCGATGGAAATTGCGACGTATTTCCGTTGCTAAAATTCAATCGCAATTTCAACAGCGAGGGAATTCTGACGCTAAATTCCGTCGTAAAATTTAACGACAGATTTTTTGATTTAGCAATTGCGACGAAAATATCTGTTGCAAATTCGACGCAAAAATGACAAAACTGCGACGTATTTTCTTTCCGTCGCAACTGATGGGCATTAGCGACGGGGCATACGGCGATAGAAAAATTGCGACGGAATTCCGTCGCTGTTGACCTTTTGCGACGGAATTTTTCCGTCGCAGATGCCTTTTTCCTTGTTGTGCTCATTAAGAGGTTATATAAATTGTTTACATTCCAAAATGAATATACTCATTTACACTTATGCAGTCAAGATATATCATATTATGGATTCTGATGGCGAACGGAGAAAATTGAAGAAGTTGGTGGTTGTCCAAGCACATATGAGGAATGTGCAAAGTGTAGTGGCTTGGTGGTTCCTGTTTTCATCTCACATAATAAAAATTTACATTGAAAAAAAATCACTACGAGAGCGATATTTGATAGATTTTTACTTTAAAAGGAAATATGTATATTGTCTAGCATATGCAAGTGAAGCAACTTGTTATGATTAGCTTAGAATGTATAGGAGCTCTTTTAGGAAGTTATGCGCTATGCTGCAAAATAAAGGACTAAATGATATAAAATATATGTTGGTAGACTAACAAGTAGCAATGTTTCTACATATCCTCGCCCACCATGTGAAGATCAGAGTCATAAAATAAATATTCCAACATTCAGGAGAAACTATAAGTTGGTATTTCACTCATGTGTTGCATGCCGTGATACGTCTACACGATATTTTGATTAAGAAATCCAAGCCAGTGCCGATAGACTCAACAGATGCGAGGTGGAAATGGTTTAAGGTAATCTATAATATAAATAGCATTTGTATTTATCAATTTTTATAAGTAATCTAACACATTTAATTTTCACTAATGTCTACAACTATCTTGGAGCTTTAAATGAGACTTACATAAGGGTGAGGGTAGCTGTGGAGGAAAAATCTAGGTATCAAATGCGAAAGGGTGAAATTGCTACAGGGTGTATGTTCTCAAGACATGTAGTTCATATATATACTACCCAGTTGTGAAGGGTCAGCTGCTGATAGTAGAGTCATTCGAGAAGCAATAACTAGAAGAAATGGGTTAAAAGTCCACGTGGTATGTTACTTATAATCTATACTTTATTCAGGTTTATTAATCATCAACTCCACTAATATTTAGTTAAATACATTTTTGACATGTCCAATCATAGGTTACTATTATCTAGTTGATGCTAAATACACAAATTGTGAAAGTTATTCTTGCCCCATACAGAGGTCAATGATACCACTTGAACGAATGGAGATCACGGGCACCAACCTACAACTATGCAAGAATTTTTCAACATGAAACTTGCATCAACTAGGAATGTTATTGAGAGATGTTTTGGATTGCTTAAATTAAGATGGGGGATCCTATGCAGTCCTTCATTTTATCCTATAAAGACCCAAAATCGAATAATCATGGTATGTTGTCTTCTACATAATTATATAAGGAGACAAATGGAGATTGACTCATTTGAAGAGCGTCTTGATGTTATAGAGGAAATAACTTAAGTGGCTAACAATGATTCAATCACCACAATTAAAACTACAGTAGCTTGGACTCCATGGTGAGATAACCTCGCAAATTTGATGTATAACCAGTGGATAGGGCAAGAAGAGTAACTTGTCGGAGGATATCATTGATGATGTGGCATTAGTTCTGTTTTATTAGTTAGTATTCAAGTTTATGTTATCATGGTGTTTTTAAATTAGCAGATGTTTGTTTTAATTGGAATTAACATTATTATGCTTATTTTTGTTCTTGGACTCATTTTAAGGTCATCTTCAAGATTCATGAATCTCATAACTCATTTAGGATTAAGAACTACTATGAATTTATATTGTTATATACAAATATCTGCAAACATGAAGAAAAAATATCAAATTTTGTTCACAAGTTATAAGTTCATTATACTCGCTACAAACAAAAGATATGCTTACTTTCATTAATCACCAATGCAAGACTTATTAAAAAAAACTATTGTGATGATGTAAATTTGAAAATTATTATATGGTTTATAAACTATTCAGTAATGGATCAATAAGATCAACAAGGATCAGGAAAGAATAAGCGAACATGGATGGTTGAGAAAGACCAGAAGTTGGTCGATGCATTGTTGGAGTTACACCAAACTGGAAAGTACAATGATGATCATGGTTTCAAGCCTGGATGCTATAATACCGTTGAAATGTTACTTGCTATTTCACTACCAAATTCAGGGTTAAAGGCTGACCCACATATCAGATCAAGGATGAAAACGCTTAAGACACAATTCAGTATTATGTTTGATATGCTCAATTGCAGTGGTTTTGGATGGGATGAAATGAAGCAATGTGTAACTGCTATAAAGCAGTATGGGATGAATATTTAAAGGTATTCAGTTATTCAAATTTTAATTTTTCATGTTAATTTTATTATATCTAGTATCTTCTTAATTTATGACTATTGATTTTTTAAACAAATTTAATAGTAGGCCCACAAAATGCTGCACAATTCAAGGAGAAAGCTTTTCCATACTTTGATACTTTATGTAATGTTATATGTACTATTTTTGTACTACCAATAACAAATTTGTGGGGTCATTCTTTGGAAAAATTGTCACAGAAAAAAAAATATTTGCGAGTCACCATGAACCTCACACATTTATTACTACAAAATTAGTATAGAGTTTGTACTACAAAACTTATGTACTACTCGTACGGATTACATTTTTCCTTTAAATTTCGCTCTTTACATTACAATCAGCGACGTTGGAAGTCCAAAAAATAAAATAAAATAGAAATACTTATTAGTAGTCTTTACATTACTGTTGACTGCTCAATATGTCATTATGAATGTTGTGATAGTCCGTAAGCATTTGACATTCTGAAATTTGGAATACCGTAAAAGTAAGTTTCTGATCCTCTGCATATTATCAGTTCTTTGAGTAGGGCAGTATGTCACAGTATCCGGCACTACTTAAATCATTAAAATTGTGCAGAGGTCAATGTAGAAGCCATCTCCAAAATCTAATGATGGTTAGCTTGAGGGTTCAAACTATGCTCTTAGATAGGCAATTCCTTTGCTTAAATGTTAAATTAATCATAACGTGACATGTTAATAAGTTAGAGTTTTCATATCAACAAAATTGAAAGATACCAAAGGAGAACGGAGAAAACAAATATTATGGTATCAAAACATGATCTTTCTTACAAAACACTGCCGAGACTCAATGGGAAACAAATATTGTACACTGCTTAAGCTTACATCTTGCAAAATGTATGATTTAGACTGTAAATTAACATACATTAACTTCTTATGACCATCATTTGCAAGTTCATATTTATAGTAAAAGGTACAAATTGCCATACTCAAAGAACTGATAATATATAGGGTTTTTATATTAATGAGCATGTTACTAGATCAAAGAGTAAGTAGATACAATTAACAGAGAGAAAATAAAAGGAAAGACATCACTGTGCAATTTATGCGTGACCCTTGTGCATACATTGTGTGACATGGTCTTTTCAAAGACTTGCTACAATCTTTTTCCATTTGAGAAAACTAAAGGGATATAATAAACTATTATAATAAATCCAGACCTTAGTGCTTTGACTAAAGCCGTTCTCAGCCGACCCAGGAGTGGACGATTTTGGCAAATACAATGGGGTTGACTACTTAAATCAAATTCAACTTCATACACTTAGTTGTATCAAGAATTTTTTTGTCCTTTCAAATATTCAAAAGAAACAAATTGTTCATATTCAATTTTAAAGATCAACATTGGTGTATTGGAGGAAATTGAAAAAATAAAAGCAAAATGTTTAATGGTATGTTAGAATAACTGAAAGACAAAAAGTGAAAACTAGCAATAGTTATCAGAATGATCCCTGTGTCTTCAACAAAGGTATTTACCACTAATTTAGGAAAATGTTGCCCAAGATTGGTCCCTTAAAGGCTCATGTAAATCTTTCTATTAAAATATTTTCAAAACCTTTTAGTTTACTATCTACTGCTTGTTTTTGTATTATGCCCTTTTATTTCTTTGAGAAAAGGTCTTACGCTCATTTAAATGATTATTATCGCTCATAATAACTATAAAAATTTCATAATGAATCTCTTATCTACAATATATTAAAGAAACTGTGAAAAAAAAGAGCTTATATATTACTCTGTGTTTACAAGAGGGCCTCAAGTTTAATATAGATATGATGTGCTTTAAAATGAAAAGATTTGATCGATAAGTTAATGAAGATTTTGTCAAAATAGGAGGGAGTCCACATGAGGGCCTAAGTATGCTTTCCCAACTTTTATTAAAAAATAAATGGATTTAAACTTAAATAAACGATGCTTAAAAATTATTGTTCAGTATTAGAAAAAATATTAGCTAAAACTACAAAATTCTATCTTTACAAGAGGGCCTTCAGAAAGTGCAAATTTTCAATATGTTTACAAGAGGGCCTCAAACTAAAAAATATAGATATAATGTGATTTAAAATGAAAAGGTTTAATGAAGAAGTTAATGAAGTTTAATTTTGTTAAAAGAGGATGAGTCTAAATGGGTCCATAAATAAATTTCCCCAAAATTTAAAAAAACAAATAAATGTTGCTTGAAAGAAAATTCTAGAGAATAAAGAATAAACTGCTATGTTTACGCGCCAGGTAGGGGTCGAACCTACGACTTTCTGCTTAGGAAACAGACGCTCAATCCACTGAGCTACAGGCGCCATTTTATCAGCAAAAATAGTATCAAACAATTTATAGTATATTATAGTATAATCTAACAACCATTTTAGATAATTCGGAAGAGTGAAAAATTTTCACTCAATAAATCTATCTGCCGAAATCAAACTAAATGGTAATAAGTTCAAAAGCACAATACTATAGAAGGTTTATCTGATGAGTCAACTTGAACAGAAGTCACAAAAGACATTTATTAAAACTAGTATGGTGCACGTGCGTTGCACGTGTACTCATTTTCATATGTATATGTAGATCGTAAGTGTAGGTAGTTTTGTATATATGTTGTGTGTTTCATTATTTTTGTAGGATGTTGACTAAAAAAATATAAGGCTGCGGTTGAATGAATGTATAGTATGTATGAATGTATAAAAGAGAAGATATAGAACAATATGAGCACATTATCCTTAGAATTCAGCGTAGGTAGTTTTCTGCTGTGAATCTACACCTGGTGACACTTGAAGTGAAAGATCCATTGTGAAACCCTAAACATTAGATAATCAATAAATTAACAGAAGAGCACTTTTTTTTGAGATAAATAAGGAAGTACTTCAGCCTGCTACTTTTACCAAATGTGGTTGTACGTAGTCAACCGTATTCCCAACTCCAAAAATAAAGAAAGACCATAGTTTGATTCATATTAGTACTTTTTAAATCTTTTGTCACTCACCTTTACCAGAAGAGCATAGTTCTTTTCTATGCATGAGATGTAACACCTAATATCTCATCGTAATATGTTTGTACAAGCTTTTCCGTTGAGCAATTAAGTAAAGTTTGTTCCTCATCAGATATTGTAACATAGATTACAAAAATAATAACAAAACTAATTTATTTACGAACATAGTTATTTGATGAATATTATTTTCATTAGTGTATAGCTTTTGTGGATAATTGAAACAGAAATAATATTAGGCTATTTATATAAAGTAACATTATTTAGAAATTAATAGCATATAGAAAAGTCACTAATTAACATATACGAAAATAAAAATCATTCATGGCAAAGGGAAAACCCATTGCAAATAGATTTGATTACTACATTGGCAATTATTTAATCCCCAACACAACAATCCCATAGGTACCAAATAAATATAATAAAATTATAATAAATTTAAAGCATCTGACAATCTGGTTTAATTTTTATAGAAGCATTCTAAATTCCATTAAATTTAATTTCTCTAACAATTTGGTTCAATCTTCATTTTCTTTCATTTTCTTCTTAATCTCCATTAACCCTCTCTTTGTTTGGACTCTCAATTTTACTACTTTCAGCTACAATAATCATAGTAGGAAAATATATCTCTTCAAGTTTTGTATTTCTTGAGTTATGATACACTATGCTCTTCAATTATCTTCATCTCTGTCAAGTTATCCTCATTAGCAAAGCATATTATTTATCTGTACACACCGTCGTTCGCTTCTAAACGAAGTTTATTCTTATAAAAAATGTAGTTTATATTTTTTAAAATAACTTGCTAAGAACGATGAACTGATGCTATGAAATTTTATTATCCAATATTTATAATATGAATAATTTCCACCGCAATCCTAATGTCGTGTTAAGCTCTTTTGCATTCCATGCATGTGTGAGAGTTAGCAATGTTTACAACATTTGCCATGAATGATTAAAACATACTATGCATTTAAGTAAACCCTGAAAGTACAATCTCATTGTAAAAACAATAGCTTATCTTCACCATTTATGAGCTTAATTAAAGGTACATGACCAACCAATGATGTATTAGCCAATAGAACCTTTAATAAATGACACGTTTGCAAAGTAAAGTAGAAGATAAAGATTTTAAAAAATAGTAGAAGACTCACTCAAATCAACAGTCTGCTAATTGATTCATGCTAAATTGGAAAAAAAAACATCTCAACAGATGGGGGATATCTGAAAATAAAGGCACAAAAGAATACATGTCATATGGGATGTGCGCCTATATAATGTCAATGGTCAATCAACTAATGTATAAATTATGTATCATAGTCGCTTTTAAGATTTCTTGAAAATACATCTTCATACCGATTTTATAAATTTTTTTATTTCTGCCCATGTTCAGATTAACAATCACAAATATCAAAGTATATCAATATAAGGATGCAATATCATCATAACCTTAAATTTCACAAACCCCCTTAATCTTTGGATGCTTTTCCACATAACCCCCTAAACTTTGGGGCGTCTCACAAAACCCCCCCTGAACTTTAACTTTTTCTCACCGGACTCCACGTACTAAGCATAATGTTCAAATAACTAAAATGTCCTTGAGAGAGAAATTTTTAAAAGTTGCAATTTGTCATTTATAGGCATCTTAACTCCTCTCCTCAATTTTGAGTTTTTTCCTCTCAAGAAATTTTAATTATTTACAAATTACATGTAGCGAGGGTCTACTGAGAAAAACTTAAAGTTTAGGGTAGTTTCGTAAGACACTCCAAAGTTCAAGGAGCGTTATGTGAGATAAACAAAGTCTATGGTGGTTATATGGAAAAGCCCCAAAGTTCTCAAGGGTTATGTAAAATTACCCTTAATCTTTAATCATCAACAATAAGCTGCATATAGAAGATTATGAGATTAGTAGTATGAAGAATTGAAAATCTGATAAAGGCATCTTCATAGTATCATATGAGAATTAAATTATCTAGACAACGTGACGCCGTGAAAATGCATGAACCTTATTGCTCTAATTTTTTAAGAAGAAAATAAACTTCTTTGAAGTTATTCTTCATGAAACTTTGCTTTGAAGCATCACCAATTTTAAAGTGTCTATAGTACACATTGTTCCTAGAATGGGGAAAAAACAATTTTATCCATCGATAGACAGATAAATTGTATAACTACGAAATTATAATTTCCAAATCACACTAATAATTACAAAAAGATATTGAAAGAAATGAAATTTACATGCTTACCTGAGAGTAGGCTTCTCCTTCGACTTGCACTATCCACATGAGGAGGGGGGGCATTTCTCTCTAAAAAAAATGTAAATCAGCTTAAGATAAAAAAAAAATGCTTACTTAGCTAAGTCTAAATCACTTTCGTACCCCTTTTGTTTTTTCAATTAATCCGATTTTTGTTGGTTTTTTCGAACATATCCATCTAGTGGGACTTGGCTGGAGAGGTGATGGGCCAATATTTATTGCTTTGTAACAGTAGACATAAAGAAGAAGCTGAACAGCTAAAAAGAAAGATAAACAGCCCATTAAATAAGAAGTTAAATAACGTATGGCAATATTGTATGGGTTATTATAATTGGCTACAAGTGTTCAAACGTATGGCAATATTGTATGGGTTATTATAATATAGTTATTACATCTAATTTGGGGTTATGCGAGCTTTTAACTCTGCCCATTAAATAAGAAGTTAAATAACGTACTACAACATTTATACTAATAATGCATACGTTTATTTTCAAATTAAAAAGTAAACTAATATTAGTTAATATATTAACTTTATAATTGAGTATTTTATCAATTAAATAATATTTTATAATTCTATTAATTTTAACTAAATTTGAAGGTGTACCTTATTACATTTAATTTAATTTAATTGAGGGTTATGAAAGGGATTTGAAGGGGTATGATTTATGATGTATGTATGTGTTATATATATGCATGCATGTGTTTTATGTATGCATGTATGCATTTTAGAGGGTATTTTCGGAAGAAATGTTTTAACATACCAACACACTTTTATAATAGTATTAGATAGATTGTAGTGATTTCCAAAGCACCCGCGACAAGAAGCATTTTCAAAGATTTGCGGTAAGAGAGATCAATGAAAGGGTGAAATTGCAAGTTGAGTTGCCTCTGCTCCAAATCTCTATTTATAATATCTTTGTACAAAAGAGAAAGATTGCATAATCCCCTATTTGTAGTAGTAGACAATGAAATAATTACTATATCTCCTAAGTATAGTAGAAGGAATAAATTTAGAATGATTACAGGGACAAAATCAATTAGGCTTAATTTAGAATGGTGAGTTTGGAGAGAAGATTATTGAACTGATGTGTGGGTTGCCCCTTGGTGAGAATGTCGGCAATTTTATGAAGGGATGGAATGTGTCATACTTAGAGATGACCTCGTTCAAGTTTTTCACGAATAAAGCAAAAATCAATTTGAATATGCTTGGACTTCTAGTGGAATACAGGATTGGCTGTCATATAAGTGGTAGAGAGATTGTCACAAAATAACACCGGAGATGAGGAGAGCGGGACCCAAAGTTCTTGAAGCAATTGTTGAAGCCAAATAGTTTTTGGTGTGACAAATGCAAGGGCTCGATATTCGGCTTCCGTGCTGGACTGAGCCATGACTTGTTGTTTGCGAGATGACCAACTTATTAAATTACCCCCAAAGTATACACCATATCCGTGTGTTGAGCGTTGGTTGTCGGGATCGTCGGCCCAGTCGGCATCTGAATAAATTACCAAGTCTCCATGTTGGTAAGGCCGAATATGGAGACCATGACGAAGAGTTCCCTTGAGGTTCCTTAAGATGCGCTTGGCCTCTTGTCAATGGATATCAGTTGGATGATGTATGTATTGGCACACTCTATTTACCGCAAAGAAGATCCTGGACGTGTTATGGTAGCATATTGAAGAGCACCTACCACACTTCAATATTCAGTGGGGTTGTTGAGAGGCTTACCATGGCGACTCAAATGGAAATTGGGGGCAGATGGAGTTGCTATAGGCTTGCACCCATCAAGTTTAGTGCGATGCAATAGATCCATAATGTATCTCTTGTTGCAAAAAATAAACCAGTAGAATCCCTATTCACATGAATACCAAGAAAATAATTAAGATCCCCTAAGTCCTTGAGAGAAAATTGGGCATCTAAGTGGTGGAAAAATGGTTGCAAAAAAAAGAGGATCACTACCCGTAATAATTATGTCATCGACACAGGCAAGAATATAACAAATAGAGTGCCCATCTTTGCGAACAAAAGAGAGGAGTCTGAGTAACAACTACGAAATTCATGTTGAAGAAGAAATTGTTTGAGTTGATTAAACCAAGCCCGGGGTGCCCGCTTAAGCACACAAAGAGCTTTGTGAAGGAGGCAGACATGATTGGGTTGTTTAGAATCTCGAAAGCCCGGTAGTTGCTGCTTATACACTTGTTTAGACAATTCTCCATTTAAGAAGGCATTATTGCCATCTAATTGACGGATAGGCTAGCCCTTAGATGTTGAGGCGATGGAGATGTTACCTAAACAGGAGAGAGGGAGACGTCAGAAGGATGCAATGGGGGGATCGGCCGTCAATATGAATAACACTAGCAGAGGTAGCAGAAGGAGGTGAGGTTTTAGTTGGACCTGTAGTTAGATTTAAGGCATCATGCAGGAGAGAAAGAAGAGTTTGAGAGGAGTGGGGTGCAGAAGACATAGAAGAACAGGAGTTGATTTTGAAAATGGAAATTGGGATTCATCAAAGACACAATAACGAGTGATGTATGTACGGCTAGTTGGTGGGTGATATCATATGTAATCCTTATGCTTGGTACTATATCCAAGAAACACGCAAGGAGTAGAATGATAGGCTTATTTAGTGGAGTTGTAGGGTCATGTAAATGGATATCATAGACAATCACATGTCCGAAGGAATGTGTAATCTGGGAACGATTATAGAGAGTGAAAAATGGTGACTTGTGTTTACGAATTGGAGTAAGGGTTCGGTTCATAAGGTATACAGTGCTACTAACATCGTGTTCCCAAAAGGTTAGAGGCATTGCAGCATGGGAAAAAATAGCTCATCCTTTTCCAACTATGTCTTTGTGACGATGCTCTTCTGCACCATTTTGCTCTTGGATGTAAGGACAAGAATAGCAATGGAGTATACCAAGGGGTTATAAAAATTGTGCAATAGGTCGATGAGCATTATATTTTATTATACTTTTCTACCCTTATTATCTATTTTATTAAATAAATATATTTATTAATATTGGTTATTTCATGAATTTGCAGGAAATAAAGGATTTATCAAATACGAGCTCAAAAGAAGCCCAAAATACTGATTCTTGAAGCCCATTAGAAGCCTAGAGGAAGTCCACAAAGCTAAAAGCTCATGAAGACATCGAGTCAACAAGTCAACAGAAGAAAATAAAATCTGTCACAAACTAGTTGATTCACTAATCGATTAGCTAATCGATGAGCTAATCAATTAGGTTGTAACAGCAACTCATCAATGGCTGATTTTAATTTCTTGAAGCTTTAGACTAATCGAAAGGCTAATGTTGATTGCTATAGGCTATAAATAGGGATAGAGAGTGAGTGTGAGGGATATAGAAAATTTTGTAAACTCCATAGATAGATGCTTAGTAGTTAAGTTGGTACGACACTAGTCTATTGATCATCAGGTCATAGGTTCGATTCTCGCCACCTTTCCTGCTTATTTTTTCAATATGAGTCCTCTTTCATATTTTGAAATTTATCCCTCAAATAATGAAATTTGTTATTAAGTCCTACACTCCTTAGGTTAATTAGAAATTAACCCCTCAAATCATTAAATTGATATTAGGCTCCTCAATATTTAAAAAATATTTTGAAATTATTTCCTTCAATAAAAGGTAGAAGTAACTAAAATTAAATCTTTATATATTTAAAAAATATTACGAGAATTAGATGTCCTAATAATATTTCTATTAACTTGATAGACTAATTTCAAAATAATTTTTGAATATAAGAATACAATAGCAATTTCAATGATTTCAATACCTATCTAATTAAAAGAAAAAGTTTAATTTTTGTTTTAACAAATAGACTCAAAATTTACCCCATTTATTTTGAAAACCATGTACTCCAACTTTCTTCTTTTTCCCCAATATTAGTGACTTATAACTCTTATATTTTGAGACTAATCCCTCAAATCACCTAAAAGTGCCATCACGTCCTATCAATTCTTAAATCATTTAGAAATTGACCCCTCAAATAATTAAAATTAATATTGGATTCTTCAGTTCTTAAATTATTTAGAAATGAATCTCTCTCATAAAGAGTAGAAATAATAACCTGAGTCATTAATTTAAAAAGATTATAAATATCATGAGACCTAATAACAAATTCGATGAGTTGAGGGCTTTATTTGAAAATAAGTAATTATGTATATTACAACTCCCAAAAATATTTTTAGCCACAAATTAAAAATAATTCTCTAAGCAAAATGCTTAACCATTGTTTTTGGCTTCTTCACACAAATGCCGCAAGAATGCACGGTCAATTTTACTCGTTATATTCCTAAAATATTTCTTCAAATAACTTTATCATTTTCATATTCACAAAGAAATTTAAAATATAAAATAATTATGTTCACGCATTGCACCTCGCTATACTACCATAGATAAAATTACTAAATGTATATTAACATGCATATATACTAAAATAGGTGCATATGCTAAAAACGACTAAAGATAGACAATAAAAGGGAAGGTAGACATTCTAATTTGTCTATCTTTCAATTAGAATATTCATCAACTTGTCGGACATAAAAATGCAGGACATTCATGGGTGGCTAAATTACCATATTGAAAAAGATTAGAAAGAATGATGGATTTAAACAGAATTGAGGTCAATATAATAGTTTAAGATTTTAAGTTAAAGTTGGTACCTAGCCTCAGATTAGAGACTCATTTTTGAAGAAAATTTGAAGAGGGAGAAGAAGATGGAGAGATTCTTTTAGGGTTCCCGCTTTGCTGATTGTTTCCATGGGTTCTAGCCATCTATTTAAAGGGCTCACTCAGAATCAGCCCACCCTTCAGATCCGCCTTAATATCCACGAAATCTGCAGTTGAGGTATTCTCTCAACAATTTCAGATATTTTCTATCTGTTACAACTTCTTCCTAATTTTATGAGATAGTGGGCCATTTTGTTGAGGCCAGAACTAACATCTCCCACTTGGCCGAAACAAAATATATGTCCATGAATGCTCCCACTATTCATGTGATATAAAAAATTCTATTCATGCTCCCATTATTCATGGGGTATGAATGTCGCTTTAACTTCCTGACTTACACATTCCATAGTCCCATCAAACCTACATGTTTAATGAACATATCCGATGAAATTCCCTTTGTCAAGGGATCAGCTATCATATCACTTGTAGGAATGTAAGTCACCTTAATTTCTTGCATTTTCACAATATTTTGAATATAATGATATTGTATCTCAATGTGTCTTCCTTTTGAACTATTTGAACCACTGTCTATTAGGCTTATTAGGCTTATTATCACAAAAATCTCTATTGGTCCATTCACCAAATTTAGATTCGTGTCATTCAAAAATCGCTTAATCTAGATCAAGGTGGAGTAGTAGCCATGCTGCAAGCTATATACTCAGCTTCTTGTGTGTATCTGGCTACACACCCATGTTTCTTGCTACCCCAAGAAACAGCTCCGTCACCATAGAGGAACAAGTGTCCCGAAGTGGACTTTCTATCATCTTTATCTCCTCAAGTCAAGATCGAGTAACTAAGAACCTCAAGCTGCCGCCTTGATAAACTAATTTGTGGCGTATTGTACCCTTAATGTACTTCATAATCCTCTTAACGGCTTCCCAATGTGCCGGTCCAGGATTACTCTGATATCTGCTAACTAAACTCACTGGATATGCCAGATCCGGTCTGGTACACAGCATTGTTCACGAGGAAAAATTGAGAAAATATAAAATTGATGCTATTCCTTCTTATTTACTTTAAAGAAAGAATGAGTACAATCTCTCAAATGCAATCTCTCTCTCTAACTGACTTAGATAAAAAGAAATTATAAATTCCTCGATCGGTTGCCCGATTTATAAAAGAGAGAAAGATCGACGGAGATCCTTCCCTTTGTTTAATGCCAGGTACTTCGCGGTAGCGGTGGGAGCTTGAATCTTGTATCCCGTGGACGATCCGACCGTCTTGACTCGTAGGACGAGGTTAAAAAATAACTCGCAAGAGCAAGTTTATAACTCTAACGAGTTTAATGTGAACTTGCCAAGCAAGTTTAGAACTCTGGCCGAGTTAAGAACTCTTTGATAGAGTTGAACAGAACTTGCTAAACAAGTTTCAAACTCTGTCGAGTTATAATAACTCTTTGGAAGAGTTAATTTTAGAAAAGGATTAGTAATCCTTTTAGCCAAGAATGGCCGAGAAGAACTTGTCGTGCAAGTTTGAAAACTGTAATCGAGTTGAACTCTCTAGGAGAGTTGATGCCAGCAAAGGAGGTTTGATCCTTTCTTTAAAAAGAGACGCAGATCTTCGGTCAAACCTCAATATCTCTAAATCCAACCGCTAAAAATCAATCTTCACCGTTCAGAATTAGGAATGATGGGTGTTGAAGTTGCTCTCCAAGTTTCACACCGATCAGACCACGGATGTAGGTCCGATCGTCATGCCGATCAAAATGGCGCAGAAGAAACCGTTCTCTGCACTCCTGGAACAACCGGCTTCGGTAAAACCTCAATATCTCTAAATTCAACCGGTAAAAATCAATCTCCACCGTTCACAATTAGGAACGATGAGTGTTGAAGCTTCCCTCCAAGTTTCAAGCCGATCAGACCACGGATGAAGGTCCGATCGTCACGCCGATCATAGCTGCGCAAAAGTGACTTTTCTTTTCTCCCTCTTTCTCTCCTTTTTTTTAGTTCTCCGGCCAACCTTTTTTTTTCAACCAGCCCCTTCTTTGGCTGTGAAAACCCCTCATTTATAGGGATTAAAGGGGTGTAACCAACTCCTTAAAATTCTCCCTGATGAGGGTTTAGTGGGGTGTAACCGCCCCCCCTTAAATCTCTCAAACGGTTTAGAAACCGTTCAACTCGTGTTTGAACGAGTCAAAACGCGAATTCCGCGTTTTATGAACGACCTCCTCGCCGCATTTTAGAGCGTAAACGCGGAGTGGATCTCCGCTTTGAGCGAAACGCCGCACGACCCTCGCTTTGAGCTTTGAAAGCGGCCGTGAGCTCCGCTTTGGGCTTTGAACGCGGTGATGAGATCCGCGTTTTGGGCTTTGAACGCGGTGATGAGATCCGCTTTGGGTTTTGAACGCCGCCATGAGCTTTTGGGTCAAACGCAGGGTGGCCTTCGCTTTTATGTTGAAACGCGGAGATGAGTCCCGCTTTGTATTGAGACGCGGGATGAGCCCCGCTTTGCTTTGAAGAGATCAATACTTGTAATCTCTTTTCACAAGGATTATCAACTTGTAATCCTTGTACTGAGACATTAGCTTCGATTCTCATTTATTGTCGCGGAAAGTCGCCGCCTTGTAACCTTTATCGACAAGTGTTTTGTGGATATTGGTCGCCTTCGCAATTTTTTACGTTCTACGAACCCTCCAAAGTTTTTGAAAGTTCGCGGTTGACTGGGACGAGCTTTCGGAATACTTTAGATATCTCTTTTTGTTTGATTCTGAGAAGGTATTGCTCCTCATTCTATCTTCAAAGAAGTTACGTTCTGCTTTTGTCCACGCTAGTCGTTCGTCTTGCATGGGTGAACTCCGGCATTTTTGCTTTTTTGAAATGCAGGAGTGACCGTAGCGTCTTGAACTTTGCTACGCGGGACTGATCCTCGCGTTTTGAGGTTGAAACGCGGAGCTGGCCATCGCGTTCTGTGTTTGAAACACAGGGGTGGCCATCGCATTCTGAAATTAGAACGCGGGCACGACCCTCGCATTATGTGTTGAAACGCGGGTGTGGGCCTTCGCGTTTTATGAGTAAAACGCGGGGATGAACCCCACATTTCCAACTAAGTCTTTTAGACTTTTCTTTAAGGTGCCAAAAGTATAGTGTTAACTTGGCATGCCTTTCATACTTGTGGTTTGAACAAGCTTTTGGGGACTTATCACTCTGTTACAAAGGGTTGATAAGTTGGTTTTATCTCAGAGGTGGGATTTTTAACTTGATGATGACTTTTGAGGACTTATCGCTCTGTTGAAGAGAGTCGATAAGTTTAGATTTTGTCGGGGGACAAAATATGAAACCTGTGATTTGAACAAGGTTTAAGGCTTGTGATGTGAACAAGGCTTATATGGCTTGTGGTGTGAACAAGGCTTTGGACTTGTGTTTTGAACAAGGCTTTTGGGGCTTGTGGTGTGAACAAGGCTTTTGGGACATGTGATGTGAACAAGGCTTTGGGCTTGTGGTCTTAACAAGGCTTTTGAGCTTGTGGTTTGAACAAGGCTTTTGGGCTTGTGGTGTGAACAAGTCTTGGAACTTATCATCCTATTGAGAAGGATTGATAAGTTGATTGCGATTTAAGCAAATTTGAGGACCTACCATCCTATTGACGAGGATTGATAAGTGTGCTGCGATTTAAGCAAATTTGAGGACTTATCATCCTATTGAGGAGGATTGATAAGTTAATGGACTCAAAACGCTAGGGTGATCACTGCGTTTGAGAATTAGAACGCGGAGGTGAGCCTCGCGTTTGGAGTTTTGAAATGCTAGGGTAATCCCTGCGTTTGAGAATTAGAACGCGAAGGTGAGCCTCGCGCCTGGAGTTTTGAAATGCTAGGGTGATCCCTACGCTTGAGAATTAGAACGCAGAGGTGGCCGCTATGCTTCAGAGTTTGAACGCTAGGTTGACCCTTGTGTTGATTTCTCATTTCGCTTGAAATAATCAACCACAATACTCACGTGATTTTTAGCAAACCCTCACCATCAACGGATTTGATGAGCCTTTACCGACACCGCTTGAATCGGGCTAGCATGGATTAAACCGCTCGCGATGTGACGTTGTGCTAAAAGAATGAAACTCTTTAGGCTTAATATTATGATGCCGAATACGTAGACTTTGTCGTCTTTTACGGGCAAGAGACTAACCAGCTGCATGTATTAGATGCTGGCTTATCCCTACTTAGGCTTCGGGCTAAAATTCCCCAGACTTGAATTCTGGTGTCTTCTTCAATCGGTAAAAGACTAAACCTTCAACTTTGAGGACTTATCGCTCTATTGAAGAGAGTCGATAAGTTGATTGTCAGAGGTGTGAGGTTAACATGACAAGGATATGTTGCGATCGGAGCAACTTTGAGGACTTATCGCTCTATTGAAGAGAGTCGATAAGTTGATTGTCAGAGGTGTGAGGTTAACATGACAAGGATATGTTGCGATCGGAGCAACTTTGAGGACTTATTGCTCTATTGAAGAGAGTCGATAAGTTGATTGTCAGAGGTGTGAGGTTAACATGACAAGGATATATTGCGATCGGAGTAACTTTGAGGACTTATCATCCTATTGGAGAGAATTGATAAGTTGGTTATCAAACTCTGCTGGGGATGTGTACAGATTTTGATAGGATTGTGTTGTGATTTGAATAACTTTATGGACTTATCATCCTATTGGAGATGATTGATAGGTTGATTTTGGTGGTGCTGCTGCACGTTGAAGTGCTTACATTGTCAAAAGTATTTTGTTAACTTGACAATGTTTGGAATTTATTATTCTACTCGGAAAATAACAAATAATCAACCCCCAGTCTTTGGGATACATGACGTCTTTGGACAAAATCGACGATGTCTGTAATTATTCTAAGTTGATACTATCCGAGTCTTTGGCGTCGGCCTCGCGATTTAGAACCGGGTCATCAATAGCCAGGTCTTCAGAGTCGGTCTCCTCTTTTTCGGTTTCAACCCTTGCAACAATTGCTTCAGCCTGTTCGCCTTAGGAGACTAGCTGCTTTCAGGAACGGCATTTCGCAACTCCCATTCAAGCTAGGAGATTGGTTTACAAATTGTGCCGATATGTGTCAATCAGAGCAGACTGTGTCATACCTGTCGAGCATCGAAGAGCCATGCTTCGGAATCATTCAACGAAGGCTTTGATAGGCTCTCCCTCCTTTTGCTTAATGGCAAGGAGAGAAGTGACAGAGATTTCCGTGTCATCTTCAAAGAATCGTGACAGGAAGAATCTCTCTAAATCTGCCCATTTGTGGATACATCCTGCAGGCAGTTTCATGAATCATTCAAAGGCAACCCCCTTGAGGGTGCCAATAAACAAATGAGCTGTTATGACATCGTTTGACATCCCACTCCCAGTCTGTGACTTAAAATAGTAGATGTGTTGGTTCGGTGATCCCGTGCCGTCGAAAGCTTGTAGCATCGGGATTTTGGATTTTGAAGGATAAGGAACCGTATCCCATTCTGCAGGATACGGTCTGACAACCCCCTGATCTTGGAGCTCACACCTATTAGCCATGGCGTTGAGGCGGGCTTCCAGTTCTCGTATTTTTACCGATTGAGGACTCTGCTCATTTTCGGCCCTCTTCTCTTCTTCAAATGAAGATTCTGCGTGATGAGCTTCTTGATCGGAAGCTTCATTCACTTTTTCTTTCCGCTTTGAAGATTGACCCCTCCTCCGTGATGATTTCGACTGAGGTGTTGAGTCGGCTATCTGAAGTTGAGCTCTATCAGCAACAAGCTGGGCTACCATGTCTCGGAGTTGATTGATGGCTTCTTGCTGCGATTTGAGCATGGCTTGCTGCTCATCAAGTCTCTTCATGAGATCTTCATGGTTTCCAGTCATATGAACGAAGCTCTGATGCTTTACGAAGGAACTAGAGGATTGAGATTCGGCGATGGCTGAATGCTCATCATCAGACTCAATTCCTTTAGCCAACCTTTGATAGTTAACGGGGGATATGACCCCTGTTCGAGTCCGAGTATGTCGGTAAACTTCGTCGGAGTCGTTCAAAGCCTCTTTCAAGCCGGGGGACTGATTTGCCTCTAGCTCATCGGAGCTAGAGATTGACGGTCTGTCTATTCCGATCATGTTGGAAGTGACTCCAAGGTATTCAACCTCTGAAGTCTTCTTCCTGTGAGAATGCCGTCGTTCGGTGGACCAAGTGACATTCGTCAATCGGCCAAACACCGACGGCTTGGCCGCATGTGAGCAGCATCGACATGCCGACGATTTGGCATTTGGAACGCGAGGATCGCGTTTGAGCACTTGAACGCGAGGTTGAGACCCGCGTTTTAGATTGGGGACGCGAGGTTCGCTGCGGTAACCCTCACAACGCCGAGGTCCACGTTTGAACATTTGAACGCGGGGTTGAGACCTGCATTTTAGATTGGGGATGCGAGATTCGTGGCAACCCCTCACAACGCCGAGGTCCACGCTTGAACATTTGAACGCTGGGTTGAGACCCGCTTTTGATTGTGAAACGCCATTGAGGGTTGCGCTCACCGCTTTTGCGAGGCTCGTGTTCGGCACATAAACGCGAGGCTTGAGTTCGTAGGAACGCGGAAGCTCGGGATCGCTTTTGCTCATAAACGCCGGTTCGCTGGTTGGTCGATTGGCCATCTCGGTTGTGTTCTTCGGCGAGCAGCGCTCCTTTTCGCCTGATTTGAGGCTTTTACAGCGACATCACCATCTTTACTGATCAGGTTAGCCACGGCAACCGAAGGAACTTTGGTCTCCTTAGAGGCTTTGTGGATCTTGGCGCATAGCCTGGGGCTAAGGGATCCGGAGGAGAGTGCCTCTAACTTGGCTTGATCGAACTCTACGGTCAGATTTTCAACAGTCGTCCCAATGAGCTTGACGTCGGATTGCACCACCACCTCTTCATCGGTGAAAGAGATCTTCCCCAGCGGAGTCGTCATCTTTTATTCGCGAGGAAAAATTGAGAAAATATAAAATTGATGCTATTCCTTCTTATTTACTTTAAAGAAAGAATGAGTACAATCTCTCAAATGCAATCTCTCTCTCTAACTGACTTAGATAAAAAGAAATTATAAATTCCTCGATCGGTTGCCCGATTTACAAAAGAGAGAAAGATCGACGGAGATCCTTCCCTTTGTTTAATGTCGGGTTCTTCGCGGTAGCGGTGGGAGCTTGAATCTTGTATCCCGTGGACGATCCGACCGTCTTGACTCGTGGGACGAGGTTGAAAAATAACTCGCAATAGCAAGTTTATAACTCTAACGAGTTTAATGTGAACTTGCCGAGTAAATTTAGAACTCTGGCCGAGTTAAGAACTCTTTGATAGAGTTGAACGTAACTTGCTAAACAAGTTTCAAACTCGCCGAGTTATAATAACTCTTTGGAAGAGTTAATTTTAGAAAAGAATTAGTAATCCTTTTAGCCAAGAATGGCCGAGAAGAACTTGCTGTGCAAGTTTGAAAACTGTAATCGAGTTGAACTCTCTAGGAGAGTTGATGCCAGCAAAGGAGGTTTGATCCTTTCTTTAAAAAGAGACGCAGATCTTCGGTCAAACCTCAATATCTCTAAATCCAACCACTAAAAATCAATCTTCACCGTTCAGAATTAGGAATGATGGGTGTTGAAGTTGTCCTCCAAGTTTCACACCGATCAGACCATGGATGCAGGTCCGATCGTCATGCAGATCAAAATGGCGCAGAAGAAACCGTTCTCTGCACTCCTGGAACAACCGGCTTCGGTAAAACCTCAATATCTCTAAATTCAACCGGTAAAAATTAATCTTCACCGTTCAGAATTAGGAACGATGAGTGTTGAAGCTTCCCGCCAAATTTCACGCTGATCAGACCACGGATGAAGGTCCGATCGTCACCCCGATCACAGCTGCACAAAAGTGACTTTTCTTTTCTCCCTCTTTCTCTCCTTTTTTTTTAGTTTCTCCGGCCAACCTTTTTTTTTCAACCAGCCCCTTCTTTGGCTGTGAAAACCCCCCATTTATAGGGATTAAAGGGGTGTAACCAACTCCTTAAAATTCTCCTTGATGAGGGTTTAGTGGGGTGTAACCACCCCCCCCTTAAATCTCTCAAACGGTTTAGAAACCGTTCAACTCGTGTTTGAACGAGTCAAAACGCGAATTCCGCATTTTATGAACGACCTCCGCGTCTGCATTTTAGAGTAGAAACGCGGGAGTGGATCTCCACGCTTTGAGCGTAAACGCCGCACGACCTCGCTTTGAGCTTTGAACGCTGGCCGTGAGCTCCGCGTTTTGGAGCTTGGACGCGGTCATGAGCTCCGCGTTTTGGGCTTTGAACGCGGTGATGAGATCCGCGTTTTGGGCTTTGAACGTGGCCATGAGCTTCGTGTTTTGGGATGAAACGCGGGGGTGGCCTTCGCATTTTATGTTGAAACGCGGGGATGAGTCCCACATTTTGTATTGAGACGCGGGGATGAGCCCCGCGTTTTGCTTTGAAGAGATCAATATTTGTAATCTCTTTTCACAAGGATTGTCAACTTGTAATCCTTGTACTCTGGAGACATTAGTTTCTGATTCTTCTTTATTATCGTGAAAGTCGTCAGCTTGTAACCTTTGTCGACAGTGTTTTGTGGATATTGGCTGTCTTCAGTAATTTTTTTACAGCCTACAAGCATTGCGTACATCAAGCTTCCCACAGCTTGAGCGTACTGAACATTAAGAGATTTTTGTCCCTCTCCAGGACATTTCTCTTTACTTAAACGTTTCCCTAAGACCAGTGGTGTTGGTGCCGGATTGTAATTTTGCATTCCAAAACGTTTAAGAACTGAATGTAGATACTTCTCTTGGTTTAAACTCAACATTCTAGACTTTCTATCCCTTAGGATTTGAATCCCAAGGACATAGGATGCTTCTCCCATGTCTTTCATCTCAAATTCTTTACTAAGATCATGTTTGATCTTATTCAACATTCTATATCATTTCCAGCAAGTAATATATCATCAACATATAAGGATAATATAGAAAACTTGCTCCCACTGTTCAAAACATACACACAACTGTCCAATTTATTTGCAACAAAACCAAATTGAACAATAATGTTATGAAATTTGAGATACCATTGTCTAGATGATTGTTTTAAACCATATAAGGACTTCTTTAATTTATATACCTTGTTTTCTTGTCCCTTAACCTGAAATCCTTCAGGTTGATTCATGTATATCACTTCCTTCAACTCTCCGTTGAGGAATGCTGTCTTGACATCCATTTGAAAAGTTCTAAATCAAGATTGGTAATAATAGCTAAAATAATTCTGATGGATGCAAATTTTGCTACCGAGAGTAAGTCTCTTGATAATCTATACCCTCTTTTTGGGTAAAACCTTGGCAACTAGTCGGACCTTAAACTTATCAATAGATCTATCAGCACGATATTTCTTTTTCAATACCCATTTGCATCCTATGGACTTCCTTTTTTCTGGCAAGTCACATAATTCCCATACTTGATTTTTTTCAATGGAGTCAATCTCTTCTCGCATAGCTTCGAGCCATGAATGTGACTCATGTGAATTCATTGCATCATTATAATTCAGAGGATCAATCTGATTATCAATATCATGATCCATCGAAAACATGATGTTTCACATGAATATAAATAATAATCATCCATCCAGGCAGGTTGAGTTCTAGGTCTTTATCACGGCCGATTTTCATGTTGTACATCATTGTTTACATCATTTTCCATAGGTATTTGCTGATGTACGGGCTCATTTTCCATGATTGGATGATCAAAGTCATCTCTATCAATCGGGTCATCTGTGAAAACATCATCTATTGCAAGTAGAGGAGGAGCTTCTTCTTGCACTTGTTTGCATTCCTCTAGATTTTCTAGAAAAGTAGCATCTCTACTTTCAATGACCCCTTTCACCTCATGGAAAAATCTATATCCTTTGAATTTTTCTGAATATCCTATGAACGTACATTTTATAGTTTGAAAATCTAACTTGTCTCTAACCTGTCTTGGGATGAGGACATGAGCTGTGCAACCCCATTTTCTTAGATGACTTAGGGAGGGTTTAAATTCATACCACAGTTCAAATGGTATCAAAGAAGCTGATTTTGTGGGAATTCTATTTAGAACGTAATTCGCAGTTAAAACTGCTTCTCCCCAAAAGGCATTGGAGAGTCTAGAATGAGACAACATACACCTTACTGCATTCATCAATGTTCTATTTTTCCTTTTGGCCACACCATGTTGTTGTGGTGTGTAAGGCATTGTTGTATGCCTTTTAATTCCACATTGAATGCAATAATTGTCAAATTCTTTTGAATTAAATTCACCACATCTATCAGTTCTTAATGTTTTTATGAATCTCCCAAGAGTTCTTTCCACTTCTGCTTTATATCTTTTAAAACATTCAAAAGCCTCAGACTTTTTATTCAAGAGATAAACAAAAGTGAATTTGAGTAATCATCTATAAATGTAATGAAATATTCCTTATTACCATGGGTCTTTACACTTAATGGCCCACAAATATCTGAATGAATTAATTCCAACAACTCTTTTGCCCTTTGACCCTTTGTAAATGGCTTTCTAGTCATTTTTCCGGTCAAACAATGTTCACAGGGTGATGTCCTCACACCTGTCAGATTTGGTAGCATGTTCATTTTAATAATTTCATCCATTTTGAAATTACCAGGATGAACCAATCTCATGTGCCAAAGATCAAAATCAGATAATAAACACAAGGAATAATTCAAAGCATCATTCTTATTAATCAAATTGGATTTCACAACAGGAAGACAGAACAATTCATGTTCGGGCATTAATTTACCCATTGCATACACATTTTTATCCTTTCCGATTGAGACCCTATTATTATAAAACCTAATCTCCAGACCATTCTTCAGCACAGCAGGAACTGACACCAAGTTGCGCCTTATGCCAGGTGCATAAAACACATCTTTTAGAATCATGACACTGTCTCCCAGGTTCAATTTATAGGAACCAATACCTTCTACATCTAGATAGGTATTGTTTCCCATGTAAATACGTTGTTCTCCTTTCTTCAGCTCTTTGAAGTGAACCAGTCACTCCTTAGTCTTCGCAATGTGTCGAGTGGCACCTGAGTCAACCCACCAACCATCTATGTCAGTTGTTGCAGCATTGCACTCAACTACACAGATAAATTCCCTCTTGCTAGATCCTGTCTTTTCTGGGTGTTTTTTATCACCCTTATTTTTCTCTTGTGGACAGTTTGCCTTGAAGTGACCAAACTTTCCACAAGTATGACAGGATCTAGGGGGCTTTCTCTTGGGATAAGGTTGAGCTCGACGGGGCCCTTTAAAGATTTGTTTGTTTGGTCCCATCTGATGATTCCTTTGCATCCAATGTGGATTTTTATGTTGCACAGCATTTGATTCATCGACTTGCACAAGATTCACATCCATGCCCTTCTTGCTGGCTAGAATGTCTTGTTCCATTGCTAACTGAGCCGGTAAGTCCGAGACCCTTTTGATGGTCCCATTCAATCTCAGAGTGGTGGCAGCCATATCCAATGAAGGTGGTAAACTATTCAAAATAGTTGCCACCTGCATCTTCTCAGGAATTTCAGAACCTGCACATGCCAAATCTTTTGCCATGACTATCATCTTGTTGACGTGCTCCATGACGCTATCACTTTCTTGCATCCGGTATGTATTATACCTATGCAACAATAACTGTATGTTCACCTCATACGTGGTGTCATACTTATCCTTGATAGCCTTCCACATTTCATGTGCGGTCTTATAGGTTTCAAAAAATTTTATAAGATCGTCTTCCATGAACATCAACATTAGGCTTTTTGCCTTCTTGTCCTTAAGATGCCACTGCTCAAATTCCTTTTTCTGAATTTCTATAGCATCTTCATTCAGAATTGGAGCAGTGGTCTCAAGGACACAATCTATATTGTCATGAATCAAGCCATACTTGATTTTTCGGTGCCACATGTCGTAGTTCGCCCCGTTGAACCTTTCAATCTTCGAAAGCTCAGAAGCAACCAATTTGCTAGCCATATTCTGATACAAATAGAAAATTGATATAATCAGAAATAATAAGGTAAAAGACTATTCACCAGATATAAGAGATATGAAGAACATGCAAGTTATAATAATGATATTTTGCTAATGTGATTAAAAAATTGACAAGAACATAATATATCTTCTACATACACAAAAGGTAAAATAAACAGTAGCAAGGTTGAACAAAAAGAACTTTTGACAAAAACAAACTAGTTTAAAACCTTAAAAATTTCCCGAAAAAAAATAGAGAACAGCTTGGTAAAGAATGATAATCAGATAGCAATATATATATGAGGTGAAACAAAGGATACTAACATATGATTAATGAAAAACCACTAGCATACAAATACCAAAAGAAAGAGATTATATATAAAGCTATCAAACTTATAAGCTAATCAAGCAATTAACAAAAGTAACCAGATGCAACTTTGATTTATTTGACCAAGAATGGGTGAAGAACGACTATGTACATAGAAAGCATATAATATAATAATATCAACAAGATAATGGGTCACTGTCAAGACAATACATTAAGGAAAAACAGCATACAAAGGGCAAGCTATCAAGATAAAAAGGGCTAAAATATCAAATTGGCCTATAAAGTGACACACTTAAACCACTTTGGCCGAAAAATCGACTCAGCGACTTTTTGGCCTATAAAGTTACAATTCGGCGACCTTCTGGCATTTCCGTCACCGGAACTTTACCTAACGGCTAAAAAAAGGCTCGTGACCGCACGTGATCATCAAAAACAAACGGGAAACTGGCGTGGCACGAATTAATGAGTGTTGGACGGGATAATAACTACCCTAATTGAGATGGGGAAAACCAAGGGGAGAGATCCGAATCAATCCAATTCTCAAACCGAATTGAGATCGAGAAGACGGCCATCTCAAAAAGAAAGACAAGCAGATTCAAGTTACCGAGAGCATTACGGCGAAGAGAAGTAGAATTGAAGTGAGGGTCATTCTCGTGGTCCACAAAGGTGAGTTTAAATTATGAAAATTTATGGTTTTATGTGTAATTAAGGGATGGGTAATGAAGAATCAAAGTTGGAGACTCATTTAGAAGTTAGGTTTTGTTTAAGGGCAAAGTCATTTGGTCATTTAGAAGTTAGGGTTTGTTTAAGGGCAAAGTCATTTGGTCATTTAGAACGTAAAGTTCATGCCTTTTTAATTATTTTTTCAATTTTGAACAGATGAGTGGGACTTTCATGGTGAAATTTAGACATGGGGGTGAAGTAGTATTTGGTGAGGGTGATACTGTCGACTATATTGGAGGAAATTTCAATGTTGAATTCATTGAGAAAGATGTATTTTCATTACCTCTGCTTAGACAAAGGCTAGAAAGCTATGGGTACAAAGAACGGCTCTTCATGTATTATTCCTTACCGTGTCCGGGGTTTGAGGAAATTAAAGACGATGTTGAACTGTTTGAAATGCTTGAGCAAGCCAATAAAGATAGGGTGGTAGAGATATTTGCTGATCACAGTATTGATGTACCTGTTGAGGTAACCTTACCATTGGAGAGTGTTGGTGCACCATCATCATCTATCCAAAATCAAGCAGAATCTGCTAAAAATCCTAAACCAACTCAAACCACTCCCAAAAGAACTAAGAAACTAGTGTCAAGGAAAAAAATTACACCTAGAAGAAAATCCCAAATTGGCATGCAATCTCCTAGTCCACCACATGAAAATCCAGATCCTATTCCACCAAAGGACTTCTCAAATCCAATGTTTGATGAGTTAAGTGGTCAAGCTACCGTGGTTGAAGAAGTTGATGAACTTGATGTGAGTGCTCAAGTCGGGCAGAGGAAAATCAAGACGGAGAAACAAATATGAATGCAAATGCTGGATATGCTAGTGAGAAGTCAGTTGAATCCTTTGATAGTCTAGCTCAAGAGGCTTTACACAGTGACAATGATGAGTTATTTGAAGTAAGGCAAAGAAATAAAAAGTTTTTTGCTAATGTAAAGGGTAAAATTGCTGTTGAAGCTGGGGTGTTATTATCAAACAAAGGTGAAGGTCCTCACAGGAGGGTTAAAATGCACACCGCATGTGAAAGTAGTAATGCACCAAGGCGCATAAACGATGCACCACATGAGACACGAGTGCCGCACCACTTGAGGAACAAAATGATGCACCACCAAATACACCTCCAACTGTGTCAACTGATGCTCCAAATGAGACACCTAATGCACCTCCTACTGTGTCAACTGATGCACCAAGAGCAGAGGGCAGTGATAAGAGGTTGAACTTCAAGGTACAAGAGGTAAAGGAGTTATTCCTAAAAAAAAAATAAATGGCCAGATGCTTGGACATCATATGAAGGGGGGTATCAATCTGAAGAAAGAGCCAGTGATGATGAGGGAGCCATAGAGGACAGTGATGAAGATGAAATTGTGGAAAAAAAGAAAAGAAAAAGGATGGAGAAGGTAAACTACAAGTGGTTCAATGAGGATAATGACACGAGGGCAGTTTACTTTGAAGAGGGGTTGAAGTTCACATCTAGGAACACACTGAAAGAGGTAATTCTAAACTATTCTCTTCAGAACCATTATGACTTGGTGTATGTAAAAAATGACAATAAGCAAATATCAGTCTCATGTGCACACTGTCATTAGCAATTGAATGCAGGTCCAGATAGGACACATTAGGGCTCATGGCAAATTAAAAGCATACACCTACATCACACTTGTAGCAGAACTTTTAAAAATAGACTAATTACAGAGGTGTGGTTAGCCCATGAGTATCTTGATAAGATTTTAAGGAATCCAAAATTTAGGCCAGTGGATATGAAAGAGGACATGGTTGCTAATTATCAGGTCAATGTTTGTTTAAGGAAATATCAAAGAGCTAAAGAGAGGGCCTTAATGCTGTGGAGGGCTTGATGAAAAAGCAGTATGGTTTGTTGAGACCATATATGAGAGAGTTATGTAGGTCTAATCCAAATACTACATATGTGTTAAAGGTTATAGATGCAGAGGATGGTCAGCCAGCTACCTTTCTTAGATTCTATGTGTCGTTTGATATCATGAAGAGTACATTTGCACACACATGTAGGAGAATATTTGGTGTTGATGGTTGTTTCCTAAAACATGCTTGTGGAGGACAATTATTGAGTACTGTTGGTAGAGATGGAAATAACCAAATGTGGCCTATTGCATGGGCAGTTGTAGAGGGAGAGACAAAGGCTTCATGGCAGTGGTTTCTAAGAGTGCTAAGTACTGATTTGCATATGGGTAGTGGTGAAGGTTGGACTGTCATCTCTGATCAACAAAAGGTAAACTAATTATCTGACATTGACATTTGCTTTGAGTTCTGTTTTTTTATACTTTTTCTGACATGCTACTTGTCTTAACATGTATTGTAGGGATTGGTACCAGCTATCCATGAGGAGTGGCCAGATATTGTGCATAGACAATGTGCTAGGCACATTTATTCAAATTGGAGAAAGATTCACACGGGTAGATCACTACAAAGTCAATTTTGGAAGTGTGTCAAAGTGACCACTATGAGGGAGTTTGCAAAGGAAACTAAAATCCTTAAATCAATTTCAAATCAGACATATGAGGATTTCATGTCAAGGGATCCTATCACTTTCTGTAAGTCTCACTTTAAAACCCATAGCAAATGTGATGTGGTGGATAATAACATGGCTGAAACTTTCAATTCTTTTATTCTGGTGGCAAGATATATGCTAATAATATCCATGCTAGAAGATATAAGATTGGCATTGATGGATAGGATGTGTTATGGTCATAACCACTAATTAGTGATTAAAGAGGAAAACCAAGTGTTAATATGGATAAACATTTCTGCTCGTTAACTTGGAGCAACATGAACCTCCACGCCCGACCCACGGGGCGGCCTCCACGCCCGACCCACGGGGCGGCCTACGCTTGCCGACCTCGCCATGGTCCGTTAAACGACTGTCACCATAACCAACACGAAAGGCGGTGTGGGTCGGCCCATCAACAACTCTCTCCCGCGGAGGACGCGAAAGGCGGTACCAGTCATCCGCCCAACCAATTGACTGTCTCAGGGCCATCCTTCCAAGCCGCTTGTCCCTCCCGGGCGACATGGGGGACGACCAGCCATCACCTTCCAACCGCCAGTCCCCCGGGACGACGCGAAAGGCGGTACTAGTCGTCCTCGCAACCCGTTATCCACCATAACCCCTTCCAACCAGTCGTCTGCCCCTCCAGACAACAGAACACGAAGCAAACCTAGCCCCCCTCTTCTTAGCCATCCGTCCCGGGGGCGGCGTGGGCGGCACCGGTCGTCCCCTTCAACCGATTACTCAACGGGCCCCGAGGCCCGAGTGGCCACCCGCCTCGGCTCCCTCTCTCTCATCCTATGTGGTTCCTCCCCGGCGGCGATCGCGATGCTCGCATCCATCAACATCGCATTAAATGCACCGATGTTCTTTAATTCCCCATCTCTCACAAGATTTAAGGCACCTTGGACCCATGCGCCTGAGCCAATCTCATCCCATTAATAGCGAATAGACCACACCAACTCTCGAATCACCGCGATTGACACCAGAAGGCCACCACCCTAGCAGATCGAGAAGTGTTCAGCCAATCAGCAGCTCACACGTGGAGAGGGGAGGGCTGACTCACCAGTGGTTCCCAAACCAATGGAAAGACGGAAATACCCCCTCAACCCTAACTATAAAGAGCAACGTGAACAGCTAACGAGGTAAGCAATCTTCTCAGTGTGAATGCCTGCTCCATCAAACTATCTCCCACTCTACTAACTTGACCGTCGGAGGAACCACCGGAGATCCCAACTCCGCCTCTTCCGCAGGTCCTTCTTTCTGTTGTAGGCGAATCCTTTGGCTGGAGTCAGCGTCGCTGGGCTTTAGGAGAGAAAGCGGACTCCGCTCTCTTTAAAGCTAAACTCATCCGAGGTTAGTGACTGTGATTATATACATCAACAGGATGCAACAAAAGTTGAAACTGCATGAGAGATTTCACCTAACAAGTAACATAGCTCCTAGAATATATAAAAAGTTACAAGAGGCATATGAAGAGCAAAAAAATTGTGAGATTCATTGGAGTGGGACTGATGAAGAGAGAGGGTTTGAAGTTAAACATGGGGGTATCAGCCATGATGTGAGTTTGGCAGATATGACATGCACTTGTAGGGTGTGGGATTTGACTGGGATACCCTGTGTACATGCTATCAGTGCACTATTGTTCATGAGGAAATAACCTGAAGCTTATGTGTCAGATTACTATGCACATGACACCTATTTGGTAACCTATCTTAAGCTACTAAACCCTGTTGAAGGTAGTAAATTCTGGGATATGGAGGGAGAGGATATGGTCTTGCCTCCTAACATTACTAAAAAGAAGCTAGGCAGGCCCAAAACTGCTAGGAGAAGAGATCCTAATAAAGAAAGAAAGAAATCTGGTAAGGCATCAAGAGCAGGAGTCCCTACCAAGTGCTCTAACTGTCATCAAATTGGACATACAAGGAGGAACTGCTCTATACCAAGATAAACTGCTACACAAGTAAGTGGTATGCATATTTTTAAATTGTTACATCAGTCAATTATGTATTATATGTGCACTTTTATTGACATTTCGTGCATCACAAGCAACCAAGAAGCTTCAACTCAATCACCGGAATTGGAAGACCAAAAGGAAGAAAAATAGAATTAGCCAATTACAGAAAACACAATAAATGAAGGTATCCCTTTACCACCGATTAATAAGAGAGAGTAGAGCCGTAAGAATTAGAAATTTACAAAGAAAGAGGACATGTTGGAGGCAATGGTGATGAAGGAAATTCACAAGGCACAGGAAGGGGTGGAATAAGAGGCAGAGGAAGAGGTAGAAGCAATGCATCAAGGATACCTGAAGGTTATGGCATATGGCAAGGAAATGATGGTCAAATGGCATATAGAGCTTCAAATTTAAAACACCGCGAATCATTCACACTCCATCACAAAATGATTCCCAAGTGATAAAGTAAAAGTTAGTTTGCATGTTGCTTGTAATTTTGTAAACTTTGAAAGATAATGACACACATATATGATATTTTGCAAGCTTTGTCTAACTTATATGTATGTGGGAGTATATTTTGGGGGCTGAAAGTATTCCATGTACATGATTTTTGGTGATGTCACTGAATTCTCAATATTGCAATGATAATCTGGATAATATGTGTATGTGACATTCTCGATTATGAATGCTGATTGTAATTTATTGACAGGATGATGATGAACATAGTGTACATGCCTAGATTTTGAATAAAACTTGCATGTACATGGTGTGGACATGCCCAGTTTTTGAATAAAACATGCATCATGTACATAGTGTACATGCCTAGATTTTGAATAAAACTTGCATATACATGCCTAGATTTTGAACCAAACATGCACGACACCAAACACTTTCACACATTCAGATAAATACTTCCAAACAAACCTGATCAAGATTAATCTTTCATTTGATCAAAATATCTATTACATAAGTCAAATTCCTTTCTCAGGAATCAGATACAAATACATTACACCCATCAAATAACATATTAACTTACCCTATTCTAACAACATACAAACCTAAGCACAGTGCAAGCAAAGTAAATAACCAAATAACCCTAAACAACATCTTCATCTTCATGTTCAAGGATCAATTTCATCTTCCATCAAAGATCTTTCACTTCTTAGTTTTACCATCTCTTGCAAACATGTCTCGGCCACCATTACACAAATCAAACTCCTCTTTCATCTTGGCAATTTTTGATGACGGTCCTTAGCTCCAATTCACATCCTTCAATTATGTCATGATTTGTCTTCAACGTGCTCCTCAGCTTCATCGATTTCTTCTCTTAGCAATGGAATTAGCTTAGAAGCAGGACACATAAAGGCCAAACCACTCCCACATCCTACAACCGCCCCTCGATAACAAAGAAAAGAAGGGAAAAAATCTCATAATCATTTCCAAATGTGCAACTGAAATTTTTTATAACTTACACTGTACTTTGAGCAACGATAGAACCTACGTCCTGGATTCTCATTTGTCATAGACGGTATACCTCGTGATTCCAATCCACACGTGCAAATTTTCACACCACAATTCTTAGCGGCTTCATTCCACCGTCAGATGCACGCATAACTGCTGAAACCATGGGCATATCTCACATCGCTGTTGCCGGAGCGTGAACTGGAGCTTGAAGATGACATGAGTTCTTGCAGTGAGACCAAATTCTGCCCAATTTCAGAAAATCGATCCAATTTAGAGTTTCCCACTTCAAAAGCCCTAATTTCATCCCCAATTTGATTCCCTTATCAGCTAACTGCCCATTGCCATGTCATCAAATTTGTGCCACGTCAGTTTCCCGTTTGTTTTTGACGATCACGTGCGGCCACGAGCCTTTTTTTAGCCGTTAGGTAAAGTTCCGGTGACGGAAATGCTAAAAGGTCGCCAAATTATAACTTTATAGGCCAAAAAGTCGCCTGAGTCAGTTTTTAGGCCAAAGTGGTTTAAGTGTGTCACTTTATAGGCCAATTTGGTATTTTAGCCGATAAAAAAGTGACTATACAGAGGGCAAGCTATTAATATATATCAAGATAAAGGTACAGAGGGCAAGCTATCAAGCTATCAAGATAAAAAGGTGACTATACAGAGGCCAAGCTATTAACATATCAAGATAAAGGTAGAGAGGGCAAGCTATCAACCACAAAAAAGAATATGATAATATTTTTTTTAAAAATGCGGCAGAACTAATAGCGGAAGAATTCAAAAATAGCACTACTATCAAGTGAGTTACAAGACAAATATATTAGAATAATGAGAAGGGGGTGTTTATCACAGCTGTATCACATTAAAAAAAATTATATCTGTTACCACACAGAGGATGAAAAAGAGCTTGAGCTGAGAAGAGAGATGCTTCTGCTTGGTCGAGCTGAAGACTGTTGATCGGAAAGCAGACAATAGAGAAGCCACCGGTCGCTGATCGGAAAAGCTCTGATACCAGTGAAGAAATTTGAAGAGGGAGAAGAAGATGGGAGAGATTCTTTTAGGGTTCCCGTTTGCAGTGATTGTTTCCATGGGTTCTAGCCATCTATTTAAAGGGCTCACTCTGCAACCGTCCACCCTTCAGACCCGCCCTTAATATCCACGAAATCTACAGTTAAGATATTCTCTCAACAATTTCAGATATTTTCTATCTGTTACAACTTCTTCCTGATTTTATGACATAGTGGGCCATTTTGTTGAGGCCAGAACTAACAATTTTAACTCCTGCGCTACTCAGGGGTAACAATAGATCTGCCACTAAAGAAATTGAACAACCACCACCCTGGCCGCCACCAATAAATAAGCCTAGCGAATAAAACAACAAGTATACAATGAAACACAAATTGTCAATATGCTACAACTTCAATCAAATATGTACACAATTCACCCTTATTAACAATCACTTCAATCTTCAATCACTGAAACCTGTCTACAAAACTATCTGATGAGACAACACTCCGGCTCTGATGACCTCCATTAACCAACCAGTTACCCTCAATAGAATCCATGGAGACATAGGAAGAAGAAGGATATATGCCATTATTGAACTGAGTTATAGCTGGCCGGGCCTTGACTCTCACCGGAACCCGGCGATGGCCTGGCGTGAAGTCCTGAACCTTGGCCTCGGGAGTGACCGGAGACGAGGATTTTCCGGTGAGACGCTGAACTAGAGCCATGAACTCACTGGCCTCTGCATGGATCACTTTGGGTGGAACCAAGTAGATGATCACAGGCTTTTTTTGGATCTTTTTTTGGATCATTAGTGATGTTGAAGACATGTTTGGTTGATTAATTGGGTTTGGAGTTTGTGGATTTTTTTGGTTTTAATTTGGTTTAAATAGGGTAAGAGAAATTTGGTTTGGAGAGACTTTGGCAAAGTCAAATGGTGGGTATTAAGCTTCGTATGGATGCATGTTTGAGGTTGATTCTTAGATTGATTTTTTCTTGAGGAGAAAAAGTCATAATAAGAGTTTATTTAATTTTTTACTTTAAAATGCATCTGCAGCTTGAGTTATACCAACATCTAGATTCTTAAAGGCTTTTTCGTTTAAAAATAAAACTCTGAAATTATGAAGAGAGTATGATGGTTTTAAGTTAATTCTAACATGTCCTGAAATTTTCGTTCTCTTCTTAGAGACCAAAATCTGGAGTGCTTTATACATTAGTATTTTTCTGGAAATTGTTGTTTGTTTGTGGATTGAATCTGGATTGCTCTGATACTATCAAAGTATAGATCTACTAATATATGAAAACTCCAAACTTATGGTACAGATAATTCTACCATTCTAACTGTAGAGAAATAGAAAAGGCCAAAATATCATTCATCTAACCCTAACCTCTCTTAAATAGAAGTTAGGAGGAAATTACAAAATAGATATGAGATAAAATTATATCCAATCATATCTCCCAATATCCCAACAATATCTTATAATATATTTCTTAACACTCCCCCTCAAGCTAGAGCATACATATCATATATGTCCAGCTTGTTACAAATAAAGTGCACACACTCTAATTAATGACGATTCTTCAAAAAACTTAAAGTAATCTTAATCTTCTTATCTTTCACTTTGATGTCTTCAAATCAGCTAATCTCCTCTAGGGCTTCACCGATCGAATGATCCTTTTCAGGATCCAACAACAAATGATCCTTTTCAGGATCCAAGAACAGATAATTCTTCTTTGAAGGATTCAATAACAAATGATCCTTCTTTAAGGATCTGACAAATAAATGATCCTTACTTGAAGGATCCAACAATAAGTAATCTTTTTTTTAAGGATCTGACAAACAAATGATTCAAAAAGTGGAGGTTACTTTGGGCTTGAGCAAAGATCAATGAGGCACAGGTTGATAAGGGTAGATGAGAGCAGATCGGCTCTGATCGGAGTGGATGGTGAATAATAATCTGTGGGAGAACAGTAATCGGCGGATATGAATATTATCAGCATATGGATGAACAGTAGCAGAAGGACAATAAATTGGAGGATGAATAGTAGCAGGTTGACAGTAATTCAATGTCGGGGTCACCGAGGGGAAGCACAAAGTTATCAGCAAAAACCCCTCGACGGCTCGATATAGACGATGATGAAGAAAGAGGCCACTCTAAGATCAAGAGAATAGCTCTGATACCACGTAGAGAAATAGGAAAAGATCAAGATATCATTCATCTAACCCTAACCTTTCGTAAATAGAGGTTAGGAGGATATTATAAAATAGGTATGAGATAAAATTATATCCAATCATCTCTCCCACTATCTTAACAATATCTCATAATATATTTCTTAACACGAACGTTTAAAAATCCATCTTGATTACGTGCAGTATATGATTTCAATGTGTTGCTTGGACACCATATTAAAGTATTTCTCAGTGTACCAAGAACTCGCTATGAAAGTGAGGTTACCAATTAAATAATGATAGGGACACCTTTGCATGTAAATGTTCTCTCTATATAGTGTATTGAGACCCACATGAAAATTTTTTTGCAATTTTATGGGGTCCCAATGCACTTATAGAAAGAAATGATAATGACAACAAATATCTTTACTCTCTTAACAATTTTACATCCTAACATATATAAAAGTCTATTTTGAATGTACTTCTCATAGGATATGAAGCCATGTTGCTTTGGCATCGCGTAAAAGTTCCATTCATAACAACAAGACTCTAAAGTTTAAATGAGAGGGCTTTTAATTTCATACTCTTAACATAAATATCATTTCGACTACAATAGTAATTTATAAAAATATAATTATCGTTGCAACCGTTTATTTCACTGAAAACTACAAGTGGAGCGGGAAAAAAAACATTTGTTTCATGAGGGCTTGTTTTATTGTGATTCAATAATTAAACATTATTGCTTGTAATTAACTTATCGTGATTATATATCCAAATTAGGTTGCCGTACTTGATCAAATGGAAGCAAGTGCATCTTAAAAATAGAATTAGTGATGTTTTAGAGCACAAGGTCCACGTCGATTTGATTGACTTGGTATAAGAAAATGCCAAATGGTCTATATATCTAGTGAAATTAATAAAAATCGTTTAGAGGTTGGATGTTCCATTTTGGTCAACAAGCACAAGGTCATGTGACCAACGGCAAACTACTGATTACGGCTGCTTTTGCGGATTAAAAGTTTATTTATTCACTTAATATACCATGTATTTATTTATTTTTATCGTTATTGTTTGTATGCATAAAAGTATGCAGTAGTCGCAATAGAGACCACTAAGGTTTAGAAAAAAAAACAAATAGAAGACGATAGAATTTCTAAGACACGCTACACTTTCTTTAAGAAAATATTTGTCTCACTTGGTAATTGAAATTTATTTTGAATTAATGCAAATTTTCATTCTAGAGTAAAATAGAAGTAAAGCAAATCTGAAAATTTCTAACAGTTTTATCTGAAAATAAATTTTGTCAAGGTTGCAAAATTTTTAAGGAGAGTTTTAAGAGGACTCGTGATTTAGAAGTTTGAAAACCTTTCCTATATCAAGTGTCGAAAATGTGTCTCCAACAGGCACAAATGTAAAACAAACCCTTCTGAAAACGAATTAAGAAAATAGTTTGAGAGAAGTGATGATTTCAGAAGTTGAAAAGCTTTCCTATTTATATAGTTGAAAAGGTGCCCTCAACAGACAATTTTTAAATCAATCTTTTCCGAAAATTTTTTTTGGATCCTCTCTGTTGCAAATATATATATATATATATATAGACCACTACCTTTTATTACAATTATTAATTTGTCTAGTGAGGTGTTATGTCAACAATTAACCTAAGTCCTAATCCTTCCCCTAGCACGTGTCTTTGGTCAACACTAATCAACAGATTAGCTAGGCCCCAGCCAGGGCGACTCGGACAATGTGGGCACTCGTCACTTTTCGGGGAGGGCCAAGTCGAGACCAGCTCTCACTCACCCTCATCATTCGAATCAACCCCCGTCCATTCATTCGAGGCCGGGTTGATAACTTGTAAGGCCGACTAAAAAGGCGGTACTTGTCGCCCAGCTCACAGAGTCAAATCGAGAGGCGGTTTGTCCTTGAACTCCTCGGCAACAGCTGTCCATTATCATCATTGCTCATGCCACGAGTCTTCATGACTCATCACCCTCCATACCTCTTTAGTCGCCATCACATCAAATCAGTAGTGACTCACCTCATCTACAGTCGACACCTGTAAGCTATATGCTGATTCAGCTACATGTCTGGACTCGGTCAAAATTACGCATATACCCCTCTCAACTAAGTATATATAGGCTCATCGCCTACTGATGGGGAGGTTTCTTCAGGCTTCTTCGAGCTCTTTCGGGCCCTCTGGGGCTACAGGTAAGCCATCTCTGGCCAATTAACACAATCTCTGTACATTCAGAACTTACTCAGTTCCTTGGTTCTCCAGTCAAGCTCTATACTGACTTGATCGTCGGAGGAATCACCGGAGAACCCCACTCCAGTCCTCTAACATATTGTAGTTTTGCAGAACTCTCATCCTAACAGGGAATCGGCCGCCTAAGAAGATGAGGGGACCTCTACATCGTCTCTCGACATTGAGCCTCGTCGCTGATTCGGGATTATCCTCTAACCTCGCTGTTGAGTCCCAGGACATCAACATGAGGAATTATAATTTATTCTAAACATGTTACTCACTATAGCCCCCAATGGTTGTACTCATTTCCTATTTTGTACTCAAAGATAAATCACGACCATTCACTTACAAATCAATGGTTGTGATAAGATAGCAATCTCTCTACTACTTTTTTATAGTGAAGAGAATCTGAATCCTTTTAAAGGTAAAGGGTCAACTTATTTTTGACAATTGTGACAAGCGTTAGGGTGAGCAAACGGTCTATTCGGTTGGTTTTTATGAATTTTTACAAAAACTGAATTTAACCATTCTATATTCATAACCAAACTGAACCAAGCAGTGAGTTCAGTCAGTGCAGTTCAGTCTATTAGGTTTGCACTTAGACTAGTTTAATTAAGAAAAGGTCTAATTTAATGCAAAACAATTATGTATATCAAGATATATGTCAAGGAAAATATGGATTAAAGGATCATTTATAAAAAATGATGCCAATTAATTTAAAACAAGAAACAATATAACCAAAAAAAAAAGAAACTTTTGGACCAATGAAAAGAAAGAAAAAAGTGTGTATTAGACAATGAAAAGAGCATTCAATTCTATTTGTTTGGATTGATATTTCGCAAACCGAACTGATAGGAACATACTCCAAAATCGAGTGAACTATCGAAATTTGGTCAGTTTCAGCTGATTCGATCAGATTAATGCTCACCCCTAGGCAAGGATGCTAAGTGCATCTAATAATCATGTATGATTCGCACTACCCGCATATATGTTTAATGGTCTAAGTCTTAATTTCACATTGATTAAAATCCATTGCCCGGTAAATGTTTATAAACCTCCTAGAAGATGCTAAAAACTTCTATCCGAGACTATTGTTTTTACAAATATATAAATACTACCACTATTTGCATTAAAAATTTACTCTAGGAAAATGTCATGGTTAAAAAATATGAATCTCTACTTGAGTTTGATCAAGTAATTCTCGTAGAAATCTTCCTTGAATGCGTCTATACCCATGCATCTTTTGACTACGAGGAATATGAACAGGAGAAGCATGGATTTTGACCTTTGGATTGAACCCATGAATTTTGAAGCATTTGGTCAAATCAGATTCAAACAAGTCGTTGATACAATGCCCCCCGTATAAATTTCACTGAGAACGCCTGTTTACAAACATTTCTCTTTACAAACAAATACTACGAAATTGTTTAGATTTATAGGTAAAAATAAAATTACTTGAGTTTAAAAATAAATTGAGATAAAACTTTGGGTTCAAAGGCAAAAACGCCTAAAAATATGGATATAATTCTACTTGAGTTTGATCAAGTAATTCTCGTAGTAAACTTCCTTGATTGCGTCTATGCACATGCATCTTTTGACTAGGGGGAATTTGAACAGGAGAAGCCATGCATTTTGGCCATTAGACTTTGATCGCATGAATTTTGAAGGATTTTGTCAATCAGATTCAAACGTGTCGTGACACAATTCCTGAGTATAAATTTTCATGAGAACACCTGCATACAAACAAACTTACGTCGATCAGATGTTTACATTTGTAATCATTTAAAATCTTCGAACTTGAGTCCGAACTCAAAATTTCTTCTCTAAAACTTCTTCAGATTCAAATTTGAGTGCAAACATCATTTGGCTATTCACTAAATATTTTTATTTAACTAAAATCATATAGTTAGTAAAAAATGTTATATTATTTAATTCAGATTCAGAATGCATTTTTACTTGGTTAAAGAGATGCTTTCATTATGTTAAATAATTTGATTTTTGGAATAATTTTAAGTTTATAATTGAAAAGGAATCTTTTATAATTAAAAAACATTTAAATGTAAATTAGGAGATTTAGAAAATGTTCAAAAGCTCTATGTTTTCACAAATTGACAATTGACATCCTTCTCTAGTTGAAGCTATTAGGCAAGAAGATCATGACAATATTCACGGTATAAGCAAAAAAATCATGATAATACTTGCAATAGGCAAGAAGATTAATGTTGAATATGTTGGGATCATCCATCCTGAACAGTAGATAATATGATCTTCTTATCTATTATGAGTATTATATCATGATCTTTTTGCCTATTGTAATTCCCTTTTTTATGCTTATTAAATCATGGGGTTATTTCAATATTAGTCCCTCAAATCTTCAATATTTGCAAATTAGTCCCCAAATCATGGAAATTGCTATTACAACCCTCAAATCACCACACTGTTTACAATCAGGTCCCTCTGTCTAAGTTAACTCCTATTTGGACAACTAGGGTTGAGTTAAGCCTTAACCCCATATGGTGAATGACAATACTGTCCTTAGGTTTTCTTTTTCCCCCCAAAATCCCTAATTCCCATCCTCTGGAATCTTTTATAATGATAAAATATGAAACAAAATTTCCTTAAAACTACAGAATTTCCCCATCGATTCCCTCTCTCATGCATTTGTGAAGGATTTGAAGAAATTTAGGGCTAAAGGGTACGCTGATTTGTGCCCTAATTGACGGGTTTTGAAGGTAAAAATCTCAATCCCTAAAAAGTTCACTTTTCGTGTTAAATCTATAGATTTTCTATTATTTTTGGTTTATCTAATGATTTTCTCTAAATTTTACTGTTATCTGTTTAATTGGTGAGAGACTAATGAGGAGATCATGGAATTGGGCTTGGGCTTTTAGGGTTTTGGCTTCGATTGTGATTTGAGCTTGGGCTTTTAGGGTGAAAATGATGAAATCTAATGGGTTTTTTAATCCAACAATTTTTATCTGGGAAAAGGATTGCTTGATTTTTATATATTAGTTTCGTTGAATTTGCAGAGTGGATAGATCTGAATAATTTAGTATTCTTGTCCATGATAAAAATGTGGACAAATGGTTAAATGGCTTCTCTTGGATTTGAATTAATTGGGAACAATATCTTTACGTGATTTAATATTTAAAGAGATCTCATTTTTTCTTCTAGCAAAATTTTGAGATAGATTTTTCGTTATATGTGTTATTAACATGTAACCATATTGTTCTTACTAATGATATACCGAATTTATCATAGTCCTTTTCAATTTATTAGAATTTTATGTTAATTTTGAAATGTATTTTTCTTTCATTCTTTATGATTTCAAAGTGATCTTTTTTCTTGGTATTTAGGTTGCAGAGATGGATGAAGGGGTCATAGAGATTATTCTAAGATACAATGGGTATTGGAAAGATGTCTCTAGGACTAAGATGAAGAAATATGAGTGTGAAAACCATAAAACACTTAGAATAGATGTTAGAAAGGCATCACTGAAGAACTTTGGGGAGCAAGTTGCACAATTTCTTCCTCACGTAAGGGGTCACATAATGAAACTACACTACACCATTTCAGTGGACTAATCCTAGGGAAGTTGGAGTTATAAATGGGATATTCATGTGAGTCTTAAAGAGTCATTTGAAGAGGAGAAGTGTATTGGAGTTGTTTTTATCTCTTGATAGTGTTGACAGAATAAGCTTGTTGTCTCTAGTTTCATATAGAAGAAGGAATCCTCCAAGGGAGGGAGCTAACATAGGCAAGAAAGTTAAACATGTGAACCTAGGAGATGAATCAAGTGATGATGAAAACATGAGGGTTAATGTCGATAGGTTTGTGCATTTAGCTGAGAACAATCTAGGGGCTTATGTAGATGAATTTGAGTGGGATATAGGGTATTGGGGTGCAACAGAAGATCCACTATTTGAAGGGGGTGACATGAGTGATGCAACAGAGGGTGGAGTGAAGTTTACAAAAAATGAGGGTGAGATGAGGACTAATCTACAAGATGTAAACATAATGGAGGATCCTATCCATATACTAGAGGAGAGTGTTCTGGGTACTGGAGATATTATGGTGGAGAATACAGAATATGTTAGTGATGATGCCGATGATTGTTACTCAGACAATGAGTATCATTCTTTGCATAGCTCTGAGGAGGAGTTTTCTAGTGATAATGAGGATGATGTGATTGAGAATCTTGATGAGGCTGTTCACAACACTAACTACGAAGACCCTGTGTTTGTTGTGGGTAAACAATTTAAGGACATGGCAGATCTCAGACATTGCTTGCAACAATATGGCATTAAAAAAATTTTAATTACACACTAAAGAAGAATGATAGTGTAAGGTTAGTTGCCAAATATAAAGGTGAGAAGTGCCCTTGGAAGTTCAGGGCCAAAAGGTTAGCTGATGGGAGAACAATAGAGATTTCAGTGTTTGTAGACATACACACATGCATGGGTGTCAACAAATGTAAAAATAACCAAGCAACAGCTAAGTGGGTGGCAAAAAATGTGCTTGGAGATGCTAAAAAATAGTAACATAACTCCAAAGCATATTCAAGACTTAATAAGAAGTAAATATAAGTTGGAAATCTCATATAGCAGGGCTTGGAGAGGACGAGAAGTTGCAAGGAACATGATATTTGGGAATGTTGAAGCTTCATATGACTTAGTTTTGTCATTAAAGAATGAGTTATTAAGGAGAAATCCAGGGAGTCATGTTGATGTTAAGTTAGAATATAATAATGTTTTTCAGAGAATGTTTGTATGTTTTAATGCATTGATAGAGGGATTTACAAGTGGTTGTAGGCCATATATGGGCCTTGATGGTTGCCATTTAAGGTCCAAGTATTTGGGGATCTTGTTGTCTGCTATTGCTTTAGATGGAAATAATGGATTATTCCCTATAGCATTTGCTATTGTATAGGGAGAATCCGGGGAGCCTTGGTAATGGTTTTTGTAAAATTTATTACTGGCTTTTGGTGTTTATCTTGAGGGAGTTAGTTTTATAAGTGATCGAGAAAAGGGCTTGTTAGAGGCTATGTCTATATTGCTACCTCAAGCAGAGCATAGGGTGTGCGTGAGACACCTATGGAAAGCAATAAAAAAAGATTTTCGTGGAGATTTTTATGAGCAGACTGTGTGGGATGCTGCAAGAGCTTACACAACTAGTGAATTTAAGATGCACATGCATAGTTTAAAGCAAGTATCAGTGGAAGCTTTCACATATTTAGCTAATAAAGAATTTGTATGGGCTAGAAGTCAGTTTTCATCAATATCAAAGAATCACCTTATCACCAACAATAGCTCGGAATCACTCAATTCATGGATATTAGATGCAAGATTCATGCCAGTGGTGGACCTTATTGATAAGATTAGAGTAAAAATGATGCAAAAATTCAATACTAGGAGGAATCAAGCTAACAAATGGAAGGGAAAATTAGTTCCTTATGCTGATAGGTATTGTCAAGAAATTAGTAAAAAACTGGGTGGTTACACAGTTCATCATACAAATGATATAAAGGCTGAAGTGGAGAATGAATTTGAGAGGAGAATTATCAACTTACAAGATAGAACCTGCAGCTGCAGGAAATGCCAATTGACTGATTTGTCTTGCATCCATGTCGCAAACTTTATTGGCTCACTAAGAAATGCACCTTGGGATATTTTTTGTGATGAATACTTCTCCATTGATAGGTACGACATATTTAGCATTTATTATTTTCACTAATAGCATTATTAACATCCACTATTGCTACTGATAATTCTATGTTTACAACTATAAAAAGGCTTATGCTAAATCAATTGGAGTTATGCCATCTAAGGGTTAATGGGAGACATATATGAAAGATTTCATCATTGGACCTCCTCATACAAAGATGCCTAGAGGAAGGCCAAAGAAGAAAAAAAAATTAGGAGGAAGGATGAGCTAGAAGGAAGACCAAAAGCTTCAAAGGGGTTGCACAAGTGCACTAGATATCAAGGTTGGGGGCACCACAAGACCTCATGCAAGCAACCAATCAACATTAGAGTTGCACAACAGCCTCCCACACAAAATTCTGCAACTTCAACTCAAAATCAAGCTTCAAGGTGATGTATTCTCAAATAAATCTGACATTGTATAGTATTATCAGTTGATCTAACCTATAGTTGTGCACAGAGATGGAGCATCAAGATAAATGGTGTCCAAATTGGCAACTATTACATGGGAGGGGGAGGGCACCTAGAACTGGGCAATCAAGGACAGAAATTGCGAGAGCTAAACAAAACAGAGTCTCAAGAGCACCTTCTCATTCGACTGAAACAACTCAATTCCCACTGCATACACATCCAAACAGCAGCTTCAACAACTCTTCATCAACCCCACTCCACACATCATCATCAGTTCAATATGTAGCAATTTCACAATCTCAGCATGCATATGGAGCACCCCACCCAAATCACCTGCACTCAAGTGGCTAACAATCAGCTTCAAGTTCATCCCATTCTCAATAGGCAGAGTGGTGTGGAAATGAAACACTTTGTTACTATTTTGATTTATGCGTGCTTTAAGCACAACTTTTGTGGATGTTTAGGTTAAAGTTTGTGTGCATATGACATCCCTTTTGTGAATGCTGGTTATGTGTACATATGACACACTTTATTTTTAGTCTTAGGCTTGTGTATGTGTGCTAGTGGAGCACCATTTTATGAACATGATGATTGTATATGTGTGCAAGATGCACATTATTAGCACTTATGCTTCTATTTTGTTAATACACAAAGTTTATGTGCTAGTAGCACATCTTTTTGCAAACAATATTGATTATGTAATGAAAAGTTCTTATTTGTGCATCATTTTGAGAACAATGTTGGTTATGCAATGAAAATTTTATATTTGTGCACTTTCATTTACTCTAGCATTGTGAATGTCTACCTTGAATAGTAGAGTTGAATGAATTGTGGATGTACAATATAAGTTTACACATTTTTAGTGCAAAATACAGTTTTTGCCATTCTTTTGTAAACTGGCTGCGAAACACATGGGACTCGTTGTCCCGTGTGTTTCATGTACAACATAATCCCTTCCTCTTCATTGTCTCCTTCACCTCCCAATAATACCTATGATCCCCTTCTTTGCCTTCCACCTCCTAGCCCCCCTTGGGCTACTACAAATAACCACCCACGATACCAAATTCACCCCCTCTTCTTTCAATCTCTTCTCTACCTTCTAATTACATTCTAATTGCCATATGAAACCACTCAACCAATCCACAAATTGACTTCTAATCTCATTTTTCATTCTAATTGCATTGAAATTCTACAGGGCCATTGATAATATCATACATAACATAAAAATTCATAGAAAATCCTAAAATTGCTCACATTACAAGCAAAATACATTACATAACCCTTAAAAAAAAGAAAATCCTAACAAAATAATTACAATCTTCACCAATAGGATAATTTCATCTATCTTCTTTGTTAGTAGGTTCATTTCATTTGCAATCTTCAACAGCGTGCTTCAGCTATCATCAACCCAACAAAAGAATCCACAACCTTTGTTTTGTGAATTTTTATACCTCGAACAACCATAAAATTTCTTATCAGTATTTTCGCCTTTCTTGCATGTGCAGATCTTAAATTGCAAGCCACAATAGCAGATTCGATGACCTCCACCACTCGGCTTCATTTGCGGATGAACTTGAGCCTACAAACATCATTAATGAACTTGAGAGGAGCTAAATGAGATTCAATCACTAAAAAAGGATGGAAATGGTTTGGATAAAGTTCTCTTGGAGTTTTTATAAGGTTGAGAGGAGAAAGAGCCGTTGAAATTGGGTTAGAGTGGAGATGATATCCGTTGGAGAAGAAGGGGGTTTTTAATGGGTTGGATTTTCATGTTCTTAACGGGTCAACTGGGTCCAAACGGGTTGGATTTTTAATGGATCCAGTTTCATATAATTAAAAGTCAGGGGTATAATGGAAAAACCGGTAATAAAAGTTAGATTTAAAGGAATATTCCTTTATATCTAACTAGTGTTAACCTGGGAGACCTAATTGTAAACAATGTGATGATTTAAGGGATGTAATATCAAGTTTCCATGATTTGGGGGGACTAATTTGGAAATATTGAAGATTTGAGGGACTAATATTGAAATAACCCATCATCATGATTGAAATAACCCATCATCATGATCATCTTCTCTAATAGAAGCGGCCTGCATAATATTTGATGACACAAATATGATCTTATTTTTGAAGAATTTCCTTTATTTTCTTACATCTATAATATATTCCTAACACGTTTCTAAGCTTTGAGATTCTATATTTATGATATTATTTTATCTCCTGCTTCTTTTCATGATCCATATCTTAAACTTTAATGAGATAGAAGACAGATTAAGTAAAAGATAAGTTCATTGGGACGCATATGAATGTGCCTAGAGTTCATGGAAGCTATATGAAAATATTCCTATAAGTTAATATTAGATCGGGTTCCGATCTAACCCGCCAACATCCTCTTTAAATCATGGGTGTCCGCACAAGCGCTGTGAATTTCTTTTTTACAGATTGGTCCCTTACATCTCTCTTTTCCAACTCAGTCCCTCACTTTATGTGAAAATTTCATTAAACTTAACTTTTTGGCTAAATGGCACTTAAATACCTTATTGTTTCGTAACATTTTACACTTAAATAATTTAAGTTGTAAAAAATAGCACTTTAGTACCCTAAGTTATAAAATAGTAGTACTTTAATACCCTAATTAGTTATAAAAAATAGCATGTTAGTATCTTTTGTTAGTTGCACGTGACATTCTTGTAATTGTAATTGTATTGATCCCATTTATTGTCATATTTACCATTATACATATACTCCATCTTTTTATTAAAATTTACATTCATCTCTATGGAGGGGTGTTTTCTTATAAGGGGCTGTTTGGTTCAAAAAAAAAAAAGGAATAGGATTAGGAATCCCATTTATTTTATGGATTCCAAATCTATAAATTTTAGACCCAATCCGAGTTGATATCTCCGATTTCGAAATCTAGAAAATACCCTCTAATGACCCTTTATAGATAACCAAATCTATAAATTTTGGTGATTCAAACAACGTATTAGGATTTAGTTAGATTTCATTATTTACGATTCTATCCCTGTCAGAGCAAAATCCTAATCCCAATTTATAAAATTGACCAACCAAACAGCCCCTAACAGTTTTTTACCAGTGTTTACAATATTCTAATGGTAGATAACTTAAGATATTTATGTGCTACTTTTTACACTTATGGTTTTTAAGTGTAAAGGTAATGAAACAATAGGGTATTTTAGTACCACTACCTAACTTTTTTTACTTGATTAAGTTTACATTCAAACGCCAAAAAGCGTTCTGTATACAAATCTTCTTCTTCTCATTCATCAGTTTTCTTCTTCTTCCTCTTCTTTCTTCAAACTCATTTTCCACAAAGAAAGAGTGGGGTTTTGCTACTTTGAGAGGGAATGAAAATTTTATTAAACTTAACTTTTGGCTAAATGGCACTTAAATACCTTATTGTTTCAGTAACATTTTACACTTAAATAATTTAAGTTGTAAAAATAGCACTTTAGTACCCTAAGTTATAAAATAGTAGTACTTTAATACCCTAATTAGTTATAAAAAATAGCATGTTAGTATCTTTTGTTAGTTGCACGTGACATTCTTGTAATTGTAATTGTATTGATCCCATTTATTGTCATATTTACCATTATACATATACTCCATCTTTTTATTAAAATTTACATTCATCTCTATGGAGGGTGTTTTCTTATAAGGGGCTGTTTGGTTCAAAAAAAGGAATAGGATTAGGAATCCCATTTATTTTATGGATTCCAAATCTATAAATTTTAGACCCAATCCGAGTTGATATCTCCGATTTGAAATCTAGAAAATACCCTCTAATGACCCTTTATAGATAACCAAATCTATAAATTTTGGTGATTCAAACATTGTATTAGGATTTAGTTAGATTTCTTTATTTACGATTCTATCCTGTCGAGCAAAATCCTAATCCTAATCTATAAAATTGACCAACCAAACAAACCCTAACAGCTTTTACCGGTGTTTACAATATTCTAATGGTAGATAACTTAAGATATTTATGTGCTACTTTTACACTTATGGTATTTAAGTGTAAAGGTAATGAAACAATAGGGTATTTTAGTACCACTACCTAACTTTTTACTTGATTAAGTTTACATTCAAACCCCAAAAGCGTTACGTATACAAATCTTCTTCTTCTCATTCATCAGTTTTCTTCTTCTTCCTCTTCTTTCTTCAAACTCATTTTCCACAAAGAAAGAGTGGGGTTTTGCTACTTTGAGAGGGAATGAAAAATTAATGATAGCAATATCTAACAAGGTTTTCTTGTATTAGTCCCTTAAATCTTTAGTATTTTGTCATTAGTCCCCAAATAATTAAAATTCATATTTTCTTCTAATTCTAAAGTTATTTTAAAACTAGTCCCTCACATCATTGAACTTGCTAGTATATCACAGATTCTCAAAACCTACTTTAAATTAATTTGTTCAATTACTATTTCATATTTTAATTAGAGAGATTAATTTGGCACAACCTCGAGAACTAGAATTCTAATAGCAATTTTATTGATTTAAAGGACTAATTTCAAACGAGGATCTGATAACAATGTCAATAATTTGTAGGGCTACTTTAGGGGCCAATATTGGAAAAACCGTTTATAAAAGAAGGGCGTTCTAGATATTAGTTCTTTAAGTTATTAGTATATTAATATTACCCCCTAGATCTTCATAATTTGTATTATTCCCGAAAAGTAACATTAATATGTTAGTATTAGTCTCTATTGTTAGTTGTTGTTAAAAATGTGGAGGAATATTCTTTTTTTTTTGATTTTTAACCACAAGTGTCCCCACCCCACCCATATTGGAGATAGGACTAATCTTGTTTGGGGCTGGTGGCTACCTCTCCCAATAAGTGTCGCTTCGGGTTTGAACTACAGTAGGAAGCTGCAGGGGACAGCTACTACCACGGGCAACAACTTGTTGGTAATATTCTATTTTCTTTAATGCACAGTTATGCCCCTATGTTAGTAAATCCAACCCCATGATCAATTAAAGCCCAACTTTTTAAGAGCCCCCAAACCTACATTGTTTAATGAAAACTCAAACCTATATCACCTTTCTTCTTCCTCCCAAACCTATTAAATTTGGATGAGTATTTTGGTAATTCTTCTATCTATAGTTAGTGTTAACCAAATCATGATTGACGGGTGTGAACTTTAAACCTAGCAGAATGACTCATATTAACATATTAAGGGGGTTATTCATTGGTGTAAATTTGGGGATATTGGGATAATTTTTGGGATAACACTTTTTGGTGTTATTCATTGGGATAATGGGGCTGGGATAACACCTTTTAGTGTTATTGGTTGGGATAATGGAGCTGGGGCAACACTTTTAATGTTATTGGTTGTTTAGAACAATTGTGGGACAATTAACCCACTTCCCCTAAAATTACCCCACATATATAAGAGTTCCTTTGTCCCCATCCCTCATTTTGCCCCAGAGTTCTCACTGGAACATGAAGGGGTAATTTTTCCCCAAGTGCCATGGCATTCTTCTCTAGCGTCATCACCATCTCCAGACATCGCACCTCATCCTTCTTCCTTTCCATGTCCCCCATCTCCTCTCAAGTCTCCTCCAGCCCTAGCTTTCTTGCTCCCCCATCTCGCCTCACTCTCCTCCAGCCCTAGATGGATTTCGACGCCTTCCCTCTTTCAGATCCTTCTCGCCAGTCGTCCGATGAACTCCAACGAGATCCGCTTGGTGAGGGCCACAAAGGAGAAGGGAGGGGAGAGGGTGGGGACATAGAGAGGTTGTGGGACCGGAGAGAGGATGATGGCGGAGGTTTGGGTTGGGGCATTGACGGCCGGTGGAGGTGGGGTGGGTGGTTGGCGGTGGAGGGGCCGCCGCAGGATCGTCGCCAAAAAGGCCGTCTTCGTCGACGACACCTTCTCTAGGGCTTCCCTCTCCTCCGACCAGGCCAAATCCATCAAGGTCTCCAAACTAGCGAAATGTAAGTGGAAATTGCTATTTTCTTTGGTTAATTTGAAGTGATTAATTCTTTTTTGAAATGTCCTATTACCCCATTTTATCCCACTTTTTACTCTAGTTTATCCCATTCAAATGGTCCAGGGGTAAAATTATCTCATTGGGACAATTAACCCAATAAGCCCCAAAATGTCCCAATGAATAACCCCCCAATATAATTTGGAAGACTAATATTAAAATATGAAAATTTAGAGATTAATATAAAAAATATTAATGATTTGAGGGAATAATATCTTTAAATAACCCATAAAAGGGCAAAAAACACGTGAAGCCATCGAGCACCCTCACCTCCAATCACGTGACCCCCACTCGCTCCCCCTCCCCGATCTCGTCCCCATCGATCCAAAGAAAAGAAATGGAGTAATAAGCAAACGAAGCAGAAGAAGAAGAAAACAGTACCATCCTCCTCCATCCGTCAATGGACTCCCCTCTCCCGCCACGCGCACAGGACTCCTGGGACTCGATGCTCCCGGGCCCACCGAACCGCAGCAACTCCTCCTTCGCCGACGTCAGCACCGGCGGCCTCCTCGCCTACGGCAGCGGCAGCAGCGTCGCCGTCGTCGACCCCCGCTCGATGCAGCTCGTCTCCGTCCTCCCGATGCCCGCCCCCTCCGCCTCCTCCCCCCTCGCCCCCTTCGTCACCTCCGTCCGCTGGGCCCCCCTCCACCTCGCCGTCGCCGACGACCCCTCCTCCGTCCTCCGCCTCGCCGTCGGCGATCGCCAGGGCCGCATCGCCCTCTGGGACTTCCGATCCCGCAAGATCCTCCGCTGGCTGGACCTCGATCTCGGATCCAAGCTAGGGATCCAAGATCTGTGCTGGATCCGATCCGATACCTGGCTCCTCGCTTCGATCCACGGCCCCTCGATGATCTCGCTCTGGAATCTCACCTCTGGACGTTGTATCTGGAAGTACGACGCCTCGCCGGAGTATTTGAGCTCAATCCGCCGAGATCCGTTCGATTCGAGGCATTTCTGTGTGATCGGGCTCCGAGGGTTCTTGCTTTCTGCGATCGTGCTCGGTGATGGAGTTGGCGATGTCTCGATCCAGGAGCATCAGATTCTGAACTCTGGAGGCGGAGAGCTCGAGAAGCTGGAGAAGGAGAAGGATTTGTCGTCGTCGGCGGCTTCTGCTAATGTGTCGCCGGCTTCGGCGCTCTTTCCGATGTTTTTCGTGAGGTTTTGCTTCTCGCCGAGGTGGAGGCATATTTTGACTGTTGTTTTCCCGAAGGAGCTGATTGTTTTTGATCTTCAGTATGGGACGGCGTTGTGGTCGACGTCGTTGCCGAGGGGGTGTAGTAAGTTTATGGATGTTATGCCGGATTTGGACTTGGATCTTCTGTATTGTGTGCATTTGGATGGGAAGCTCAGCATTTGGAAGCGCAAAGAGTAAGTTTTATTCACTGCTGAGCGTTGCTGTAGTAGAGAACTTAGCAGAGTGCGTGTTTTAATGTCATTAGCTGAAAGTTGAACCCAATCTAGATCATTAAATTCTCCATTAGGAACTACGGAATTTGGTCAACTTAAGTTTTAAGTTAAACCCAACTTACTACGTATGCTGCCCTCTTGGAACTTCAAGATTGACAAATAATTGAGATTGCTTGATAATGGATGCGATTGAGGATTTAGTAAATAAATATTAAAATGGTTCTGTGAATAGAAAGCTTGAACCCAAAACTTATAAAGATGCACACATAATGTTATTGAAGGATAAAATGCAATGTTAGCATTTGTGTACAGAATTGAACAAATATGTACGACATGAGAAGATCGTGTTGGCAGGATTTGGTTGCACTGGGCATGCTGCTGAACTTCAAAATTTTATCAAAGACAGCAATAATGCCTCATTATACTTATAGGATTAGTTCATTCAATCTTGAAGATGCTAGACCCTTTTAGTGGTTTCTGTACTTCCAAGATCATAGATGCCAGACGAATATAAACTTGCCATTTTGTACATTGTTCAGTAGTGTTCTTTACATTGACCATCTTGATAGGCAATGAAAATTGATTCTGTTGTTTGTACATTGTTGGCAGTTTCCTCCCTCTTCTCATTAAATATTGCCGCATAACTCTCCCTTGATCAGGGGTGTGTCCTAGAGGAGTGGTATGAACAGTGAACGTGATGCACAATTTGAAGGTAGCTCTTTAGCAAATTGTTTAGGGAGCATTGAGAGGACTTTAGAGAGTAACAGTTAATTGAATGGTTAGCAGCAAGTTCCTAGTTATTTGTGGTCAACAAGTTGAATGCGTTGAGTTCATCAACTGGTGATCTCTAGACTCCAGTTAAGCTGCTAAGGCACAATAATAGTGACAGGACATGGTCTCACATGTGTGCTAGAGTAGCACAAACTGGTGAGGTTTATGCAACTCTTCTGGTAACGGGTTAGTTGTGAGGAGCTGGGAATAGATCAACATTTTTGTAGGCGCTTAGGTGAGCTGAATGGCTAGCTGCAAGTATTCATTTATATTTAAATGCACTCAACCATTCGACTTGTTGTGCGCTTTGTAGAATGGCTATCTGCAAGTGTTCATTCATATTTAAATGCAGTCAACCATTCAAAATGTTGTGCCTTTTGTAGAGCAACTACAGTCTAGTCCAGCCCCACCCCCCCGGCGCGGCTAACTTGGAGGGGTGTGGTAAGATTGACTGGCTATAGCCATAAGTAGTGGGCCCATGACAATTTACCACTACAAATCTAAAGAGGGCCACTATATTGTGTACATGCTTTTCTGCTTGTGGACCTTGCAGTCATTGAATGAATCCACATGCGTAATAGAGATGGAGAAAATCTTTCTGATGGATGCTTGGAACATCCGGACTAGAAAGACCTTTGGGCCAAGCACTTTTGGAATAATGCACATCTTAGTTGATGCTTTGGGGATTGTTTATGTAGAGCACACATACAGTGATGTCCTAGTGGTCTTTCACAGTCTAAGTTGAAGTGGGGGTGGTGATGTCAAGGAGGAACAATGAGACTGTTCATGTAGGTATGATCTAATATTACCTCCGGCAAAATGATCGTGAATCAATGATGTTGGATGATGATGCTACGTCAGCTCTTGGATATGATGTTGATGGGAGGATATGTGGCTTTAGTGAAGGTTATTGGAAGGAGTCACCTTAGAATTGCCAATCATCTTCAGAATTTGATTCAAGAAATGAGCTGATCCATCTAAATACTTTTGTGATTTTATCATTTTCAGGGGCTGCTTTTTCTAAGCTACATTTCTATTAACAAGAACTTTAGTAAGTGCGATGCTCTAAAAGATGAATATGAAGTACCAATGGTGGGCATAGAAGATAAAGACGATCAACCACTAAGGAAGAACTAAAAATGGACCTGAGAAAAATTACACTCACCAAATAGATGTTCTTGTAGATTCAATAGTATATGAGAGAGGAACAAGATTAATCTTAGTTGAATGAGATAGAAGCAACATCTTTCCATAGAGCATTGATATAATTTTTGATAAATTTCACAAAACCCCCAAAAATTGGGGGCATTTTCCACTAAACCCCATGAACTTTATTTTTCGCATAAACCCCCAAAAGCAAGGGGAAAAAGGAGAAGATGAGCCTCAGAAAAAAAAAAGAAAAGAACAAAATTGGGTAGATAATAAGGTCCTCCAGTTGCAAGAGATTTTCTAGGGGATTTTGTGGGAATTTTTTTTTGGGGGGGGGGGGGGTGTGCCTGGGTTATTTGAGACTGCTTCAGCTTTGGGGGGTTTTGTAGGAAAAGTCTTGGAGTTTTTTTTGCAAAAGTTTAGGAGGTTTAGTGGGGAATTTTTTTTGGAGGATTTCTTGGGGAACATCCCAAAGTTTAGGGGTGGTCTTGTGAAATTTACCATGTAAGTGATATACAATTACAAAAGCTTAAGTATTAATTTTCAGAGCTATGTCAAATTACGAAGCATCAACAGAGACTCGGGGAGTGAAGAATGCTTAGGAAGTAGGATATAGGAACATGAAGCTATTAATACATGCATGTAAATATCTTGCGCATCTTTATATAATGTTCATCAAAACCCTAGTATTTAGTTCACCCTTTTTCAGAAGTCGGAAGAATACAATTAAATCATATAATGCTATAAAGAATTCATAGATTCTCATAACTAATTTGAATCACATGCTTAATCATCAACCTATGTTACCCGACATGGCAGAAGGAGTGCCGTACCCGTGTCGGGTATGTATTGGGTGCGGTTCCACACCCAAACGGCTCGAACATGTTGGGATGAAATTTCAGCCCATATGACTACCTAATAAAGCCAAAACTGATGGTATTTTTTAAATTGGGCTAACTATTTGAACCCAATAATCCAAACCCATAGACTTAAACATCCTCAAAACTATGTATCTCCATGATCTCTAAATTCCCAGATAAAGACGTCTCCAAACACCCATTAAAGAAGCCAGATCCGTTGCTTGACAATGGTCATATTAGCTTGACAATTGTTTGCCAGCGTTCGAATTTAAAGAAAGCGACGAGGAAGAAGATGGGTTCAGAAGATGGTTGAACAGGAACAGACTTTGGTGATTAAAATAAGGTTGAAGAGGTATTCTGTTGGGTTCAAAGTTTTGATGACAGAGAAAGAAGATGGGTCTGCTGGGTTTTTAATAGTGATAGTGGATAGGGATGTCACTTTTGTTGTCACTATGGGTGGTAAACGATCGAATCGAATCAAATACTAAGGTGTTCGTATTTGTATTTATTTAAAATTATCAAATTCGAATGCAAACTCTAATAGTCATATCTAGAGTTCTTTGAATTTGAACTCGAATACTTGGTATTTGATAAATATTCATCAATATTTATGAATACTTATCGAATATCAAAGTATTATAATATTATATTGCCTTGTCTCCATACCGCTTTTACAAATTTGCTGTGTCACATACCGGTACTTGTACCTGTACCCGTACACATACCGGTACCCGTACCGGTACCTATTCAACTTAATTATCAGCACTATCATGAACTTATACTTGAACTTCTAGAAAGTAACTAGTGTATTTAAATTATTGAAAAGTACCACTACTATCACATTTTTTCTAAATTTGTTGATAACTATCTTCTTTGTTTTAAAACACCACACCAGCTTTGCATACTATATAATGTTTATGGCTAAAAGGCCAATTTGGTCCCTGAACTAAGGCTTCATTCTCAAATTAGTTCCTCACTTTTTTTCTTCTCTTAACTTAGTCCCTCTACTCTTTCTTAGATAGTAACTTACTTCTATTTTAACTATTCGTTAAGAACTTTGTTAAATTAAAAATGAAAGGACAACTCTACCCTGATCCCATCATTTTCTCAAATTATTGATTATGATTCATGTTAGTTTTACTTTGGTTCCTCTAATAATCGATACAAGAAAAAACTTCAGATCCTAAAAAGAAAAAAACTTCGTTCCTCACAAAACCTATACACAACTTACAGAGAAGCCATGAGATCTTGAGAGTCAGCGAGAGAGAAGCAGAGAAGAGTTTAGAATTTAAGAGATAATGTTTGTGGGATTGTTGTATAATATATGCTCCGTATTTGAACTCTCAATGTCAATTGATAATTGGGATAATTCCTCTTCATATAAACTCTCTATTTAGCGTTCCTTTATTTTTGTTTTACTAATTTGTCAACAATCATAAAAAATTATTATAAGTGCAAGAGTTATTGTGATATTATTGATTGGAGAAAGTTAAAATTTTTTGGCAAGCTTAGATTGGTTTTAAATGGGGTTCAAAAGAGGATCAAAAATACAAGGGCCTCTTTGTCATGTAATTGAGGTAATATGGTCTTAAAAGAAAAATTAACAACAAATTTCAAAAGAATGTTAAAAAAAGACTTAGTTTGTAACTAATGTGTGGTACCTGGACTAAATTTAGGGGAAAAAGAAGAAGTAGAGAGACAAAGTTGAGAATGAAGCCCCAGTACATGGACCAAATTGGCCTTTTAGCCTTTGTTTATCAAATTTCACCCATTTGCATGTCTTACTTTCACATCAAAATTTTCTTCCTCAGTGCTCATTTTTGACATGCTTAATCTCATCTTCTTTAAACAAATTATCCCCATTTGCAAGTTTTACTTCCCCATCAAATTTTCCTCAGTGCTCATCGTCACCATGCTCAGTCTCATCTTCTTCTGCAATTAAATCATCTCCAGTGCCAGAGTACAAACCATCTTCCCCTTTCTGACATTCCTTGATAGCTCCTCTTACTATGGCGAGGAAGCACCAATGGCATCATTTATCGTTAACATGTCTCAATTAATTATTTGTCATAGATCCTTCACACCCAAGACTCATTTTATTCATACCATTTAACAGTCTTCAAGCTCAACCTTCATTTAAGCCTATTAGTAGCATTCATGTTCATTCCCCAAAACCTTGGTGGGAAACAATTTGATGAGCTCGAGGTTGGGTAGATTGAAGAGATAAGATGGAAGTGAAGATTGTGAGATGAAACATTTTTTTTTATAATGTGATGTGATGCCATTCCTTTTGCAAATCTGGTTGTAGCTTGTGTTTGAGTTACTTGATTGGTGGTTGATGGTTATTGAGTGGGAAGGGTGTCTGTTGGTTCTGAGTTTTTTATGGGTTTTGCTTTGTTTGGGAGGGAGAATACGGTGAGAGCAGATGGGCATTTTCATAGCTTTTCTAACAGGCTAACAACATTCCACATAACAACTATTCATACAAAGGATCTTCTGTGGCAGTTTTCCATAATTTAGCTTGGACATGGTAGTTTCTGGACATATATAAATTAAAAAAGAAACTGGAAAGTCCAATCCAATACCTTACCTCATACAAGTCAATACTGTGCCTTGGTATTTGCAAAACCTTAGATTCTATAGGACACTAACTCACGTTTTGTCTTCGTCTAGTTTTGTCTTTTTTAATATTTGTTTAGATAATTCACAACTCCAGGTTATTCGACACACCATCTTAAGATTTTTTAAAAAGCCATCATTTATCCTATATATATTGTTTATCAAATTTAACATGGTTCTTGCTGTATGTGTCGGGCAAATTTCGTGCTAGTTTATGCTGAACACGTGTCAGATACACACATAACTGACTCTATAGTGTTTGTGCTTCCTAATTATTAACTTCCAGTTATTCTTCATCGCCTCCCACATTTTTTATGATAAGGTGGTGCATTTTGAAACTAACAGCAAAAGATATTAATGCGTTTCTTAAGATGTTTTTAATTGCTATTCTCAAAAACATCAATGTTGGTTTGCAGACAGGACGAAATATGGCTTTGCCTTAGAGCTATAACTAAAAGAAATACATATTACTTTAGAAAGGTTTCAGTTGACCCAGATCCGGCTAACATTAGAAGATTCATAGAGACTTTGTATCTAATTCATAGGGAGTTATATGCTCCATAGCCAACCACTTCTAGGTGGAGGAGACTTGGATGATGATTTCTGAAGTTGAAATAAGGATATAAACCGTGCTTGTAGTGAATGGACCAAAAGCTTCAAGTCAAAGGTGCATTTTACTTTTTTTCCTTTTTGATAGATATAAATGTACAAATATCCTTGTACAAGTGAACACTATTCGTGAACAACAGTTTAGGCATCTGATTGCTAGTTTTTGCCCTAGATTATTGACTACTTGGGATTACATGAATATTTTAAGGAAGAGTCAAAATAATTCACTGTCTGAATATAAACTCAGCTATTAGTTCTAATAAGGTGGGGACAGATTGTGCATTATACTCTTAGAAGTAGCGTCTTCAACAATATATGGGTTTATTAATCTTAATGGGTAAAAAAATAGACAGTTGGCTGGTTGGTTTTGTTGTTGATTTATCCACTATTAATGGTGAAATGCATTCGTTGTAGTTTGTCAAGGGTCAATACTTTTAGCTCCACTGGCCTTGAATGATGATTGTGCTACTGGTGAGTGAAAATTTGTTAAGTAGGAATTTCTCATCAGCCCTCCAATCTTGGCACTCCTTTCAGAATTTAATTTTTCTATCCCTTTGTTCTTCCTGTTCAATTTCGAATTATGAACTGGGATTCTGTAAGTGAGTACTCTACTTTCATATGTTTTACGTGACATGATTTTTAGTTATTGGATTATTGACATGGCTAATGCAATAAAGCAAATGATATACAGGTCAGTAATTATTGGCATCTTTTGTTTCTTCTAATTTTAAAGGAAGCATTTGATAATCGTCTACATTCCTTATGGTTCTATGTTCCTGAATTTGTATACTTAAAGGCCTACTTATTACAGGGAAGAACAGGCGCATGTGCTTTGTACAATAGAAGAGCTAATGCCCTCCATTGGAACAACTGTTCCATCGCCATCTGTTCTTGCCGTCAGCCTCTGCCCGTCAGAATCTGTCATTCAGAATGTTGCCAAGCTTTGCACAGGTGCATCAGACATTGAATCTTTGTTTGATGCAACTTGCTTAGCACCTTTAAATCTTTGTAATGGAAGCATTTATGTTTGCAAGACATACTTACTCTCCATTTCGGATGATGGGAAAATCTGGAGATGGCTTCTAACCAATGACAAGGCCAAAGATGCTCGGAAACCATTGAATATGACTACTATTAATGTCAGTGGGGAAACAGGTTCAGAACAACATACTGCATCCAGTGATTCTCTTCTTGAAGTTGTTGCTGATGTAGTTAAGGAATCAGAGCCTCCTGTCAGCAACACTTCCTTTCAGCAATTTAATTCAAGTTCAATTGTAGACCATGTCATAAAGGTAAATCGAGTATATTTTGCTTCATACTCTCCTAGGCTGGTATTCTCTTCTACTAGGACCAAAAAGATGTTCTGATAAGAAACACATTGATTTTTTATTTTGAATTTTTTATGTTCATAAATTTGCAAAATTATAGTTCAATTTGAAAAGTTCACATGGAACTTACATGTTATACATGTTAGCAGATGTTTTGCGTGATGACCTGCTATATGCATGCTACAGTAATATGCAGCAATCTATCATACGAATAATTCTTCTTACCCGATTTCTCGACTAAATAAATTTAGTTTGTTGCCATCAAATCCTGCGAGAACTATCTCCAATGTTCAATGTTGATGCTGCTGCAATCAAATCATGATTTGTGTACTTAGTTTCAACGAACATGAGCTGAAAATATTATTCTCAGACACTTAGGTTCCTCCTCAGAAATAAACTATTCATAGAATTACTTACATTTTTCAAAACTTCATTTTTTGTTATAATCCAAGATTGAGTTCTTCTAATAATGTTTTTTATTGTTGATGGATTTATAGTATCCTTTTTAATCATATGTGTTGTATCTAAAAGATCGTGACTATATTCTCTTGCAATATCGAAGAGATAGGAAGGAACTTGGAAAAAGATTCCTTCTCTTTTATATATATGTACATATGTATATGTATCTGTGTGTGCGTGTGTATACGCGTGCGTGCGTGCGTGCGGCTAAGGTAGAATAAACTTAAGTGGATAGGAGCTCTTGTCCACTAAGTTTTTTAGCCTTTGATTCTGCTTTGAGATTTGTGTTGTATGTCAAGACTACCAAGTTTTTTAGCCTTTGATTATGCTTTGAGATTTGTTGTACATCAAGACCATTTTTGATATGTGTGTATTGATTTGTATCACATTGGTAGCACAAATCTCAAAGCAAAATCAATGGATTAAAAAGTTGGTGGACAACAAGCTCCTATCCACTTAAGTTTATACACATGCGCGCGCGCACACACATACATATCACAAGTTATGCTATTTTCTATCACTAAAGGGAAATAATCACCATCTTCAAACTGTATATTCTTTAAAAATTGATGAAAACAAATCAATGTATGCTATCAAGAATTAATATGATAACACATGGTTGTCATTTGAGGATAGTTTCAAGCGTTAAGACCCTCTTTTGAATAGTTTGGTATGTTATTCAGTGAGTCTACCGAAGTCAATTGCGGATCAAATTAAAGGTTGAAGAGTTTCGTCAAATTAGATGAGGATGTTCAACTCGTGATAAGATTCTATTATTGTAACCAAGAAAATGTTGAAGCTCATCAACAGAAGGAGATATGAGAATGTCTCCAAGCTTTTGGAGCTTGTCATCAAGTAATTTTTAGCACTTGCCATGCTTAAAGACATTAACTTCAAACTCTTTTTTGGTGAAATGTATAATCTGAAATATGAACATCAGAATTTTTTTCTTGCAATACAATAGTGGTGCAGTAGTAGTATTCAGTTTTACACCATCACTATAACCGTAACTAAGCAACACTGTAGCAATCTCGTACTGAAGCATCATTGTAGCAATTAATTGCGAGCAAATATAAGCTCTGGTAGATGTTACATTGGCAAATTCCTTTGGCTTTTATATCAATTAAAAAGGGACAGAATTAGAGAGATTTTAGGGTTAGATGGGGCAAATAGGTGCAACAATAAAGGAAGTAGAGTTTTTGGTTCCCGCCTCAATCTAGCACTTCACAGCAAAATCTTCAAAGAATATCAACTCTACAATGTGGACTCTAGAAAATAACATACAGTTAGGTGTATATGTAGGTTACAACTGAAAGTGAGAAAACTTGGCTGCTAATCCTGAGTAAACTGAAGCAAAAGAAACTAAACTATTAATCTTCAAATAAAGCAAATCAATCATGAGTAACTTAGGGTCAAAGCAAGTAAAAAGTTTCTAAAGAAAACAAGTTTAATCCTAACTAAATTAGGATTCTTCTAAGTTTAAGCAGTTAGGATTTCTTCTTATAAGGCAAGGTTTTGACTGGTATGCATTATCTCCAACTCTCTCTCTTGAAAATGGAACTCTAGAAGCCATTTTGCCTCATTAAGTATCTAAGGAATTTATACCTTCTATATGATACTGCAGGGATGAATCGTCAATTATCCACAACTGAGGACATTCTTGTCTTATGCCAATTGATTCCAAATACAAATTATTATTACTTCCTTGAGGTTCCAAATTTTTTGTTTCTTGACATGTCAGCAGTTTGGAGACTCCATGATACTGCATGTATGATTCGTCAATAATCCACAACTGAGGATATTCTTGTCTTATGCCAATTGATTTCAAATACAAATAAACAATACTTTCTTTAAGTTCCAATTTTATGTGTCTTGACATGTGAGCTGTTTGAACTCTGTGGAACCTTTGAAATCTCCAACGACATTTCAATTCATAAAATGGTGGAAAAAAAAACCATTTTATTGTGATGCTGATTTTTTTACATGCCAAGTTCCCTAGCCCGGAATTTATTCAATGAAAGATAAATTTATTTTAGTTGACCTGTACTCCATTTGTTTTGTTAACAGCTCACTATACAGGCATAGCCACACATAAACACATTTTCTTCATTCTATATGTCCATGTGACTCTGTGAGACTGGATACTTGCAAAAAGAAGAAAAGATACGTGAACTATAAAGTAATACCTATAAATCATGTGACATGCGTAATGTAGTGTGAGATATTATTTATACAATGCTGATGGTCTGTGCCATTCATTTTTTCTATCGGTGATCTTGAGTTTTGTTGTTCTTCTTAACTCTCATTATAAATTTTGCACTTGTGATGAACCAAAATTTAACCAGCTTTTATGTCCATTGCTTCCAAAGAACTTTTGTTTCAAAATGTTATACTATCCTTGTCCTTCCTGTATACTACCTTGATTGGCCTACTCCTTTTTTTCCAAAGTTTGAAATTTTCATTCCTCTTATCTCTTATTATACATTGTATACTTGTGTACACTGCAAATTTTACCAGCTGTTTACATGTGCATCTTCCAAAGATTTGGGTTTCAAAATGTTGTGTTCTCTTTGTGATTTCCTGCAGATTAGCTTGATCGGTCAACTCCAACTTCTTTCTTCCACAGTGACAACTCTAGCAGTACCTTCTCCATCTCTTACCGCTACATTGGCCCGTAATTGCTGCATCCACCGTTTGAAATCATTTTATTTATTTTGATATTCATGTTTGGTTTCCTTTATAATATTCTCATCATTAACATTTCTCAGTGACATGATTTAAACTTATCCTGTATCTAGGAGGTGGTAACAATCCTGCTCCGACAGTTCCACTTGTCGCTTTAGGAACTCAGGGTGGAACTATTGATATCATTGATGTCTCTGCAAATGCAGTGGCAGCAAGCTTTTCTGTTCACAGTGGCACTATCAGGGGATTGAAATGGCTTGGGAATTCCCGGCTTGTTTCATTCTCACACAGCCAGGTGAAAGAATTTTTTATTAACTATATAAATGCCTGTCTTTGAATGCCATTCTTTTGTTTGTTAGAATAGTATTAGTTGGCAAGAATATTTAGTAAGTTTACTGTCCTATGGTCTATGGTCTAGCATTGTTAATTTATACCTTATTGACTTGAGCAATGAGCACTGTTTTCTCATATGGTTCATGCTGGGATACCTTTATTAATAAATGGTGGCAGACTTTGATCTTACCGCTCCCAGTAATTGTGCTGGTTATTGCATTTTCTTCAGTTGGATTTTTCCTTATAAAATAACATCACCCCACTATTTAGGAGCTTAATCTTTTGGATGAAGCAGTTTCCAATAGGGCATCATAGAACCAAAGCGAAATATTTGGGTCCTAAACTCTCCCTAAACTTTTGAAAATATGTATTCCATATCATGCATGTTTTCTCCACGTTTCTAATAATGCGTATTTCACGTTAACGGAGGGAAGAGTGTTGGATCATAGATGTGTTGCTATAAATCAATTGTTACAGCCCAATTCTGTGACGATCTTAAGCTATCATCTAAAATAGTTTTTCTGGTTCTTTTGAATTAAGCTAGTTACATGTTAGTCTTTCCATGGTGCTATCTGCTACAATGTAACATGTTTTAGTCCTAGCCTATAGGTTTCATGGTATCCCCTCCTGCCCATAGCTTCCTTCAAAGGAGCTTGGTAAAACAGCTCAGAGAACTAATTTCAAGTGGAATCCAGGCCTAATATTTGGTCAATTATTCCTCAGATTGTCAGTGGTTCCATAGACAACCTCATTTTGATTGAAAAGGTTCAGATGATGATGGTGAGGTTTCCCCGATTCTTTTCTTATTTCTGAGAGCAGGCTGTTACTTTACATGAGTTGAATTTCAACCCATAACCTTTGCACGGCAAAAAGCGGCTTTGTCACTAGGGTTCAATAGAACTAATAGAGGCTGAAGCTTATGACAAGAAATATGTTTATTTTGCTAAAAACAAAGTGTTACTATATAGTATAAAAATCTTTGCAATTTACAGTGTATATTGATCAATACAGAAGTTAGTGAATTGACGATTCTGAATTCATCTAGACACCATTTCCGGATTCATTTGGGTGCCAATTTTTGAGAGTGAGGGAACCTACCGTCTTTATGTCTAGTTGTATTCTTAGAGAAATCCTCATAGTGAAATCACTTGGAATGAGGTTAATGCCTACCTCCCAAAAAAAAAAACGAACTTTATCTGAAGACGAAAGGGTGTTCCAATGCTAAGAATAGTTGTGTGTCGTGTTTGAGTTGTATTCCCAAGGCCTATTATGAATTGGGTAAATTTCACAAAACCATTTATGAATTCTGGAGTGCTTTGCACAAAGCCCCCCTAATTTTACAATTGAGGACATAGCCTCTATAATGTATATTCATTGTCATATATCTTTCTTTTGAATTTATAGTTATCATAACAAAAAGTTTTGATCAAGAACTCGGTGAATCCAGGGGAATGATAAATCAGGAGGCTATACTAACAGACTTGTCGTAACCTGTCTTAGAAGTGGCCTTAATCGTCCGTTCCGTGTACATCAAAAGCCAGAGCGTGCTCCGATAAGAGCTCTTCGTGCTTCCTCATCTGGAAGGTTGGTTTTGAACCGTGGATTTTGTTCTTGTTGGACAAAGGCCACTCAACTGTTCTTTATCCCCCCTTTATTTATATTCTTTATTGTATTTTTTTTATTTTTCATTTTTTAAAAACAATTTTTATAAACCAAGGGGACACTCATTTCTTGGAAATATACACTCTTCGCGCTGATTGGTTCTGTCCCATCTTTTCCATGTGATTACCGTCATCTTTATGTGGTTTTCTTTGATGAACATATAATCTATGCAACTTGTCTTCTTGTTTCTCTGCTAGAGTTGTGGAAGCCCTCTATTAGTGGCTTTTCATGTGCATCTGGAATTATGTTATAACAAAATCAAGTTAACACATTACACATAACATCTGCTTCATTATTCATATAAACCTTTCTAATTGCAACTTCGTTCATTGGACTTCGTCTTTGCCTTTAATTATGGTATAACAGTGGGACTTAGATAGCTTATACAGACTACTTTGGGCACATGGTAAAAAATGCTCAAGCATTTATTCTTAATAAAATGAAATACACCTTCATGCTGCTTAAAATATGAAAACTAGCTGAACAAGAATCTGTGCTTCAACCATCGGTCTGTTCTATGGAACATCATTGTTGAGTAAACAGAAAAATTGTAAGTTAATCTCCACAGACATAAGGTTGAAATCTGGAACAATCCTCATCATTTTTATATTCCTTAGCTTTTGCTGGAATACTTCTCTCTTGAATTTATCAAATGATATTATGTTTCTGGTACCTAGGTAGGTCTGCCTCAAATCGATATCAGTTGGTCTGGTAAAGAATATCTTAATTGTTAAATATCGTCCTTAATGATTAGGTAAGTTGAAGACACTACTATTTCAATTTGGATTCTTCATCTGCCAAACGGTTTCCGTTATAAACTAAATGTAATAAATTACTTCTTAAATACTAGTCTATTTCAGCTGACAAAATTGTCAGGCACTGTGATAGATGTCAAATAATCGTTTAATTCATTGTTTTGACCCTGTAGAGTACTTCAACCTTTATTACGACTTCTATTCATTTGTAGGATGACTTGACTTAATTTTTTTTGTAGGTACCTCCTTCTATTGTTTCGTGACGCTCCTGTCGAGGTTTGGGCTATGACAAAGACTCCCATAATGGTACGCAGTCATTTTGGTTGTCCTTCCAAAATTCTCTCGCTATATATAAAGTAGTGATTTTTTTCAGGGAAAGCTCAGAGTGTTACATAAAAAACATATATTTCCTGTAATACACTCCAAATACTATAGGGAGTGTTTGTTTTCCCTGTTTATGTCTTACATGTAAAGTCTCCCTGAAAATTGGGATGTATTACTTAATTTTCTTTTGAATGCTATGAAGCTGAAAGAAGGGGGAACGAGAAATGCAAGGAACAAATTGAAATCAAACATCTTTCAGCAGTGCAGAAAATGAGCATAACATGCAAGACATAAAAAAGAACAATAAGTTATTCTGATTCCTGTTTAAGATACATGAACTACTAACTCTGGTCACCTACCACCCAACACGTTACTTGCATGAAGCTGAAAGAAGGGGGAACGAGAAATGCAAGGAACAAATTGAAATCAAACATCTTTCAGCAGTGCAGAAAATGAGCATAACATGCAAGACATAAAAAAGAACAATAAGTTATTCTGATTCCTGTTTAAGATACATGAACTACTAACTCTGGTCACCTACCACCCAACACGTTACTTGCAAAATTCACCCATGTTTGATCTTTTCTGAACAACCAAACATTGTATTTTCTCTCTCCATTATTCCACTATCCTCAAATAACATGAGACCTAATGCGTCCACTGTAAAAATGAAAATGAATACATGCTTGAAAAATTAAGAAGGCAAGCAACTAGTTCCAATTGCTGATATGCATGAGGCAAAACAACCATTTATACACAAGTCACAGACTAGTTTTCGAGTGATGCATTCTTTGTTTTTTCTTGCTATTAACCACTGCTTTAGTTTCAAGTGAATCGTGCAGTTGACAGTTTCATATTCTTGTAAATTAATTTGAAATCCTCCCAGCATATCGTTGTCTACTTTGCATTGTCATGCTTATCATGGTTTATAATTCTTTATTTACCCTTGTAGCTTAGATCATTAGCACTTCCATTTACGGTATTGGAGTGGACTCTCCCAAGTGCACCTCGGCCTATTCAAAATGCTCCTGCAAGGCAATCTTCGTTCTCATCCAAGGAACAGTCATCTAGTGCATCTTCGGCAAGCAATTCGCCTTCTGCAGATTCCAGTAAGGATGATTCTTACACTGTTGTCATATGGTATTGTTTGGTAAACAAATGCCTCTGGGTTTCATCGTTGATCTATATTTTGTTTATGCTGATCTATGGAACATTTGTTTCTAGAGGTAACAAGCTCTGAAACTGCTGGAGATGAGACGTCTGAGAGTTTTGCATTTGCATTGGTTAATGGCGCACTTGGCGTATTTGAGGTTCATGGACGACGGATACGAGATTTTAGGTACCTTCTGGTGTTAACAATAAGTAGCGAAATATTATGTATGAGCCAATTATCACTACTGAAGTCTCCTTTATGAATAATTCAGTTGATTGATGGGGTAATAATTGATCATCTACTTGGCTCTAATGTCTATCAACTTACTTTTTTCTTAAACAATCTCTACTACCTTAATGATGATGCCCCAGTAGCAGCATAGACACACCTTTCGTGTGTGCAGACACAAAGATGTGACTCATCTTAAGCCAATCTAGTTATCCAAATGTTAGTTATTTATGAGAAACAACCAGTTACATTGCCTTCCTCCTGGCCATCTTAATGCCTCTGAAAGTACTATCTAGCAGTTTACTTTCATGAATGAAAAAAACTAGCATTTTCATTATTTACTGAATTTTACTGTTATATTATTCTGTTAGCATTATAAAAATGCTGCAGATGCTGAAGGGACAGTTTGGCTTAGGACAGTATCTTGTTTAAGCTCTTTGATTTCGTTTCTTCTCATGTAGTTTTGATTTCTACCTTTTTAATTTGCTTCTTCTTGTCCTCAGACCTAAATGGCCCTCGTCAGCATTTGTATCTTCAGATGGATTAGTTACTGCTATGGCATATCGCCTTCCACATGTTGTATGTATGATATGTTTTTAAGTCTTGCTGCACAAAAACAAAGTTTCTACTAAGAAGAATTTTTGAGTTCACAACTTGTTGATAATCTGCAGGTCATGGGAGATAGATCAGGTAACATACGTTGGTGGGATGTAAATACAGGCCTTTCTTCATCATTTAGTACTCATAGAGAAGGAATTAGGAGGATTAAATTCTCCCCTGTTGTTCCTGGAGATCGCAGCCGAGGGAGAATTGCTGTACTTTTTTATGATAATACTTTCTCAATTTTCGATCTAGTAAGTTTCAAACAGAGAGCAGTTTTATCAACTCTCCTCATCATAACTTCCTATATTTGATTCGGGTAAATGCTTTTAGAAATGTGAAATTCTTAGATCAATTTATTTGTGCCACATGTCATAGTGATCCTTAACAAAAAATGTTGCATCTTATATGTCTTAGTGTTTATCCCTATCAAAAACATACTACATTTAGGTTTCAAGCATAAACAAACGCAGATGCAATCAGCTAGCCTATATTACCTCTGGGGGAAAAACACAATCATCCTTGTGTTCTGTGATCTGCACTGCACGTACCAAACTGTAGAACATTAGGGTTAGGAATACTGATGTCAACCTTTTCAAAAATACATGCGACATGTGTGTCCTTTCAAGTCCTTGGAGACTGTTATTTTTCAATAAAATAGAATATAAATGCTTAAATCTTCGAAAAACTCTTTCACATCAAAGACATGATCCTTTAATCTGCGTCAACTGAGCAGAAGATATGGAGGTAAAGCCTTATTATAAAGATGCAAAAATATTAAAGTTCTTGCTCATTTTCCTTCTTCCAATTTAATGCTTACCTCTACCGTGTTCTAGGATTATTTTATGATTCATTGGATACTTCCATATCATGGATGCATGACTTACTATATAGATTGATCCATTTTGTCCCTTGAAGTAAAATCTCAGTTTGGTCGTTAATTACACAGTTTCTCACATCTCTGTACACCTACGGTTACACAAAACTTAATGTGCAAGACAAAAATTTGTATGCTTAGTTTTGATCTAGTGTGATCAGTATGAAATACTTATAATACTGAAGGAGTTACATGAGAGCTTATAATCCAGTGCAATGATTTTTCCCTTCAAAATTAGACTACATCCAGATGTGTATGATATACAACTAGTGAGCACGAAATATTATTCAATGATATGATTTTTTCTCTCTAAGATTTAGTGTCTCCTTCTGATTTTCTCCCTTATACATTGAATTCTCTATTAAATTGTTTTTTATGAAAAGTGTAGGATTTCAGTATCGGTTGGAGATATTGTTTGACCTGACCTTTATGTCAACCGAAATACTTTTGTCTCCCTTTATTGGTGTTGAATCATTTTTTTATTAAATTTAATAAGCTTTTGAATTTATTAATTTGCATTTTGCAGGATACAGCAGATCCACTGGCCAATGCCCTTCTGCAACCGCAATCTCCTGGCACCCTTGTGTTGGAACTTGATTGGTTGCCAATGCGAACAAATAAAAACGAGCCATTTGTATTATGTCTTGCTGGAGCTGACAGTAGTTTCCGTCTTATCGAGATTAATATGTATGTTTTCTCCCAATATTTTAGTTCACTAATATATAAATGACAAACAATGATAATGATAACAAACATAAAAATAGTCATAGTAGTAGTAGAAAAGAAAATTTTGAAGTACTTTACCATTGATTAACATATGTTGTATGGTTGTTTATTTAGATCATTGAGGATAGGATCATGATGAACAGTGTGAATTACCCATCATTTACCATGTGGTTTTGGACCACCATGACTGAATATTTTCTAACATGTTAGGTCATATCCATTAGTCTTATGTAGCTGTATTTGAGCTTGATAGTTCATTGATATGCTTTTAGACAAAATCTGTCATCTTTAGAATCATGAATTTGGTGATTGTGGTTGATTCATGCTTTGCTAATTATAACATGCTGAGATGGTATAAGTTCTCTTGAAAGAGTTCCAGTATGCCACTGATGAAGTTCTGGTCTATCTTATTTCTCACAAGTTAAGGTCCATGGTTACTTAAGATAAACCAATGATTTCGTGGGTAAATAAATTAATTTTGTTATATTCCTCTTTATACTAAAAGTTACTGTATACTGATAACTTTCTGTCATTTATGTGTCCCTTGTCTCTGGACTTATTCATTTTAAATTAACATCTTAAACAATGGAAAGGCACTAAATATGTGGCTTAAACGACAGGAACTAAAGGAGAAGTTATTAGTGCTATCAGATTCAATGATTCCCTAATATTGACTAATGCTTTATATCTCACAATAGTATCATTTTATTTGATGAAAAGAATATGCCATACTGACAGGCTGTTGGATGTTTTATTAGAAGATATTATAAAACTATTGCCTTTAATAAAGGTGTCCAGATTCAATGTATGTTAAATATAATATCTTCCTCTTTATGGTTTTCCTTTATTAGATGTTTTCTTTTCATATTAGTGTTTACTTTCATAGATATTGTACGAGGTGTATAAGTATGGGGTGATTACCGTTTTCTTCCTAATGAATGAGAATATACAAAAATTTCTCTCTTTCTTTTATTTCTACCGTTTTCTTCTGATCCTTTAATTTACTTTGTTTTACACTAACGGAAGAATGTGATTTCAGTTCTTGATTGAATAACTTTCGATTTAATAGATTGAAGAAGATGCTAAACATCTACCATTTTTTCTCGTTCTTGTGTGTTCAGTGATGATACTAGGGCCAGTCCCCGCGTGCAGTCAAGAGCGATCAAGGAAAAATTCCGGCCTATGCCATTGTGTTCACCTGTATTATTCCCCACTGAGCATGCCCTGGTAAGAAGCTCATATTCTTGAGTGTTTTGTCTGTTATAGTGTGTATATGCCTTTTGATGTAATGGATTAGCTTGCTATATTTATTATCCTTCACAAATTGGAGATTTACATTTAGATAAATTTTTATATGGGGAAGAGTATTCTGCTCAAGTAATTGCATTTTCAAGTGTATTGGATCCACAACTAGCACATGACTAAAATGCTATGTAAATAGTTGTACTGACATGGATTTCATGTATGCTACAATAACAGAAAAAGGGATGTAGTTTATCCGAATCATTTTTTGACTTTCTATATAGATCCTTTTCTCCTTCTGATCTAAGACGTTTATTTTCACTGTTCAGTCAAGTTTTATCTTTTTGCCTCAATCCATTTAATTCTTGGTCTACCTTACCAGCACCTTCAATTATGGATATTGGTCTGACACGACAATTTCCATAGACCCCGTCATAGTGAAGCACAAATCTGTCAACATGGATGAACATTTCTTTCTGCCGTCAGTCAGTCTTCTACTGTACGTGTGCTGTTGCTGAACATAATAGTTGGAACAAACATTAATGTTTAAGAAATTAGAGAGGGAGGGAGTGAGGGAGTTGATTTCAATTGTCTGCAGAATATGACACTAATCATAATTGTCAGCGAAAGATTGACAAGTCTTTTGACAAGTTGAGCTGAGCTGAGTTGAGTTGGGTTGTCTGCAGACTATGACACTGAGTCATAATTCCGGCGAAAGATTGACAAGTCTTTTGAGCGTTTACCAACCTGATCTTAACACTCAACAGTTGGTCAAATTTTTGACTGAGCAGTTGAAGTGTCTGACTTGTGAGCAAAATAACTATTTGTCATAAACCCGAATAAACCAGATGGGGGTAAGGAAGGACCTTTTCGACAACCAAATTAAGTTCATGAAATTGAGGAGCGAGCATTCAGCTTTCTACGAAATAATCTAGAAAATAAAGGCAGGTTTGATGTAGGGAGCTAAAAGTTCACCTCTTGACAAGTGAGACACACAGGACTTTGGATCTTTTTATTTTATTTTATTTTATTTTTACCGTAGGATTATTGAAGGAAATAAGGAAGTTGATGCATCAGATATCATGTTTTACTTTTACCATATACAGGCACTACGGATGATCTTGCAGCTGGGTGTAAAACCATCTTGGTTTGATCTCACTGTTACAGATACAGATATTATGCATAGCCATGTACCTGAAGCTGGGCCAGCATCTGTTGGAGACCTTCGAAGCTATATGATTGAGTCAAATCTTCCTGCTGTAGGTGATTCTGTTGTGCCTGAATTACTTCTGAAGGTTTTAGAACCTTACAGGAGAGAAGGTATACAGCTAAATGCTTTAACATGATTGGATTACATAAATTATTATTGGAACATGTAAACTCATTCTTAACTCTTCTTGGAAAAGGTTGCATACTTGATGATGAAAGGACTAGATTATATGCTTCTATAGTGTATAAAGGTTCTGCAGAAAGGTCTGCTTTTGCTGCTGCTATATTTGGAGAATTTTCAGAAGCCATGTTCTGGTTGCAGCTACCTCATGCGCTCTCCCATTTTGTGGATAAATCAGCTAACCGAACTCGAGAAACATCAAAATCTTCACAAATATCAGAGGCTGAAAGTGTATCCATGTTGAACAGGATCACATCAAGGGAAAGATCTGTGTCAACCAAGAGGAAGAAAGACTCTGTTGTAAGCAATATTCTGATGTTTATCAGTTCTTTGCCATCTTTTTGTGTTTATTTATCTTTACATCTTATACTATTTTTAACTTGTTGACCTGGCTAATACTGTGAGGGTTAAATCAAATATCAGTATTTGTACGCTGTACCTGCTGACTACTCGGAACAATGTTGTTTGCAGAATCGTGGCCCACTTAATCTTATGTCCTTTAAGCAAGAGGAATTGTGGGAAAATGCAAATGAGCGAATCCCCTGGCATGAGAAGTTGGATGGAGAAGAAGCGATTCAGAAGCGTGTTCACGAGTGAGTAGCTGTCAACCCACCTCATACTTGTGTTATACATTTACACATTAACACCCATTTCCTCCTCTCCACGTCTATCGGCAAAAGCTGTCGCGTTCGTCTGTGCAGCTATGTGGTGCAAATTCTTTATTGCAACAATCCATTAGAGATAGGCTTTCACCAATGTTGAAAATAACGATAACGCATAAAGTGGCGATCTACCTTCTGTTAAGGGTTAAGGGAAAAAATGCAAAAAAAAAAAAAACGCATAAAGAGGTTATTTTTTATTAATTATTTAGATATTTCATAAAATACAAACTATTCATAATGACTTTAATGATTAGAATCATCAAAATTTTTAAATATGAAGGAGAATTAGAAGAGTTACAGGAGTTGGGATTTAGAAGGTTTCACCTTCGTCGAAAGGAGTTAGGATTTAGAAGCTGGAGAGGCATTGGAGGTGGAGATGGGGTTAGAATTTTCTTCGTTGGCGAGAGGAGAGATGGAAGCCGATGAGGAACTAGAGAGGATCATTGTTGTTGGCAGAGGACGAGAAGAGCCTTGTTATCGGCGAGAGGCTTCGTCTTCGTCGAAGGTGCGAGAGGAAGAAGAGATCGAAAGGTTTCTTCGTCGAAGGAGTGAGAGGAGGTGGAGGGGAAGGAGATGAAGGAGGCTTTGGAGATGGGGTCGGGGGATCTCTAGGGTTTTTTACGCGAATGAAATTAGGGTCTGGGAATTCAATCAGGTACTTATTTCGATTAGCGTGATACTGATTTGGACGGTGGAAATATCGTCACGTGTCCAAATCTAATCATCAATTTAACAAGTGTTAAATAATGCTTAACATAACATGGATAAAACTCGTTCTTTGGTGTTATTTTCTGCGTTAAATGCAACATGTGTTTTTTGCTTGAGTTTTATAACACTTTGACTCTGTTAGATGTTGAAACGGGTTGAAACAGGTTGAAACGGGTTTCGAATCAGATTTTTTTCTACATTGGTTTTAACATACATAAAGAAAAATAAACATATAATACTGTACAATAATTATAGGAAAGAAGAAAAATATATATTTAAGACTAGTTCCGGTTAGTTTAGTTTAACTAATGTAGGGTGGATCTATTATAGTACTCTCATAAAATTGACAGATGCATAAACATATTTCTTGCTACCTTTTGGCGCTATTGCCAGTTTCTGACTAATGAAGATATAGAGTAGAAATGGTTGTCTGGTTAAAAGTTGATCGATTCTTGTTAGAACTTAAGTATGCATTTCACTTTACATCTTAGCCTTTTAACAAAAAAACCCAGAAAAGCCAAAAGGTAAGTAAATACATGAGTCTGTGTAATGCCCCAATTCTAGATTAGAAGAAGAATGCAAATAAAAATGATTTAAAGTGCCAAGTGGTTTCTAGATTAGAAGAAGAAACAAAATTTGTAAAGCATCAGTAAGGGTACTGCACTGCCACTTCTTAACTGTTCCATAATATCAGCTACATCCTTTATAAGTTTTGAGCTATTTCACTTGTAACACCTGAAGCACTTGGCTTCTATATGAAATCTGCACATTTCTAACACATCAAGCAAATATGCTCAATAGCTAATGTTTTTTTTTAATAAATAATCTTTTTTATTTGCTAGAAATTCCAAGGCATTTTGATGGGGCCTCAAACAATGAACAAGACTACCACTGTGTTCTTTTAGTTACTGGATAGTTGTTAGCATGTTCATTAATGTTTTAGTCTATATCTATATCTGGTTGATGGTACCTCTTATGCAGGACGAAATCTGAATCTGTAGAACTGAATCCGTAGAAGATTTGATGAAGATTTTATTAGTTTTATTATTTTGATTTATCAGAATTTGATTAGTGTCTAGATAAAGAGGAAATCCTCCATTTCAATTTAGATCTTGTAAGGCTAGAGATAAAGGCAATTTTCAGGTGGGCTATGAATATTTTATCTTCAAAAATTTAGGGGTTTTTCTTAGAGCTTAGTTTTTCTAGATTATTTTTATAAAAAGTCTCTTGCTTTCTGTTGTAAGTAATTAGATAGAAAGAGGAGAATAGCCCCTCTATTGTGTATTATTTATAATAAGAGGAAGCACGAAGGTTAACCCACAAGCAGTGTGGAACTAAAGACAGGAGGAGGGACAACAAGGTATGAGAAGAAGAGATTGAGTGCAGTGAGATCACTCGAAGAGGAGATCGTGGACAGCGATGTGTAGGGGAGGGTTCGGTGGTGGCAAGGTCCATGGGAGCAGGAATCGGCAGCGACAAGGTGGCGGGGGTGGTGCTCTTATGTGAGGAGGGGTGGTCCTAGGTTTGGGAGAGCGACGATCTCAGGTGAGGGGGAGAGGTCTCAGATGGGGGGTGCAATGGTGACAATTTATGGTTGAGGGTTAGGGTTAGGTATGGTCAAGGGCTCTGGGTTTGGGTAGATGGATAATCGGGATTAGGATAGAGATTAGAGGAACTTTTTTGTGGCTATGATACCATGTTGTAAGTAATCATAAACCAAGAGAAGAAGAGAGATTATTAGTTTCCCCTATGTTCTATATTATTTATAATAGAAAAGATAGTACGAAAGTTAACCCGCAAGCGGAGTGGGTCTAAGATAAATATCTCTTTCAACATTTTCTTGTATTGGAGGATGGTTGAATAAAAAGAAAAATTGTACTGATGTGATGCCAAAATTATGTTATCAATATGATGCCCTTGCAACTAGTGTGATGATCCTTTACGGTGTGAGCTCTAAGGTCATTGTTGAGGCAATATGTGTGATTCCTTTTAAAGCCTCAAGTCGGATTTCTTCTCTCTTATGCAGGTGCATCTCTGTTATCCCATCACTATATAATGCCGGTGATCTTAAGAATACCTTATTGCATGAAATTATTCATGCATTTTTGTGTATTTTCACAGACAATAAAATCATAGCTATCACAACTTTAATTTTGTAGTCGTGATGAACAAAATAAATTCAAGCAAAAATAAAAATCCTTTTGAAGGCTAAATGTCACTTAAATACCGTATTGTTTCACCACATTTACACTTAATTACCCTAAGTTGTAAAATATAATACTTAAGGCCCCTGACCTGTCAACTGTTAGAATGTTGTAAACGGCGTTAAAATAAACATGACATTTATGTTGTAAACCTGTTAGGATGAAAATACCCCTCTGTGTAACTTAACCCCTTCAAAAGTTTAACAAGGCTAAATATCAGAAAACCTCCCTTAACTTTGGGCTATTATCATATAACCCCCTGTAACTTTGAAAATATAAAAATGCCCTTAATGTTAGGGGTTATTAGAAAACCCCCTTAAGTTTAGGGATTATCAAAAAATCCCCTTTAACTTTAAGATTTTATCAGGAAACCCTTTTAAAAGCAATGGTTTTAAGGGGGTTTCTAATAAAAATCTCAAAGTTAAAAAGGTGTCTTGTAAGTAAAATCTTAAAGTTAGGGGGGGGGCGGGGGGCTGGTGTTTCTGATAATTTCTATACTAATTGGTTTTTTTTAATATTTTCAATGTTACGGGGGGTTATCTGATAATTGTTCGAAGTTAAGGGGTTTTCTAATATTTAGTCGTTAAATAATCCCCCAATTTCACAATTTACCATTTTCCCCCAAATTAATCGTGCTCTAGGTTCCTTCTCTTGAGGAGCACCATAACTTGAAGAACCAATGGACAATTTAGAAAGAGCTTTTATGGCCGCCTGCAAAGAAATTGCGAAGAGGGAGGGAAATTAGGAAAGAAGGGAAATTGAGAGTCATGCAAAAAATTGAATGATACAATTTAATGAGGAGGATAGGTAAAATAGTAATTATAACAAGAAATAGGGTCAAAATAGTTCTAACTATGGGATGCGACAATCACATGGGAATATTCCCTGAAATATTCTCACTTCAAAAATAGAAGATAGTAATGCCGTAGAATTGGACAACTTAGGGTATTTAAGTGATAGGTTTTACAAGTTAGGGTATTAAGTGTAAAGGCGGTGAAACAGTAGGGTATTGAATGCCATTTAGCCCATTTTTACCACCAAATGGATAGAACATCACCATTCATCATAATCTACAAAATCAAGCTACTTGCTCTAGAGTTGATTATCAGATATATGAGTCTAGCAGTGATATGAATAAGAAAGACGTTGGAAGAAACTCTTTATACTATAACTCTGTGATATTTATGGACCATGACAAGTCTTATGTTGGATTTTTTGATAAAAAACTTATGATGTATGGGGCATAAACTTAAGATGCACTACCATGACACAAGTATAACAGAATCACTTGTATTCAGAGAACACATTTGGACAATATTGGTGTTTCAAATAGTTTATACGATAATAGAAGAAACAAGTTGTTTGATAAAAAATTTAAGATGCATTTCCATGAGACACATACAAGTATAACGGAATCACTTATATTCAGAGAACACAATTTCGACAAAATGGGTGTTTCAAATGGTTTATACGGTAATGGAAGAAGTAGAGAAACCAAGAGTTGAGCTAGGCTACTATTAATAATATATAACATGGGAATAGTACAACCCAATTTTAAATTTGAAACCCAAAAATGAAAATTCAAACAAGTGGATGTAATCTACTGCATATAAACTACATAGAAACAATTTCAAAAGATTTCATGTGTTTTGAATCATATATCAAAGGGTGAATATTAAGTGACTTTGTGTGAAATTTTGAAAAGTTGGTTTTAACGACATTATATGTAGGTTAATGATGTTGAAATCTTTTAAAATTTTATTTCTAGGTAGCTCATATGAGTATATCACATCCAATAGTTTGGATTTTCATTTTTGGGGTTCAAATTTAAAATTTGGGTTGAATTTATTTGTGTATTGCATACTATTAATAGCCTAGCTGAACTCGGGAAATTAAAATTTTACTGAATAATTCTTCATTGCCCAGGATAATAATAAAGCAATTATAAGTTATGAACTAAGCAAGAAAATCCATCAACGTAATGACTAAAATAGATTACCTCTTGAGGCTCCTAGAGCACCAAGATCAACTGACCGAAAACAAGTGTAAATGTTGTTATCGTGAAGATAGGAAAAAGTAAGCAATGAAATGAAGAAGTGGATAATGCATACACATTTTATCATGAAGAAGAAGAGCAAGAGGAACTACATGTTTACGAAAGCAGTAGGTACTTTTAGGCGCAAGGCATAGCGCCTAATGCCCAGTTGAATAGGAGGGCACCTAAGCGACACATATGTGTTATACAACACTGAGGGGTGAAGGATTTTTTTTCAAAGATTCAAAATCCTATCACTCACTATTTTTTCTGAGATCTTGGATCAAGTTCTGATATGATCCATCTTAACCTGACCTATTCTCTTGACCTTGTTATGCTTAAGCGGGCATTAAACCCTTTTCGATGCAGTGAATCAACATGAGCAACCCATTTTCGCCTAGGGTTTATCAATAATTAAGTGCAGCCTGGGTACTGCCTAGGCCTAAGCGGGCATCAATACTGCTTTTTTAGAACAATGTGAGGAAGATATGCCTTCGTTGATTAATAAAAGGATTGAAGGGAGAAAAAAGGAGAGACTTTAGAAAGAACTTAGCGAGGAATTTCCGGATAGCCCATGCTCAATGCTCATCAATTGTGAAGTTGTAACAATGATCAGCAAAATTTTAGCTCAAAAACCTCCTTTTGTTCCCTGATCGAAAGAGGTATATCTTCCTCTTTCTTTTCTTCTTCATGATAAGATAGCGCCTGTAAAGTCAACTTCTTTCTTGTATCGCTTCTATTTTTTTCCTATGTCCAGTATACTAGCATTTACACTTGTTTTTAAATAGAGATAGATCTTGGTGCTTTAGAAAATTTAGGAGCCAATCTATTGATTTCAGTCATTACGCTGATGAATTTTCGCTGCTTATTTTCTGAACTTACATTATTACCCTAAGTAGTGAAAAGTTGTTCAGTAAAGTTTCTAACTTTGGTTCATGTATTCTTTCGTTACCTTTCAATAATCTTGTTGTACAAGTAGATTCTTTGAACTTATTTATTTTATTATCTTGTAGATCATTTGAAACATCATTACTGTCCAAATTAGGTTATCTGAATACATAAGATTTTATTATCTTTGTATGCGTGTCATGGCAATGCATCCTCAACCTTTGATCAAATGAGTCTTATCATGATTTATAAATATCACATAGTCAAAAGTATAAAGATTTTCTTTCAGTGTCTTTCTTATTCATATATGTGCTAGATTTATACAGTTGATGATCGACTTTGGAACTAGTAGCTTGATTTTGCAGTTTATGATGAATGGTTATGTTATATCCATTGGGTGGTTTATCAAGATTTTCCTTTTTGTTGAAATTTATTTTATTAATCTTGACTATAGAATTACAGTCACGATAGTTGTGAATTTTATTGTTTGCCGCAATAAACAAAAATGCATGAATCAGTTCATGCAATAAGATGTTCTTAAAATAATCAACATTATAAAGTGATGGGGGTAACAGAGATATGCAAGCGGAAGAGAGAAGAGGGGCCAAGATAACTGAAGATGAATCAAATGTCCTACTCAAAAGGCTTCAAAGGAGTCACATGCATCGCCTCAATGAGGACCTTTAGAGTATCACACCATAAAAGAATTTCGTCCAACGCATGATACCTAGTTGTGAGGGCATCACTCCGACACTATAATCTTGGCATCACACCAAAGAAAGACAAGGTTGATTTTTATCAACCATCTTCCACTATTAGAAGGCAAGAACCTTTTTATAATAAATTTAGAAAACCTAAGTTCTACAAAGATCGCTTTTAATTTAGAAAAATAGAATGTTCCTAATCAACTTGAAAATTGTCTTTATCTATAGAATTACAAGATCTAGAATTAGAATAGAGATATCTTGCCTTATCAAGAAACTAAGATCCTAACAAATCAAAATAATAAAATCCTTATAAAATCATCATCTACAAGATTCTAATCTTGATCTGTCTTGCATCAACCTCTCTAGTAGACATTAATCTCTATATGATATGCATTATTTTCCTATGGTTAAGGATGACTGATTTTGCGCTTTTTGAATTAGTCATTTCCTAATATTGCTCGTTAGTCAGAGCCAAACAGGCCATCAAGCACTTGTTAGCTGTTATTAGCTTCCCCTTACATTATTAGCCAAACAGGCCATCAAGCACTTGTTAGCTGTTTTTTAGCTTCCCCTTACATTATTTCATTGTTAGAATTTGAAGGTTTTCTTGATGGGTTATATCTCCAATTAATTGGTCACTTACATGCAGCTGTCCTTTCAAGTTCTGTCCTTTCAAGTGGTTTCATTTATCAACATGTTTATGAGAAGGTTTGCTTACAAGCATCAGGGTTTGAAGGGGAAAGAGCAAAATTAGGCCTTAGATTTTTTCAAAGGGAAAAAAAGCAAGCACTAACATTAAATATTCTCATTCCTTAATTAACATTAAAGAAGAGAACTAAAAGAAACTTATTGAAATTTAATATGAAGAAGACAGTATGTCCATTTATAGTACTATATTCATTCCTTCCTAGCAAAAGCTAGATCTTTGCAAAACTTTTACTTCCCTAATATCGAACTAGAGATATTCTGAAGATTGAAAATTGCAAACTTTATATTGGATCCAGATTATAAGACGTGTCTTCTCTTGCTCCAGTTTATTCCAACAACTGAATTCTTCAGCTTCTAGGCCTCCATCGTTGCTTTGCTTAAAACTAATTCTTCTTCTTATTTCTCCCAAGAGATATAAAATACACACGTCTAACCTATAAGTTTTAGCATCTAGTTTCGGCATATTGTCCAACTTTCTATCTTCTTCTAGAACAAAAAGCTCATAATTGCAAAGGCCTTTTTCAGACAATGCTAACTAGTCAAATTGATTCAAGCATGCAAATGTGTTTCAACTTTCATGCTTTCTAGCTCTACTTCCTGAGTTCTGCTCAAGCTTTTAAATACTGGATGTCAGGCGGCATATGCCGGACGACCAAAATTCATATCAGATTTCAGAACTCGGGGAAATATCAGGGATATAAAGAAATCGGAGTACTAAATCAGATTGTGTGCATATATAATACAATGTCCTTCAGTGTAATTTAAACAAATAAACATAATTACTGAAATCAAAACATAATTTAAACATAATTACTGAAATCAAAATCAAAACATGCAGAAATGTGCACTAGATCCTTGACCTTACATCTTTCTATTAATCCAAATAAGCATACATGAAATTAGAATTTAGAACATCAGTCTAAAACAAAATATTCAACCGACAACTATATTAATTCTTTATAGAAATAATAGAATAACATCAACATACAATTTCAGTCGAAGATTTATTTATTTATTTGGTGTTGGGTGTTTTTTTGGGGGGGGGGGGGGGGAGAGAGATAATTGCTCGAAGATGATTACTAGTCGAATCTTTTCTTCAAAACCCTTGAAAGAGAACTTTTTCCTGCTAGTATCGTCAGTGAAATCACCTTAAAGATGATCACCGTGATGGTGCTACAACACTCCGGTGGACCATGGAATTGCCAATTGCTCAAAGATGAAGGAGTCGAGATCGATTTAGATCTCAAAATTTCCCTAAATCATAGATTGGTGTGGATTTTATCTATTGGCGTTTAAGAGAGAACAGGCTGGGTCGGGTCGGGTTTTAAAGAGGATTCAGAAGACAATTGGGCTGAAACCTATTTTATTGATTTTGGGCGATATTTAAAGGCTGAAATTCAGGCTATTTATATGCGATTTCCCAATATGTCGACTGCATTGTCCCCAAAATGCCATTCGATATAGAACCCTCCATATCATGGCATTTCCCCCTCCAAACCGATATGTCGGCTGCCGTCTTCGATATGGTGGCCGATATTTGAACCTTGAACCCTATCATTGTCAGGAATAGATAAGGACAACCACCGAGAAAGAGAATGGAAAATTAAAAAATAGAAGGTTGAAAAATAGAAAATAAATTAGTTTTACCTGAAAGTGAGTGGATGCGCAGAATCATTGATCCAACAATTAACAGAGGAACTAGCAACATGAAATACATGAATGTCCCAAAGTAGTTTTATCTGTTGCAGGACTGATTGTATCTTCCGTAGTAGGGAAGCATACTGCAGCTTAGAGAGGATATCTAGGAGTGTGAGGTATTGTCTTGAATTTCATTGTTTTGTTTGATCTAATCAAGTTGGATCATGAGATAGTGGGGTTGACAAAACAATAGTAGTAGAATAAAGCACGTTTTTTGGGTGCCAGGAATAGATAATGAACGATCACTGACAAAGAGAATAGAAGAATAAAAAATAGAAGGTTGAAAAGTAGAAATAAGTTACTTTTACCATTGAAGTGAGTGGATGCACCATAAATAATCAATGATCAATTAAGAGATGAACTCACAAGACATGAAATACATGAATGTGCCAGAGTAGTTTTATCTGTTGTGGGGACTGATTGTATTTTCAGTAAGTAGGGAATCATACCCAACCGTAGAAAGTGTAGCTGGGTCATTAGGAGTATTGAGGTATTGTCTTGAATTGCATTGTTTTGTTTGATCTGATCCAATCGTATCATGGGAAGGTGGGGTTGACAAAACACTAGTGGAATAAAGCACATTTGTTTATAGGCAGGTGGCATAAGCTAAGAGATCAGAGTTCATTGGCCTAATTCTTCATCATAATCGAAGGGAGTTGACGGCTCAACATCATCAAGGAAAAACTTAGGGAACGGTGTCAGAGGCTTGCGAGGACAAATTTGGTGAATAGAGGAGGTGTGAGAGGTGAAGTTGATGTTCGGCCTGTCGAATCTTGAAGTTGTGAGTGAAGAAGAGCCGGAGGAGGTTGAATGGAAGCAAAGTTGTTGTCAAAAGCATTGGTTGAAGTTGAAGATGAGAGAGATAGACAATGGTGTTGGTTGGGTGATGGTGTTGACAAGGTGCAGTGGCACACAAGAGAGACTCAGTAGAGAGGATGAGGACCCCACCCAACTCAGAAGACTCATGACTGAAAGAAGATTCAGTGAGGTGGAAGATCCACAAAGACAAGGAAAAAGACGCTAAGATAGTCAAAACTTTCCGTCTCTTGTTGTTTTCTATTTTTTTGTATTTTTCTGCAGAGTGCCCAGAGTAGTAGGGAACCAAGGTGAGGTGGGGGAGGGGGGAAGCTGCAATTCTCTCTCTTTTTTCTTTATATATTTTCTAGAATAATCGGAGATGCTCTGCTACCATGTTTGTTTGAAAAAAAAAAACCAACTTAATTTCAGAGGAGAATGTCAGACTTTATTTATAATAGAGAAGTAAAGACAACTAGGATATGACTTTCCAAACTTTCTCCTAACTCTAAGGTTACTACTATGCCAGTAACTCTAATACTCTAACAACTCTAAGAATGCCATTCACAGGTTATCAGATTCTGAAAATGTTTTGTAACACCATTTCCAGACGTAAACTGACATTACCTTATCCACCAATTGCTGCAACATATATGTAATTAGCAACTAATTTTGTCCTTTCTTATCAATTTTGTAAATCAGTTCCATTTGGCTCTTTCGTGCATAATTTCCTCGGACAAATGCCATTAAGAGCATTATTTCATCTTACATCTCTGTCTAGTCACTTGAACATTCTAGGGGGTTGCTCCTTGGTTTCCTAAATTACTTCCCGAGAGCATGGTATGTAAATAGAGTCCAAGCATATATCAACTGTTCATCATCAATTTAATTTTCTGCATTTGAGGCTTTTGATTATTCAGACAATCCACATAGTGTGAGAGGATCATACCTTCCATACAGAGGGATTGCACTTAGTATATTTTGATTGTGAGAAGGAATATTAAAAGAATATGGTGCACCATTCAATACTAGGCAGTGACGAGCAAGAGCTTCTGATAACCTGAGCGAACCAGGGAAGTTGGGGGTCCCTTAACCATTCTATACCATTAAATATCGGATTCAGAGGTAGCAATAACGCTGTTCAGAGGGAAATGAAAAATTAGCCATATTCAATATATATAGTGACCTGTCCAGACAAGCCTGTCATAATGTTGTTACTTAATGTCTTACCATAGGAAATTTCAGTTACTGTGCAGGTTCCTTAAAAAGTAGATTTATCAGTTCTGTCTTATTTCTCTTAGGATGGTGTGCCAATAAAAGCATTTAGGCACCATCAGTTTTTGCATTACAAATTGACAGTGAATTGTATTCATGGTTTATTCTGATGATATCAGGCTCATATCTGTTGGTGACTTAGAAGCTGCTGTATCTTTACTTCTCTCCACCCCTCCGGAAGGATCTCACTTTTATCCCAACGCATTGCGTGCTGTAGCACTTTCTTCTGCTGTGTCAAAATCGTTACATGAACTTGCTGTGAAGGTGAATACATAATTACCACTGTGTCTTGCATAGTCTTGTTTTCACAGGGAATTAATGAAAACCAAAAGAACCTAATCCTTAGTTACATCTGTTTTAGATTCTATTTTAATATTCCTTATGAATGCAAATCTTTTTTGCTAAATCATTAATCAATATGTCTGCTGCTTTATGAGCTTGACTTTTCAATGGTTCCTTATGCAGGTGGTCGCAGCCAATATGGTGAGGACTGACAAGTCACTGTCAGGGACTCATCTTCTTTGTGCTGTTGGCAGGTATCAGGAAGCATGCTCCCAGGTTAGATCTCCGTGCTAAATTTGCATTGTACCTTACTCAGTTTGATTTAATTATATACTAGCCATGATTACAATAGGTGTGGTTGCTACAATGTCAAGAATGCTACTCATTCTGACAAGCAATACAAAATATGGGAACATCATAAATTATGAACATACCTCTTTATTATGTTGCAGGAAAATATAAATTCTAACCAATTTCACGTTTCTTTCTGGAGCAATCTAAATAATTACGTAAACAGAGTAGTTAATCTTAGACCATAAGATAAGCCTATGGTTTTGGCAGTTCACCACATGTTCTGCATGATTGTGAGGATATAAAGATGAGCGAGCGCGGTAGCTAACTACATGCCATTTACGAACACCTCCATTGCATGAGTACTTCTACCATGAAGTCGTACCCATACCCGACATGTCCCATACCCATACCCATACCCGTAGCCAACCCTTCTTGAACATACCTTGAATATATGCATACATTTATTCAGACGAGTAGTCAATTATAAAATATATGTTTTAACTTAAAAGCGCTCGTCATACATGTCGGATGTATATCCTGTACTTAACATCCAGTTTTAGAAACTTCCAGCCCTGTTGGAAGAACTCCAATGGAAAGCATATACTTGGAAAGGCAGACTAGATGGAGTAAACGTACCATGTCAGTAAAGCACTTTTAACTCAGAAGTTGAATGTGATGAGTGGTGAGACAGCCATGTAATACAGCAATTCTGACAATCTATAAAGTTATTGCTTTTCTGTCTTATGAGGATCAGTAGTTTTATGCCTTTGGTCAGAAATTTTTGTAGATGACTTCAGAAAATGATTGATTTCATCGAGCGAGTCAGCAGTGCTGCTTATTTCTTAAACTGTTATAGTGTTTCTAATAGAAGTCTGTGATTGTTACAGCTTCAAGATGCTGGGTGTTGGATAGATGCTGCTACATTAGCTGCTACGCATTTGCATGGATCTGATTATGCAAGGTGCATTATTTTCCTGCTGAATTAAGTAGCCCTTTACAAATTGTTTCCAATCGATTATTCTCCACTTCCTGCTTGATATCTTATGAGAATTTACCATATGGTTCCACATCTTCAAATGCAGTTACATGTAAATCTGGTGTTCTGTAGTTCAAAAATCATCTACGTAATTGAAGTACTATGTAGTGTGCTAACATTAAATTTGGTTTTACACAGTGAGAGTATCATTTAAAGCTGTTAATGGGCACTGGTATTTCCTAAAATGAATCACAACAGATATATAAACATATGCTAAGGAGTTTATTGGAAGATTTGGTATTATATAAAGGAGTCTAGATTTCATGTATTAGTTAATAATAGTATCATTCTATTTTGGACATTCCTAGGTTATATGCTTCCTTTTATTATTAGAACTTTTCTTTCTTAGAGATTCTACAAGGTATATAAATATGGGGTATTCATAATCAATGGGACTACAGAAAATTCTACTCCTTTCTTTTATTTCAACAGAGTCATTTTTTGACACATAACACCCCATCTTCCAACTGTTTAGTGAATGAACTGTGTTGTCAGATTCTTGATGCATCAAACACTATGCATCAATTTAGACATGAGCTCTTATTTCCCTAAACAACAATAAGATCAACTCAATTGCATTGTTTTTATGTAAATTACTCCAAACTATAAATTAATACAAAACTAGAAAATTGACGGATGTAATTCGAGATTCACGCTTTGTGTGTGTATTATTTTCCGGAAGGAATGAGAACCAAGACCTTCTTACGGAAGTTCTATAATAGGTCATCCCCACTAAGGATCCATTCTATTGGGATTAATCGAAATAATTTGTAGTGTCTAAAATGAACTTAACATTGTCACAGCTCAACTTTTCTTAATACATAATTACTGAATTGTTTTGGATGTATAATATACTTGCAGGGTACTGCAGAGATGGGCGAGCTATGTTCTATACACTGAACATAACATTTGGAGGTGACTTCATCTCAACTATATTTCTGAGAGAAGATATTTATTTAAAAATTTAATGCTTTGGTAGGTTGACAAATTTTTTTATACTGATTTTTCAGGGCTCTTATTTTGTATGTTGCTGCTGGATCTCTTCATGATGCATTATCTGCACTTCATGAGGCCCAGCAACCAGACACTGCAGCTATGTTATTAGTTGCTTGCCATGAAATATATGCAAAACTTACCTCTGAAAATGAAGCTGCTGATGAGGCTTCAGAAATCTCCTCAGAAAAGAAACAGAAGTTTCACTTGCCTGGTAGGAATCTTGAGATTAAGGATCTGGACACAGTGAGTGAGTATTATGGAGAATACCAGAGAAAGTTGGTACATTTGTGCATGGATGCAGTACCACTTTTAGAATGATACTTTTGCAAAAATTATTTCTTGTTTACTGAGAGATATATTTTTGCGAAATAGTGGGGAGTACTATTGTTCAAAAAGTAAGTTGGGTGTCGCTCTCCTATTCCTGTTGGTTATAACAGCAAACCTCCTAGACGCTTAATCACCTTGATCCTGTTGTCTGAAGCTATCTATAGAGAGAATATTTATTGTCAGAAGAAAAATAGGAGAAAAATGTTGAAGCATAGAAACAATTTTGAAGTAAAATAGAAGAAAAATCATGAAGCAAGGAAATAATTTTGATGGTCTCCGCAAGGTGGTCGGTAGAGCGTGTGAAGCTGCCCTTATTCCTTTGATTTTCGCTGGGGACTGTCGATATGAAATTGATTGCGAGAAAAGGAGCACAGTTGTAGCGCACATATTCTGTACATGATATGTATTCATCTAATACATTGCCACATGAAAATACAAAATGTCTAATGAACTGATGAAATCTGATGGAATGGAAGATGCTAAGGAGAGAGATACTTAAGTGCGATGTGTTTTGGTGATGTGTACCACAAGGTAATTGGATTTATAAAATATTCTTTTGCAGCCTTCAAGTCAATAGATATGAGGAGAAAGGAAATTGCTTTTCTATCTTTGTATCTGAAAAACATCTTTATAAACTTATTTGAGAAGTCTTTTGTACCAGTGCTGGTTCTTACTTTTCTTAGTCCATAGTATATCACCACAAGAGCCATTTGAATGGCAATCAACTCTTTATCTTGATACAAAGCGAAGTTAAAATAAACAAAAAGCTCGTCTCTATAATTCATCTCTCTCTGGTAGTATAAGGTGATACATGTTTGTTATAGGGATCAAAGTATATGTGTGTTGTACATTATGAGAATGAAAGAGCACAATGCCAAAAGTATTTCAATGTAACAATGACACTTTTCCATTCAATTTCATTATATGGATGGATACATGGATATATAGAACCCCTACTGCAAAACCCCCCTGAAATTACATTTTCACCCCAATACATGTATGCCACTGCTCCAAAATTCATCAAAGCTATGTACTTTGGTTTCTCATCTACAAAAAACACAATCACAAAAACTGAAAAGATTACTATGAAAGCCAAACTACAACACGATGCCACCCAAATGCCTGTGTCTGTGAATGATCATCTTTCTTCTTTCCTTCAACACTTCTCATGCCTCTCCAGAGAGCGGCTTCTCTTCTCCTTCTTAACTAACTCGCACCCGATCTAGTGAGATTTTTCTCTCTCTTCCTCATCTCTCCTTTCTCCTTCACCCCTTCTCATCGCTTCCTCTCCTTTGATCCCTAAGTTTCAAGCCCCTCCCTCTCCTCAGTTATCATTCCTCGTCCTCAAGCACAATGCACCTCCCTCTCCTTCTCGAGCTCCTCCTCAATCACCATTCTCGAAACTTAAACCATCATCCCCTTCTAAACCAAAACACGGGATATCAGGGCCAGCGATCCTCGCAATCCCCTCCCTCATTATCTTCGTCGTGGTCGCTGTTGGTGTTATAATCTGTTAGATGTAATGCAAAATTGGATATCAGAATTATTATTTCTTTGACACGTCTATGGGTAGAAGGAAACTATCTCTTTATCTGCTAATGTAGCCAAAAATATTTGGTATGATACCTTTCGTTTTCACTCATGTCAGCAAATATAGCATCGACAATTATTGTATCATAACTTTATTGTTGCTATATTTTATATGAGGAATTCTACGTCTCCCATTTGCTATATCTTACCCCCTTCATCTAGGGGCTATTTGGTTGACAGAAAATAGAGCTGCAAAGGTAAATACTATAACCAAATTTGCATTTCATGCGTTTGGTTCGCTAGATTATAACTAGAAAAGGTAAGTACATTTACATTTTGTAACAAAAACTTGAGATAAATATGGCGACCAAATTGAAGGGAGCAAAAGCTGCGGCTTCTGTAAAGAAAATTCAGAAAAAAAAATAAATGCCACCTCATCAAATAACCGTTTGCTAATTCAGTTTTGAGAAAATCATCTCCATTTTTTTTTGGACCCACTTGATAAAATCACCGCCTGTGTCTTTCATATTCCCTTCTTCAGCTTTTATTTTTATCTTTACCCTCCGGAATTTGTCGCCATGGCATAGAAAGCCTTGCGACGTTGTCGCATCAAAACTTTACGAACAAGATTTCGTGATATGAAAACTTATTGTAATCTTAGTGGTGTCGGATGGGATGATAGCACCAAGACTATCATCATGGATGTTGAGTGTTTGGATAGGTGGATTGAGGTAAATAGCCCTTTGTTGCATTTTCATTGTCTCATTTTCTCATTTTTTTGTTTTTATTGCATTAATACACATAAACTTTTTTAGGACAAGAGAATTACTAATGCTAAGCTTAGGGAGTACGTCAATAAACTCTTGGTGCGTTATGATGATCATGCAATCATCATCGGGATGATCAAGCTAGAGGGGACTTTGCTAATGATACTTTCAAAAAGTTTAGTCGTAGCGAGTCCATTAATCTTGGAGATGATTTTGACTCACCTTTGCCTACCGATCAATCCCCTAAAATGCACTCTTTAGATGATGAGGACGCTCCTCCTCCACCTAAGGAAGCACCCACCTCATCAACTTCTAAGGCAAAGTCATGTGCTAGCAAGGGAAAGGCTCATAGAACCAACCTAGATAATGAGCTCATGCAACAAATGGTAGATAAAGTAAGAGTATTTAGCTCATCAATGAAGTGTGTAAATATGTATTGGATTGAAAAGTTATCCAAGGTCGTATATGCTCATTTACAAGACTTTGATGTTGATAAGCTAGATGCATTCTACTGTCATCTCTTTGTGAATGAGAATGAATCAAGGCTTTTTATGGGCATATCTACGGTGGGTCAAAAAGAGATGATTAATTCCTTCCTTTCTAATGAGGGTTGAATAACGGTATCATTTTGGGTTCATGTGGTATTTTGCGATTCTCACTTCTTACATATTTGTTAAATCCATTTACTTAATTTGCTAGACTTATTTAATTTGGGGAAAAATATTTGATTTTGTAACACTATGTTGATGCTATATTTTGGTTTTATCAAACATTATCTTGATGGTACACATTCTTGTAATAGGTAGATATTATTATATGCATTCGCTTTTATTTGTGTTTACACTTTGAGCTTATGATTTCATATATTAGCAACTTTATGTGAATATTTAGAAACTTAATTCTATCATGAACTTGTGCTTGCAGGAACCCTATATTGTCACTATGTACATGACAACCGAAAAAGTATATATGTGAGCAACCTACAATGTATTTACATTGTATTGGATAGCTTCTACTGTAGGTTATGAAAAAATCAAAGTAAATTGGCATTAGTAAAAAATAGCTACAAATCTTTTTAAAATTTCAAAATTCTTACCTTTGATGTTGGTGCATATGAAGATTCACCAAT